>CAJVRI010001303.1:1710000-2277500 GCA_911649635.1 Poeciliopsis gracilis
TAATTTTATTTGTTGTTTCTGCTATTTTGTTTATTTATTTTGGATATTTAAAATGTCTTCCAGTTCCAGTGTTAAATATTCATTAGAAATTAAAGTTTAATGATCTTTGAGTGTGTTTTTGCATTATCACGCCATTAGCATTATATTACTTGAAAATTGTCTGAAAACAGCAATATTATTGTTTATCGCAATAACTTTTGTGGCTGCACAAAATCAGTCAACCTGCCACAAATGGCCCCCAAGTCGCACTTTGAATATTTTTGTTCTAAAGTAAATCTAAATAATATAAAGAAGCCAATGTGTTTGTTTCTTTTTCATCTGAGAATCTGTCCAAATCAGATTTACTGGAATAAATGCCTCCAGGTGTGGATGTGGAAAGCTCCCACCTGTCGACATGCTCTCGCTCTCCTCCTCCGCCGGCAGAACCTCGGTGTGCCTCAGGCGGCTGTGGGTCACGTCACGCACCCCGAAGCTGAGCACAGGGTGGGTCAGCAGGAACTCCGACACGGCCGTGAAGCTCGCTTTGCCCTTCTCCAGGTCCTGCCGCAGCTCCATCACATAGAGGACCTGAAGGAGGACGACATGAATTCACTGTCAGGCGCCCATCGCATCACATCCGTATCTGATATGGTGAAAAACTCCAGATCGGGTCACAACTCGTTACATTTACTGGAGGAAGTTTTGTGGGGAAAACTGTTAAAAATTTGTTTATTTTTTGTTACTTATTTGAATTATTTTAACTTCTTTATTCTTCAATGACAATTATAAAGTTAAGTAGAAATTAATTTTATAATTCCATAATTTCTCCTGGAGAGTTCATTTCAGCTTAACTTTTATAATCTGGCGAGTCTGATGATGTAATTTTTCAATATTAAATGATTGATAATTTGATCAGTTACTCAGTACTTGAGTTTTTTACCAAATACATTTTTACTCTTACTTGAGTAATATCTCAGTTGAATGGACACTTTCTACTTTTACTTGAGTAAAAATATGTTAAAGTCGTGCTACTTTGATGAGTCCAATTTTTGGGTACTCTGCCCAACTCTGGCAACAATGTTCCCAATATATGATCTATTCAGTCTAATTCTATGCTTTGTGCTCAGAGCATCATCTTGCTTATTATTTATTATACATTTGCTGTTTCACTCCTAGCTGCACTGATGATTAATCGATTACTAAATTAGATTATCTCAATCGATTGATCACAATTAACATTTTCAGCCCTGCTTTCAACACTACACTTACCTTTCTTTGGACATCAGTGAGGATCAAGTATTCAGCAGCAAGATCTAAACTGGCCTTGAGACTGGGAAGAACCGTAGAGTTGAATGGATCTGGAGAAAACCTAGAAGAAGAAGAAGAATGGATAGCATCTGTACGTTGTATGCTTTGCTTTGAGAAGCTGCACTTGGCCTTTCATGAAACAAAATTTGTTGGATGATAAATTGTCCCAGAAGTTATTATAAACTATAATATTGTTGTTTTGAGAACACTATAAAGTAATATAACTTTAAGCATGTGTTTAAGAGCAAATTCTTAAAAATCAATAAACTTTCAAATTAAATGAACATTTAATACAGAAACTGGAAGACATTATATAAATAAAACAAAAGTAACAACAAATAAAATTAATTATGAAATCTCTGTAAACAAAACTGTCCTTCAAAAAAAGGAGCTAGTTGAGACAAAAGCACCAGACTGAAGACTTTTATCATCCAGGTTTTTTGGTAGAAAGAGGAAAACGATAAATCAAGCAAATGGAAATTATGGAGATCAATTTAATTTATCTTGCATTAATTGATTTATTAAAATATTGTGTAAGTAGGAAAAACATATTTATTTAAGTTACTTTATGGTCTGCAAGCAGGTCCAGGAAACTGTGCACCACAGCTTCAGCTCCTGGTTCTGGTCTGCTCCAGTTATCAGAAACCTCCAGAACGGAACCCTTCAAACAGATAAAAACAGGAAAAAAAAACATCAGTGAAACTCCAGACAGAAACTCAGAGGAGCGTCAACATTTCAGTGAACTGACTCTGGATCCTGCCGTTTGTGGTTGTCACAGAAGAGAAGACAGGAGAGCGGACGTCCTTCGTGAGGTCGGAGTTCATGGAGACATCTGGACAACAGAGTGGGAGCAGAAATGTAAACTGGAGCAACAGCAAAATGTTGCTGATGATCAGCGGTTAACTCCCTCACTCCTACCTGGGCTTATCTTGACCTCCTTCTATGTAGATCTGCCAGAACTTGATGTAACCATCGTGACTCGCTGTAGCCAAAACGGTCCCATCAGGGGACAGAGCACCTTCACTGACTCTCTGCAGGAGCACACAGTTTTATACTTTAACAGCAAACAAAAAGCAAAAAAACAAAGTCTTTTGCCAAACAAAGATATCTTAAAAGGTGTATTTGTATTTGAAATATTTCATCTTCTATATATGCTCTGTTTTTGTGCCACGACTTCTTGTGAAATATAAAATCCAGATACCTGTGTGTGTCCTTTGACTATAATGAGGCCATCTTTGATGTCTGAGGCATCAACTGGCCAACTGCTGTTATTGGCTCTCAAAACTTCAAGGTCCCAAACCTCAGCCTGGATAAGGGAAAGTTCACATAAACACAGGAAAATGGAAAAATCTGAAGCAAGATGTTTATTTTCTACTAACATCGATGCAAACCAATGGAAGCCCATTTCTGCCATTAAAGAAACAATAAAAGCACAACAGGAAGTCACAATTACAAATGTTAAAATCATAACTTCAGCTCTCAAACTCATAACTATGGGATTCAAAGTCACAATTATGAGATTCAAAGTTAAAATTATGAAATAAAAGAACGTAATTATGAGATTTGAAGTTTGGGATATCAAGTCATAATTACAAAAATAAGTCGTAATTTTTACCTATTTAAAGTTATAATTATGACAGAAATTCAAAATCTCATGACAATCAAAATTATTTATCTTTGAAATTACAATTTTGCATCTCCGAACTATGAATTTACATCTATATTTTATCATTTTTACTTTGAATCTCAGAATTTTGAATTTGAAAGTCAAAATTATGAATTGCATTCTTGTAATTATGACTTCGTAGCTCAAAATTATGACTCACCTTTTCATAATTTTGACTTTAGATAGAACATCAAAATTTTTACTTTTGAAATTTAAATTAGAACTTTTATTTTTGTGGTCATTTTAAAACTTGTAATTATAACTTCCTGTTGTACTTTTATTTTGTTTTTCTTTTATGGGAGTAATGGACTTCCATACAAACTGCAAACCCTCAAGTCTGGCAGACTCTCTTTGTTAACTTTTTAGAACTTTTTTTTCATCCTGTTTTTAACTACTGTAATATTTAAATCAGAATTAACAGAATAGCTGCTGAAATGTCCTGGATATTTTTTGTGAGGTAAGATTTTCTGATTCGGGTTCAGAGCCGGTTACCCCATCCTCATGCAGGAGAGCCAGCGTCTGGCTGGTGTCATCCTGGTTCTCCTCGCTGTCTTCCAGGATGTACGGGCACCAGATGAGGCGTCTGTGGGAGTTCAGTGGAGCGTCTTCTGAACGCTGAATATGAACCACTATCTGATCCCTGTTTGGTCCAGGTTAAAGAAAACTCATGGGAAGGAAAACATCTGTCTCTGCTGTCACAGAGATCTTAATCTTAAAGATTATTTAGTGTTATTTGGGCAACATTAAACAAAAGTAGATATCTGGCATTTTATACACAGAGGTATCAAATGCAAAATAACAAAAACTGAAAATAAAACATTTTTTGTTAACTGAAATAAATAAAAACGCTAATAAATGGGGAAAAACTATAACAAACTGGAACTATTTTGTGAGTTTATAAAACTAACTAAAACATACTGAAATCACAGTTATAATAAATACCCTGTGTTTTTCTGTTTGTGAATTTATTAACTTTTCGAACTGATGTGAAATTATTATTTTTTCACCACACAAGCAGTTTATGTCATCTATCGCCAAATTACGGCGTCCTTAATAATCCTGGGGGCGATTACGTTAGTCTGGGAAATGGCGGAAGTTGTGATAAAATGCCTGAGGCAGTTGGTTGTTCAACAATAACTGAATACATTTTTTGAAAATGGCATCTTCAAAAATACACACTGCAAAAACACAACCTTTTCAAATACTTTTCTTCTAGAGCAAATATATTAGTACACCTGAAATAAGATAAACAAAATTACAAATAGCTTTTCAGCAAAATATAGCAGCTTGTTTTAAGTCAGCAATTTCTTAAAATTGTAGAAAAGGTACTTGTTTCATTGGCAGTTAATTTCACTTATAGCAAGACATTTTTCCAAAGTTATAAGTGAAATACCTGACAGTTAAAATAGTACTTTTTCAACAACATTAAGGAAATATTTACTTAAAACAAGCTGCTATATTTTGCTGAATAGTAATCAATAAATTTGTTTTGTCTTATTTTAAGTGCAGTAAGATATTTACACTATACAGTCTAGACCAAAGTTACTCTTTTAAATTGTGTGTTTTTGCAATGCAGCAGTTTGACCTTTTTGAATTCTGCATCTAGAAATCAACCAAAGTATGAAAAAAACTAAAATTACAACCATAACTAACAAAGACTGAAGTAAAACGAAACAATATTTACCTAAAAAACTACCAAACTGAATTAGACAGGCAAAAAGTCACAACAAAATAAAACTAAACTATAATGAAAACCCCAAAACGTAGCATTTTTCTGCTGCTTCCTGTCAGGATACAGTATTTTGCTTCTGGTGAGCGTGAGATGCCAAACCATCAGGTTTCCCGCCTCATCCACGCAGCCCAACAGAGAGGAGTCGAGGTGGGCGAAAGCAAGATCTGTGACGGCGCCGGTGAAGCCCTTCAGCAAGGAGCGCTCGCTGAAGTCCAAACTCAGCACGCGAATCATAGCGTGGTTGTTGGCTCCTGAAAAAAGAAAGGAAAAATCAACCAAAGAATCTGAAACACAAATAAAATCTGCCAACAACACTCATCTGTAGTTTCTGCTTCCAGTGGTAAATAAAATGTACCTGACATTTTATCTTTTTATTAATCAAAGCAAATTAGTAAAATGTTTCTTCTCTCACCTCTGATGGCATAGGCAAGGAAGGAGTTGGACACGGCTATCAGTCGGCCGTAATAATACTTATGCTCCCAGTCGTACTTGGCAACAGGTTGAATTTTAACCTGAATGAAGAGTTTAAATCAGATTTTAAAAAACAAGAAAATAAGAATAAATAATCATAACTCAAAAATATTCTTAGGTTTTCATCGGGACAAAATGAGAATGATCTCTCCTCATGAGAGAGCAGGATTAAATGTGGTTCTGATCCAAACTCACCTTGTTGCTGCCCCGTGCCTTGCTGTTGATGCCTGAGTCCTGGCTCGCCACGATCTCCACATTGTTCAAGACGATGGGGATGCAGGTGCTCCCATCATCACCAGTCAGGCAGCTAGAAAACAACAGAGAATATCCATTTAGTTTGACAGGCAGCTTCTGTATCTTCACAAAAACAGAGACAAAATGGCTGCCATCAAGATGAAGAGGAGCCACTCACATCCTCTGGCTCTCCTGGACGCTGCCGTCTGTGGAAATTGGTCTGGTGGATTCAGATATGCTGCTCCCCAGTAGTCCTGCTCCCAGTAAACCATTCAGCTCTCCATTGAAGGACAGTTTTCTCTGATCATCGCTTGATTGCATATCTGAGAAATACGATTAAGAGTTATGTTTACTTCAGGAGGAGCAGGGAAAGCAGTAAAGCAACCTTTTTCTAGAAGTTTCTAGCTGGGGAAACTCCGTTGGTACAGAAGAAACATCAACTCTTCAAATATTTCTCCTCACTTTCATTCACTAGTCAATAATTATCACTTTCATTAAGCATAAATGAAAGTGCCTCATACTTAGGCCTGCTGCAATAAACAATAAATCAATGAATCACATGATCAATTAAAATTAGCCCATTAATTTTCATTTGCATGATTTAGCATTTTCACAAAAAATGGACTTCAGTCTTTGGTCTCAACTAGTCTTTATTGAAAGAACAATTTTATTTACATGGACTTCAAAATCCATTTTATTTGTGGTTTTTGTTGTTTTATTTATTTTTAGATATTTAAAATGTCTTCCAGTTCCAATGTTAAATGTTTGATCAAATTTAAAGATTATTGATCTTTCATAATGCGTTCTTGCAATATTATGACATAGCGATAGCGATCGGATCATTTTAACACTTATCAATTTCAACTCAGATTTTGAAGCCTGGCTGACGTGTTGAACCGAGCACACAGCAGCATCTTTTTCATTTTGCTCCATTCATTTTAACTTAGCCTGTAGAAAAGCTCTAGGTAGTTTGCCATCCGTTGCCAAGTGACTGATGATGACGTTAGTGGACGGCTGGTGACAAGCTTTACCCTAAATACACTTGCAGACAATATGGACGATCCACTTGTAATTTTGTGTCATAAAGTTAAATGTAAGAGTGAAAATAAAGCCAGTCATATAGCACATTTTACACCCGCTACGTCACTAAAATTAGTCGGTCTCGTAAAGTTTTTAGCAACCACGAGTCAACAATGACTGGGGGAGCCTACTATATAATCTCCTGGGGTACTACTCTATATATTCCTACACACGCCATACTCAACAGGAGCAGGCTCACTTTTTACAGCTCTCATCAGACATGATAAAGGTTTGAATCCCTGAAGTCATATTCTGACTCCCATCCGGGCCCTTGTAGGCCAGGTCCCTGAAGCCCCGCCAGTGTACATATAGTATATTTATATGTGTATAAACATACGTGTGTGTATGCTTGTGTGTTTATGTCTTATGAGAGCGCAGTTGCAAAACGTGAAAAAAGTGAGACACGTCGCTGCAACACTTTGTTTGGGCTTTCACGGTGTCCGTAGTTGTCTCAATAAGGGCACGCGGGTATTTTGCGGTGCGGAGCAGCGAAGAGCCGCTGGGGGAACCGAATCTGATAGGGGAACGAGAATCGACGTGACATGTTGACCAGGTTTTCCATAGGCAAAGAACGGCATAGCTCTTCATGTCTGCAGAAACACTCCGCCTCAGATTAACAAATCCACTTTGTGATCCAGTGAGCGGACACTGGACAGAGTCAGCTGGATCAACGCCCACTTCCCCCTCTTCTCTTTTCGGGCACAACGTTTCCGTTTGACCGTTGCTTCTCGTTACTGAAGTTTATGTCATAATAACTGCTAAAATAATTTCACCACAATCCTCTTTCCTGATTTAAAAAAACTATGTAAGATTTCTGAAGCAGTGTCCTCCACGGCGGGCCTTCTTCTGGTTCAGTCATTTCTTGCTAGCGACGGCAGCTTGAGGAGCAAAGCGATTGGATCAATTTGACTGGCAGCCAATCACGAACGAGAGCATGACAAATAACATTTTATGTAGAAACCAGTTCATTTTGAGAAGGTCAAAATTGATCGTTAAATGATAATTTCAGCAAGAAATGTAAAAGCTAGAAAAGAAAAAAAGTAACAAAAATTACAACTGATTCCACTATCAGTTGTTATGCATGTCTTGTTAAATGAGTACAATACTACCATTAACTCAGAAATACCGGATTTTTCTATAAACATTTCAAACTCAAATATTCTTCAATCGGTGTTACTAACCTTGTTCCTTTATCGAGTGAAGTTAAAACTGAATTGCTTTTTTATCCTTTCTTCTGTTTATTGCGGTTAGCCTGTTCAAGTAGAACTGCTTCCGTTACCATAGCTACTTTAACAAGGAAGTTGTCAAAATAAAAGCATATAACCTTAATGGAACTCGGCCTCTACTGTTTAATGAATTATTGTAACTTATATATTAAAATAATGTTTGGGGAAGAAAGATTAGATTTTGCATCAAAAAATTTTATGTTTTAAAAATTAATTGGATTTATTACTTTTTTTTTGTTTTGTTTTTTCATTAACTCTCATCCCCTCCAACTTCCTGAGCCCCCCACTTTACAAAATACAGCTGTTACATTCAAATACATCTAATAAATTTAGAATACAATCAAAATTTAAATATTGGAAACTCATGGTGACACACCTTAATCAGCTAATTAATTCGAAACACCTGCAGAGGTTTTCTGAACTTCTACTGCTACGTTCACACTGCGTATGTAAGCTCAACTCAGATCATTTTCCAGATAGATTTAGAGGTTAAAAAATATAATAATAATCACGTTGGTGCATTTCTACTAATCTATATGCATTCCTTTTTTACATAATTGAGAAACTCTAAAAATTAGTGGACATATGTTGAGAATTTCCATTATTATGCACTTTTATTTACTGTACTTTTCCAGCCAATCTAGAAACTGTGAATGACGCAAATTATCCAAGAATTCGAGTTTACCATAATTACGTTTTTAACATATTTCAAAGGGGATTAAATGAGTCTGAACAAAAAAATAATAATAATGGGAGAAAAACTCGAGTATTTAAATGTTTTGGCAGCAGGGACACATTTCGACCAGAAAACAGACTGAGACACAAGCTAGCTGCTAACAGGCCGAAGCAAAACCTATTCTCAACAGATTTAAAATGTACAAAATAATATATTCACTCCTATTAAAAACATTCCTTCCACTGAGTTATTACGTCAGTCGCTGAAGAAACGCCCGCTGGGTAAACTGTACCCGGGTAAACAGTGAGGTCTAACCCCAGGTTAGCCTGTGCGGCCTAGCCGAGCAGCGTCCCCCACTTACCGGCGCTGCTCCCCGGACGGTCGAGCTTCAGGATGTCCCGGAGGTGCTGGGTCGCTCCCTCGATGTCTATGTTAGAATTGGACGCCATGGGTGAGGGGAAATGGGGGGGATGTGGGAAAACACTGAGGGAAAAATATTGTTATAATTCGATGCGGGTCGCAGTTCACCCAGAGCAACCGTTCAAACTTCCGTTCTGTCCGTGCCTTCCGTTCCGACTGCTCACACAGTCTCCGCTCATTGGTTCCTACCTGAAAGTCGTCTGAGGCTAACTCACTTGGAGGATAGCGCCATCTACTGTACAGTCATGTTTAAAACATCTTTTCATTATTTTAGCAGAGTTGTAATATCACTAAAAATAAATTCTGACATTATAAGAGAACTGGTCTATTTCTGGTGACTCTATTTACATATTTAAACAGCTGATGCTTTCTCGCAAAGTTAAAATTACTTTACTTTTTTTTACTTTAGAAGAACAAGTATTTGTGCTTTAGAAAACTAAACATTAAGATCTAGACAGTAGAATAATTAGAAATGAAAACCTGTAACCTCTCATATTTTAATGTTTTTTGCACAACAGCTGGAATCAGTTACAGATGAAGTGCCTAACAATTTTACTTATTTCTATTTTCGTAGAGGAAAGAAAACATGAACTTCTTACAGAATCAGGTTTTCAGGGGACATTCTGGTAAACAATTTATATTTCATTTGTGACTTTAGTTTCAAGACTATTTACGCACATTTGTACTCCCCTTGTGTACGATTTGTGTAACTTTTAACAGAAGAGAACCCACTGCCAAGAGCTACATGCTGTGGGTTTGAGATATGCAGAAGTTTTGCTTCCTGTAGACTAGTAGCTCCCCTGATGACACAAAACATTAAATTAAGGCGTTTCTTTTCCAGCAGTTATGCAGTGACTTTTGTCCTGAATGCTCCTCCAGAGGTTACCTCATATTTTGAGGTAATAATCAGACTGTTTGTCTCTTTCCTCATTCCTACAATTTAGGGCTTAAAGACAAAGTCAAGTTACTGCTTTTTTTTATCTGGCATAGCAGATAAAATAATTCAATGTTGCCCCTCCCCCACTTACTGATTGCTGAAAAAAATAAGACCTCTGCACTTTTCTATTTAGATGTCAAAACGACTTTATTCAGTTCCAAGAGGAAATTCATATTTAGAGGCTTAGTAGTTTTGCATTTCTATAGAAGTGCTATTGCCTGATTTGAACAATTTTAACTGATTTTTAATATATTATAATGATTAAATGGGCCAGACTTTAAAGTTATTAAGAAGGCATGTTTTGTGTAATCTTTCAACTTTTTTTTAATATCTGTATCGCTTTGTACATTTTCCCCATATCAGAAAAAATAAATTTAAAAATAAAATTAAAATTTATACAAATAACACTGAAATAGTTTAAAATTAAGTTATAGTAATTTTGGGTAACCTGGAGCTAATGCTTAGGGACATATTTAACCCAACATACAATAATTCATACCTGCTCATGAATAGCAAAACTTATTCATATATTTTAATTTGCCTTAGTAGAATCTTTCTGCACCAAAGCTGACTCCAGGGCCTTGTAAACCCACCCCTGGTTTTTAAATATAAAATTTGTATTCCTACCAGGATCAGTAGATAAATCTTTATTTGGTTATTAACCTCTTAAACGTTCATTAAAAAGGTGTAAATTGCTGGTGTTCTTAGCTTAACTTGACCGTTCAAAGCCAATCAGGGGAAAATCAGCTGATTTCTTGGTGCATTTTACTGATAGCCATGTAAATAAAAGTAATTTTTGAATTTATATGCTTTGAATCGTTTTTATATTATTTACTTGACGTAATCATAATCATATAACATTTCAGTGACCACACTGCTACGACAGCTGAAGCAAAACCTCTGGAGGTTGGAAGTCTTTATTGGCCACATCTGGGCCAAAAAAAGTGCCTGAAGCCAAACAAATAAACAAGCAAAAGAAAAAAAAACTTCAGTACATCGGCTCTTCAAGTAATTTCTCTGGTGAGAAAACCTGTTCAGAAAATGACATGGAGAGACCACACAGTTAAGAAAAAATGTCCAGGTTTTATTGTGTATCGTGGCTGTAGTCCTTGTCGACTCCCAGATGTTGAGTGAAAGAGAAGAATAAAGAAAGAAAACAAGATAAACGCTCGTCCTCCAACATCCTTTGGTCTGCAACAGCTAAACCTGGCAGCATGAATCACGCTTAGAGGGGCAGAAACTAAACTCGACTCACTAAGAAGAGCTATGGTGAACACATGAATGGGGCGTCTCAAATCAAACCGGAACACGGATCTACAGAACCGAGTCAACGGCAGAGCAGAACGGGTTAGAATCAAAGCAGAGCATGAGTTAATGGCATCGATCGGATGTTTGTCCTTCTGGTGGCTTGAGTGTAGATACTGAGGATCTCCCAGCGTCATGCAGATCGGCAGAGCGGCAGACAGGGGCGTCTGATTGGTCGGCCGGCTCTCAGCGAAGAGGCGTGTCGCGGTTCTGCTGGGCTGGAGGAGAGGAAACCCACCTGGACGCGGGTCGGTGATTGACATCTAGGGTCCGGCGTTTTGCTCGTTTGTCAAGCGGGCCTGAATGAGACGGAGGGAGGGAGGAGTCTTCCTCCGTCTCAGGCGGCCGCCCCCGCCCGCCGGCACGGAGAGGCGGCCTAGCCAAAGTTGTGGATGGCCAGCCTGAACATGTCATTGGTGCACACCCAAGCGTCGTTAATGTTCTTCAGGATGAAACTCTGATGGAAACCCATGATGGGATCTTCATCCGCCTGCAGAGAGACACAGACACTGAGTGACATCAACGACAAATACTAACAGCACCGCTAAGCCTGTCGCAATGAATCGATTAATCGTATGCTAAATTAAAACAAGCTCACTAAGGCAACCTGATGTGACCCAAATCAATTTTTTGCCTTTATGTGACGTGTACCTGATCTTTTCAAACGTGACCTGAATCTGTATGGCCAGGTCACTTCCATCTGACCTGAACGTCATTGATACCCGACAAACGTCTCTATCCTACGTCCCGACACGCAGAAGAAAAAACAACAACCGTGACGGATTATAATGAGGCTTAAGTTGTTAATGTGCTTCAAAATCGCAAGATACGCTCCACAAATAGCATCTATGTTAACTTCTGCAAACACTGAGCACTTCTTCTGTTTCATGGCAGATGGCAAAACAATGTGTGATGGTATTGCGCCCTCTACTGCACATGCGGGACACTTCAGGGCGTTTGCAGTTCTCACAGGAGGTCACATACATGTAGCATGTACTTGGAACCGTGAACAACCATGAAAAAAGAACAGACAAAATTATTTCAAGGGCTACAAATAGCCCCAGGCCAGACTTTGGACATTTACTTCTCCAGACCTTTGAAAGATCTTCAGAGACTCTGAAAAACTACTAATTAAGTTGAAGAAAAATAAGAAATACAGATGAGAGGTACAGTTACCTTTAGCTGTCCTACGACCATACTCAAGATACAGTTGTCTGGAGTTGGCTGGTGGTCCTGCGCTGTTATACTATGCGCTATTTTTGTGAAGGGGAGACTCTGGGAACACGATACAACAGAAATATAAACAGCTGGGTTAAATAACAATAACCTTTAACAAAATGACACAAGGTGTAGAGAATTCCTCAAATAATTGGTAAAAAAAAAAAAACTTTTATAAAAAAAAAAAATTCTTTTTTTTTTTATTTTTATTTTACATGTTGACAGTTTAATATGAGACTGACAAAAAGATCAATCTGAAGAAATACAACGCTCCCGACCAAAGACAACCAATCAGAGCCGGGAAGAAAGGCTTAGCGCTGTCAATCAACCCGTGTAATTGCTGCCAAACGTTCCAGTGGCAGAAAAACAACTTGATGTAGCAGAAAAACTGTTTAACCACTATCATAAGCAGCTATGCGGCCCGGGGTCTTTCTGCACGGAGTTTGCATGTTCTCCCTGTGCATGCGTGGGTTCTCTCCGGGTACTCCGGCTTCCTCCCACAGTCCAAAAACATGACTGTCAGGTTAATTGGCCTTCCCAAATTCTCCCTAGGTGTGTGTGTGCATGGTTGTTTGTCCTGTTTGTCTCTCTGTGTTGCCCTGCGACAGACTGGCGACCTGTCCAGGGTGTACCCCGCCTCTCGCCCGGAACGCAGCTGGAGATAGGCACCAGCAACTCCCGACCCCGTTAGGGAGAAGGGTGACGGAAAATGGATGGATGGATAAGCAGCTATGTTAACTAGCTTTGGCATTCATGGCAGCCTCCGAATGAGTGGAATGTACACAAGTGTGATTGGCAGCGCTGCTGGGTCTGATTGGTTGTATCTAGTTAGCACTGGAAGAAGGGAGAGGAGCTTTTTTTTTTCACAGATTATCCACTTCATACCGTACTGTCATGACAGTGACTGTTTCAACAAATATGTAAAAGAATAGGTTAAGAAAAATGACATGCTGCATAGAGCTACTTTGACTGCATTTTGTCCAGTCAGAGCAAAATCCTACACAATTCACTCCAGGCTTCCCCACATGAAATATTCTGAGGCCCTAAAATGAATGATTGTGTTTTTCAAAAATGCTTTGGATCCTTTAATGTTATGAAAAGATGGCTTTTCTTATTGACCTGCAACATAAAAGAGTCAAAAGTTTCTTTAACCACAAGTTACCATGAAAACTCACAGTGAGCTTTTCAACAATTGCTATTTTTCCCTGGTAGGGCTGTCCTTCCCATGTAAGGCATGATGTATCGATCTGAGAGGAGAGGAGACGAACATTAGCAGGAAAAAAATCATCTGTCTTCATGAAAAACAGTCAATCCACACGCAGAACCAGTCTGAGATAAATCAAACACGAAAAGGTTGCAGCTCTATTGAAAGTGATTTTACCTCGCTGCTGCTGAAATTAAATATTGTTTTGGTGTTTATTCATATTATTTGGTGTTTCTGCCAATATTGCAATTGTCTCACTATTTCTACCAAACCTCTTTATTTTCTATTTCTCTACTTGTGATGTTGTGATGTTTGTGAAGCACTTTGTTCAGCTGAGGTTGTTTTAAATCTTCTTCATATATAAATATTTGCATGACTTTGACTTGAAAAGAAACCTTGGTAAACCCAAAATTTACTTTTCAAATGATTAAGACAAAAAAATAAAAAGGCTTCCAAACCAATAATAAAGTTAGGTTTAAGTCAGTAGCTGCATTTGTTTGACCATATAGTTCTGCAATTTGACATTTCGAAAATAACTTTGCTCAGAGGAAACGTGTAAAATTTGAGAAAAATTCAAATTTTTGATCAAATGTTTTTGTGGTGTTTTGATGAGGTGTTTTTTGACCCCTGGGTTATGGAAACAAATCCCAGCCGATCAAACAAATGAGTCCAGCTGCATTTTCCTATAGAGTCAGGTTGGTCAGTTTGGACAACTGCTTCACATTAATCATGGTGAATAAACTACATTTAAACTATTTAAGTTCAATATTAAAGAGAATCTGAAAATGATGGATGACAAGCAGAACCCAAGTTTGACTCACATATATTGATCCGAGCTGCGATCTGTCCGAGTCGAACATCTGGTAGTAGTGCTGCACGAAGCTGGAGCCTATCTGCTCCCACAGAGGCTGCTCCGCCATCTTGAATCACCCTGCAACACACACTGGCCGGGGGGGAAACATCGGGTCACACACTGGTCAACCCGGATAAAAGCAACAAACATCTGAACATCTCAGTGAGCCCAAGCCAGCAGCTGTTTCTTTGAGGAACGCCGTCAGCTATTGGGGAATAATCACAACGGATGAGTACAGGTGAGCAGATACACTGAACACTGTGCTTTAGATGCTTAGCTTTACAGACAAACTGCAAAATTTATTTCATAACATCCAGTTCTAAACAACTGGCTGAGCGCATCGTTATGTTACATGGCTGATAAGATGTGATTCTGTCTGTGACGAACAAAGTTGTCCCATTCCATCACTAACATGAACACAAAGCTTTTAATGGCTGGGATGGTGAGTTAATCTATTAAATTTACTTTAATTTAAATTGCCTAAAAGCTGGAGTACAGACATTTTTTATAAGCGTATTTGTGAGCCTGTCTCTCTATTATTAAATTTAATATAAGTTCAGGTTTCTGTATAACTTTTCTTCAGGTTAACTTAGCTCTGTTAGCTCTGATTTCTTCTTTATCTCAACTTTTGTTCTTATTAGACAATTATTCCCTCTGGTTTTGGAAGTAAACTATTTTTTTTACTTTAAGAGAGTCACTATGCGCAACCATGGCAAATAGTTTTTTGGGGGTTTTTTTTTACAACTGGGAGCAGCCGATTAGCATATCAAAAGCTCAAATAATAACCTGAACTCTGACCCCAAATCCCAAAGGAGGCAATGAGAAATAAACTATCGAAGAATACTCAAATCAGGCCTGCTAAAATAAATGCAACAAAATATCAGAAAATCCCAGAGGACAATTTTTTCCATCTGCAGGAGAGCTACAGCTTCAGAAAACATTCATCATCCTGCAGGACGACGAGCCGAAGCATCCAGCTAAAACATCACAGAGAGAGTTCGAAGACAACGAGGTGGAGGTTCTAGAGTGGCCTAGTCAAAGCCACCTGACTGAGGATGTTTTTGAAATCACTTATTTTGTGTTACAGATTTGTATTTAATCGTCATTATTTTGTAAAAATCTGTTTCATTGACAAGTGTTTTGATGGTCAAAAAGCAAAATTTTATTTATAACGATTGATTTATGAAAGGGTAAAACATACTTTTTATGTGCATTGTGTTATTTATTTTAAATGCTTAGAAACAGTAATAAGAAACTTAAATAGTACCGCTGACGTCCAGATTCCTGCAGGTCACAAAAACATGACAGGAATTTATTACAATTTTTGGAAATACTTTCATCACCGTATTATACAGCACAACAATAAAAGATGCTAAAATTGTTAATGTTGTTCTAAAAATGAAATATTGCAAATAACATTTGAATTACAAGATAATTAAATTCTAAAAATACAATTTACTCAGGCTGAGCTTAAGGAAGTTTATTGTTGAATAGAAAGTCCTCATTATGATGATAAGTTGCATTTTTTGTTTCTTTCATTACAGGAGATAAGATGATCCTTTAAAACAACTCTCATTTCCAAAAGCAAAACCCTAACAGAATGTCCAGTTTCACCAAAACAGAGACCTTGATGTTTAGTTGTATAGATAAAGTTTATATTCTCACTCTACATCAGTCACATTTTAGCTGAGTGAGCCGTTTTCCATGAGCGGTTTGCTGGAGTCGCAGCATTCCTGCAGCTTGGAGGAAATGACCAGATAATCTGATCAGGAAGTCCAGCTCTGACCTGGGATGAACCCATCAGCCTTGTGCAGGTGAGGGAACAGCAGAGAATAATTTCAATAAATCAGGATAAAATTACAACTTTTAAATTAAAATCTAATCACTTAATCACTGTGGGCTTCCTCCCACAGTCCAAAAACATGACTGTCAGGTTGATTGGGCTTTCCAGATTCTCCTTAGGTGTGTCTGGTTGTTTGTCCTGTTTGTCTTTGTGTTGCCCTGCGACAGACTGGCGACCTGTCCAGGGTGACCCCGCCTCTCGCCCAGAACGCAGCTGGAGATAGGCACCAGCACCTCCCGACCCCGTTAGGGAGAAGGGTGACCAGAAAATGGATGGATGGATATATTTTTTGAGTTGAGAGTGAGTTGATCAGTTAAAGATAAACCACCAAAACACTAGCAGAGACATGAACAAGCTTGTCAGCAATAATATGAAATAGTTGATTTATGTTGTGCCACAAACAATTTGACAATAATTTAGCATATCTAATGAAATGTACATACAAACTGATCTTTCTTCCCAATAGCCATTTTACAGTTTGGAAACATATTGAAAGATGTGCGTTTCCATCTTTTCTCTCTGGCACTTTGATCCACTGTGGTTATTCTACTACTTTATAAATAAAGGTAGATTGGAAATTACTTTTTTGTTTTCTTTTTACAGAAAACAGAAGCACATAGCGCAATATTACACCCAAAACCGGAATTTGGGGCTTTAATGAGTAATTTTCCAAAATGAAAATACACATTTGTGAAACCAAAACCCTAAACTGACAGCACAGGTCACGTGTTCTCAGGGTTGCTGCTGGAACAATCTAAGCGCGCTAAAACATTAGCACAGGACCCGCCAGGACCCGCACACCGCGGGACAGAAACGCACCAAACCTGCACAGTTTGCAGTATGAAAGAGCAGAAGGTGAAACGATGCAGCGGTGCCGATCAATGGTAAAAGCTCCTCTTGTTTAGTCAGTTCACGTTAGCAAGTAGCCGCTGCTAGCTTGTGAGGAAACTTGTCTGTTGATCCAGACTTTCCCACCCACCAGCTCCTGTTAGCCGCTCGGGAAATAGTTTGTCCAAGGCGTTGGCTGACAGACTCACTGGGGTTGGTCTTCTCACTGCATGCTAAAAATACCCAAACCCTTCTAAAGTGCGGATACCTCCTGCGGGCCCGCGTTTATAACCCCCCGGACCAGCTACCTCACATAGGCGTGCCCGACGTTAGCCCCCTAAAACCAGAGATTATTAGCCGCTTTGACCGGTTGTAGTATCCCTATTTAATTCAAATGCCTAAATAAAGTCATGTCTCTTTGTTTTCAAGTAGGTTTGTGCCCAGTGCATAAAACAAATGACATAAACTTACCTCACTGTAACGCCGAGGCCGGCTGCACGATGGCACAGTGCAATGTCTCCTACGCTGCGAAGGCACGCACCGAGGACGCAGCCGCCGCGGTGCAATGTGGTCGTTGTAGTCTATCGTTTTCGCACCCTTAGGCTCTCCTAAGGCAGCTCACACTCAATGTGTTGTATTATTGCCATCTACTGGATCAAACGTTTAATCACAGATCTATGACAGGTTTCCCTTCTTTTTGTTCTTCTGGTTCTTGTGATTTGACATTTTACTTGCATCCAAAAAATATTTGTAGCTATAAATTTGTTGCCCATTTTACTCACTGCTTCCTTAAACTCTCCTTTGTGATTTATGTGCAATAGATTCAATAAATATATGCTGTACCATTTCAAAATGGCAATAATCACAAAGTCCTGTTCCATGTTATGCAGCTACTTTAAGTGATTTATTAAGACCTGTATGACTTATTCTGATACGTATTGATTCTAGTTTCTATGACAGATTTCTAATTATTTCTTATCTTTTATTTTTTAAAAGAGGGAATATATTTTCTCTACATTAACTATAGTTGACATGTCTTTTCATTTTTATATTTCCTTCATATTATAACCATATTTTCAAGTTCTTCAAAACTTAAATGATTAAAGTCATCACTAAAATGCTTCCAAGAGAAAAACCCCACTCAAAACCATCTATGTATTTTATTCATCCTTTTTGGATAGTTTTGTCATTAAATCAACATGTTCTTTGGGTAATCTGAAGTAACATCAGATTAATATCAAATGTTGGAAAAACAACTGGTGCATTAGTTGCTTCTGTTTATTCTATAAAGCGCTGCAAATAATTATAAGTTATAAAGTTCTTGGTAAAGCTTGAAATTGAAACAATTTAGTGCAAATTTATTCATGAACAAAAAGCAACAGAGTTTATTATAACATGTCAAGCAGAGAAAATACTTTCAATTAATAGCTTGGAGAATCTTTTTCTCCAAGAAAAGGGCTACACATATTTTGCTAATCCTGCATATGCAGTTCTATAAAAACGTAGCTCAGAGATTTCATCTGTTTTTGACATTTTGTCACACTTTAATATTCCAAATCCTTGCATTATAATATCAAAGACATTCTGAGGAAATACAAATGAGGAAAAGTAAAACTAACAACAACACTGACATCCACCAGTCTGGAATGGCTGACAAATTTATATTTCTAAAGCTGTAAGACTCCAGAGAACTACAGTCAGGACCATTAAACCTCAGTTAGAGTAAAAGACACCCCTGCTTTAGATTGTGAAAACTAAGGTTATCTGAATCATCTGCTTCATGTTGGAGTCATCGCTGCTGTTGTCAGCTTGGATCTGACTGATGGTCACATGTTCATCTGGTTCTTCATGTGACTGGTGTCTTCACCGCCTCCTTCAACACACAGCAATAATAATTAGTCACAGATTCAGACACAAAGCGCTTCTTACACCCCTCCCTGTTCAAACTAGTGGTGGACATTTGGTTGAATCATCAAAACAGTTTGGAGGAACAGAAATAGATTAATTTTGTTGAAACATCAGCAAAATGAATCAGCTCTTCATTGTGGTCTGACTGCACACACTGCCTTTTGAAACAGGTCATTTATCAGTTTATGGACAAATGCTGGGATGAACTACGATTACTGTTATACCACAGGACAATAAATAACACCAGTGTTGAAAATCCAAGCAGAAAGGATAGAAATGTACCTGAAAAGCAGCTGAAAAATTACTTGGTTTGCTTCTTTTGTGGAGCGCCAGCAAGACTTTGCACTCAGTCCTGAAGAATCTGATAAATAAAACTAAAACAAGATGGAAATTGGTTGTTTCCATCTGAATTTGTTTATCTCTATGACAAAGAAATATAAGTATATTTACCACCATACAAACTTATTCTGTTTTTGCTTTTTTCACAGTTAAATGTTTTAAATTTCAAGTTATGCATCAGACAAAAATAATCTGAGTGAGTAAAAAAAAAAAAATGCTTTGAAATGACAACTTACTTTATTCAAAGATATCCAAACCAGTTAGGCCCTATGCAGCTACTACAGTTTTCTGGCCGACCTCCGATCTTTAAACAGCCTGATTTGCCGGATCCGACTTTGTCCATCACCAATTTTTTTGTTTGAAAAATCACTAAACTAGCTACAAAATTGCTAAGTTGGCAACAGTCTGATTTTCAGACTTAATCAGTAAATAAGATTGTGCTGTCATTTAAGTATTGCTCGACCACCAATTTCCCAAAATTAAGAAAGTTGAGGACAATTTTTTTTGGTGACAACTTAGAAAATACAATTGCTCCTCTTGTAATTGTGCTTAATCAACCTTTTGAGCTTCAGTTTCATCAGCAACAGACCGGCCTGATTACTGCATGACCAGTCAAATTAAGAAATCATTCTTGGATAAGTTCTTCTGTTTCTTTTTTGTTTTTATGCTTCTGTTCAAATTTCCTGTCGGTAACGACAGATTACTTTTATCCAGTGAACAAAGCGAGATCCATAAGAAGAATTGGAAAAGCTTGACTGCCAACATCAGTGTCTGACCTTACAAATGCTGAGAATGATCAAATATTAATTTAAAGATGTTATAGAGAAATTAGGCCCAAGCAAAATTATTTCTACCATTGAAGATGTTTAATTACAAACTTTTCTATATACATATATATCTCTTTTGTAATAAGAAACACCATCAAAATACAATCAGACTCAATGTGTTTTAACATTTTTAAAACAAGCACAGTGCGTACACTATTACAGCCCCAAAATGTTTTCATATTCCTTTTGTGACAACAGGAAAAAGAGGCTTGTACATTCTGAAAGCACTGACTACACAACTGAAGATGTTGCGGTAAACCTGCAACCAGAGCACAATAAGACATGAGAGATCAAGACAAAGTGTGTAAGACATTTCCTCTGGTATTTTCATTGTGAACTGAAACTCCTCACCTCTGGTTTCAGTTCCTGAATGTGTAAGTTCATTGACGACCAACCTCTTTTCTTTATCTGTCTTTTTAAGGAAAAATCTGCTCCAATCTCCTGGACAGAGCTTTTTTGTAAAGTATGGTTTTGTGTAGGAAAAATTAAATGTTGTTTCCTTCTAGATGAAAAGAAGAAAACAAGAGGTTGTTGTTTCAGAATAAGTAAATCACTTTTGTTTTTACGACTTTGGCAAAAGAGGAAGATTAACAGTCTTACAATTTAAGTGCATTTTACATATTTTGAAAAGTTCGTTAGCTTTATATGTTTTGTGTTTGCTCCGTTCAGCAGGTTGTGCCCAAAGACTGAACGTTGTAGGACAGTTTCCATGGTGACGGTAAAAGACCTCCCACATAGCTGTCCGTGTCATGCCTGAACATTTTGTTGATTTAAATTGCGCAGTAAGAACGTATTGTTTCCTAACCTCTAAAATTCTGAGCAAAATCATCTGAATATCAGGTATTTACTACAAACACCAGGGTTTAGCATGCTAATAAATCTTTAGTTGATTTATTTTTTATTGTATTTGTCAAAAGAATACATAATTTTAACCATACTCATTGTAATAATCATTATTACAATTATTATAGTCATTGCTTTTGTGTCTATTGTTATTTACGTATAAATTATGAATTTATTTCTATTAGTTATTTTTAAATGTTTACTTTTACTCAGTTACATTTACTTAAATAACTTTGTGGAAAAAAAATTACTTTTAATAGTAGTTTACTACACCATACTTTTTCCTTCTTCTTGACCAGCACAGTATTGCTATATTACTCTTACTTGAGCAAAATTACTGGACTCTACCCACTGTTCACTGAAAGATGAACAAACATATTTTAACCAGAAATCAAAGTGTACATGTTTGAATGCAAGCTTTATATTTTCCAGTTTTTATCTACTGAGCCTGAGATATGTGTCATATTTTATATTTTATATTTTAAGGACTAATTCAAAAATAATAAACACATTTTAATTACATAATTATGAAAAAACTTATTGTTTTCTGTACCTTTTTGACATTCTCATAACTTTGTGCCTTTTGTCTCTCTGATGATGTTATTTTTAAAAATAAATGTTCAGAGTAGTTTTACCAAATATTTTTTTACTCTTGCTTGAGTAATTTCTTGAATGGATATGACTTACTTACTTTTTCTTGAGTAAAATGTGTTGAAGTACTAGTACTTTTACGTGAACGCAATTTTTGCCTACTTCTTCTTATTATTATTAGTAGCTATATAAATAAAATTATTAATTATTATTATTATTATTATTATTATTATTATTATGTTACTTTAAAAAACTGCTGTTCTAAGTGGACAATAATAACCACAACAGTATTATAATAATAATAATAATAATAATAATAATAATAATAATAATAATAATAATAATAATAATAAATAAATAAATAAAATTAAAACTACATTTCCTAACATGCTTAGTGGAAGGTCCTGAATCACAGCCACACTAGCGGAACTTTGTAGTCCTTTCTGGACGTCGCAACAATAAAATTAACCTAGAACTGAACTACATTACCCATAGTGCGTAGCTTCAGCACATTCAGTACATTCTGCTTATCCGGGGATGTCGCACCGCTGCTATTTTCTCCCTACAGTCCCTCTCACTATCAGCCCACAGCTCAAGCGGACTGACACGGGTCTCTGGCTGGAAACAGACCGAGAATAGGACGCCAACCGGAGGCCAAGAAGAAAAAAACATGGCCGAACTCGGCGCAGGGAGCCTGCCGTTGGGAGAACCAGCTTTTAGCTACCAGCAGGAACAGGAGCTGAACGAGCGGCTGAAGCGGCTCTACCCGGCTGTGAACGAGGAAGAGACCCCTTTACCCCGATCCTGGAGCCCCAAGGATAAATACAGCTACATCGGGCTGTCACAGAACAACCTGCGGGTCCACTACAAAGGTTAGAGGGCTGCCTCATCCCGGATGGGTCTGACAGTTACAGCGGAGAGAGGTCTCAGCTGTAATCGGTCACTGTTGTTGCGGAGGGGGCTCAGAAACCCATATGCACACACACACACACACACACACACACACACACACACACTTATATGCGATTATGGTGACTATATATGTGTGTGTGTAGTCCTGGTAAATCTAGCCTGAGCTGCCTCTTCTGTCCTTGCTTTGTTACTCAAACGAGCACAGGAATTCCCAAACGGGTGACAGCGAACTCGCTAACCCTGACAGTTGGTTTTACGAGCAACCAGATGAAATTAACCCTCAGTACCACGTCATTCTTTGTTTATTTACCGTTCCCACTGCTGGAAACTGGCTGGCCATCTCACAGTGAGGAGTCACTCTTACAGAAGCATAACAAATGCTAGCACAAAGCAGCCTGTTAGTGCAGTGGTGTAGCAGCCCTGTGGCTAACAGCCCCTGCCTGTTCTTTCTGGGTGTTATTCCTCTGAAAACAGAGCAGCTACAGGATGGAAACAAGCCAAACTTGTTGTCAGGCTCTAACAATGCGGCTCAGAGCTGCTTGGGTTTTAAACAAACAAAGCCGTTAAATAAACATTAAAGGTAATGGCATTGTTGCGTTGTCTCGCGTGATTTCGTTCTGGAAGTGTTTTCCAGAAGTCTTGGCCTGGAATAAAGCTTTGCTGCTCCATGAAAACAGCCTCCAACTGTGGCAGAGAGGAGGCCTCTGCGCAGCACACCAGGCCAAGTGTACCGATCATGTGTGGGGACAGCAGTCTGGCATTTTTAACAATAACACAGACTAAACGGTCCAGAAAACCCGTCACAGGTCTCCACAAGCTGTCATCTGCATCCTAAATTAAAACAAGATGACGTCTGTCTTCTGTCCCCTTTCAATGGAAAGGGGTGTACTTTTTTGTCAACATGCTTACAGTACTTTTGAGAAATTGATGCCATTATGTCGAGGGGAGAGGGGAGAGAATTATATATAGTTTCAGATTTTTCATGTTCAAACTTCTGGGCTTGTTTGCCGTCTGCAAAACTTTGTTGATATTCTACTAATATTGAAAAAGCACAATTTTGCAATTCTGGTGTTTCCGTTAAATGAGAATCACTATTAAAATCACATGTGAATATGTTTGTTCACGTGATAACTCATTTAAAAACATACTGCACCATCATCTTCCTACCACTTCCTGTGGTCTTTTTCATCTTTTCCACCAGTAGTAACACGATTGATCACGATTCGGGTGATGAGACAGTGTTTCCATTACAGTTTTGTGAAATGCATCTATTTTGATACAGCCGAAAAACCACCTCATCCTACCAGAATGTATCAAAACTTGTGTCTTTTCAAAATTGGCATGGTTTCAGTAAGCAAATGTATTTCTTTTATTCCGGTTTGTGCAATTTTACAGTTTGTGAAAATGCAGCTATTGGGAACTGGAAATGTCTTGAAAAGGTTCTCAGTATTCGATCAGGAATATTTTGCTGTAATTCCACAACACTCTATGTTCCGAGGGCCCAATCCATACAAACAGGGCTGAAATTTTATGAAATTAAAAATAGATTTTTAACCTTTTCTTTTCAAGGTTGAAATATTCTTTTCTTTTTTTTCTTTGGTGTTGACAATGAACTATCACCCATGATCACAGTTAAATCACGGCTGATAACATCTATGTTCACAGCTTGGGAAGGTATTTAAATCACAGAGACAAATTGCAACATTTGTTACATTTTAAGCAGCTGTAATTTTCTTTCACACTGCTTTGTGTCAAACAAACTAAACCCTTTTAAAACCCCTCCTGGCCTGTGGGGGCGCTGCACCAAGAACCCTGAAGGAAAAGACACAAAAACACTGAGCACAACTTACTTCTTCAGCAAATGCAAACGTGAGATTTTAGCGGTGTAGTTTTTCTCTTTTGTCTTTGGTAAAAGACCACAAGCCATTTCTCCTAGGTGGTTTGGCTAGTGTGTTTGTTTTGGTTGTATTTACCCAGAATGCCCTGTGCTGTAGTCCACTTCCTGTTTTTGGAGCGACAATTCGTCTGCTTGGCATTCAGATATGCATTCGAACCGCACCAGAGTTTGCTGTTTTGGTTCGGTCACACATTCACACTTCCCCATCAAAGCGGCCTTTCTACATAAACTACCTTTAGTTTGGTTAAATTCAATCATTTATATATTCCATTATCTAAATCAGGGCATTCCGTTTGAGGCATCAGTTTGTTTTGTCTGTGGGTGTATCTGAGAAAAATAATAATGTTAGTCCTTCTTATTGTAAAATATAGACTGACTATAAGATTTTGTAGCTTAATGAGAACAAAAAACATATCTTATAATTTATTTTTTGTATTAATAAAGCATAATCCTGATGTACAGCTTCAGGAAGTTCTGAAGTTGATCCTGGTTGCTCTTTGCAGAGGCCGAGAGAATATATATCTAACCTGCTTCCAAAAGCTTTTCTGAGATATATCAGCTGTTGAAATGAAGAATTTCCCCGGCAGATGGCCGGAAAGAACCCTCTGATCAATTAATGAATAATTAATAGGCCCACTGCTGATTAACTGAATAGATTGTGGTGCATCACCTTGTATTTTTATAGGATATAATGTGTCCTGAAGTATGTGCACATGTCAAAGGAATCTGTGGTTAAAGATAAATCATGCCTCTTCATGTTGGGCGTATGTAGGCCATTGAGTCTTTTTGTCTGCGAGGAGTGTAGAGATTAGGTGACACTGCACATTTGTTAATGGATGACACATAAATGAGTCTTTTTCTGGACTGTGCAGGATATTTTTTCTCCGCCTGGTTCCTCCAGCTCCTGCTCTGTTACCTCACCCTGGTGGTTTGGATGCTATTTTGACCGGTGTGCCAATTTTCTCCCTTCAAGGCCACACAAACTCTCTACCTACACTCACTGTGCACAAGCATTTATGTTCAGTGGAAAGTCAAGAAGGACATAACAATGTTTTAAAAACCAGTAAATATAATAAAAAAACAGACCTTTACTGAATGTTTGTGTTTGGCTAACTCAGAATGCTGCTGTTTAACTCAGTGGTTAAACAGCAGCATTCTGGATCAGCTGCAGCAGTCTGATGTTTTAGGCAGACCTGTCAAGACACTGTTGCAGTAATCAGTGCAACAATCTTTTAATCCTGGAAATCTTATTCAGGTGATAGAAGGCCGACTTTATAACTGTCTTTATGTGTCTCTGAATGCTCAGACCAAAATTCAGGCCATTGTGTCGCGACAGGATTACTTGATGTCGTATTCTTGTATATGTATTTTGTTTTTCTGTCCCACAACTTTTCTGTCCCCCTGAGCGCTACCCTCAAGTAGCGGTTGAGGCTAACGCTAATTAGCTGCTAATTCACTGTTTCTAGCTTTCTTGCATGTGCCATGAGTAAATGCAAATCTCTTGCTACTGGCTCACTTCTCTTCCCAATCCACTAGATGCTCAGTGCATTCTGGGTAAAAAAGAAAACCCTTTAAACTTGGCACTATGGATGTTGAGGCCAAATGCAGTGTGAGAAACACAAAGCTTGTTTGTAATACTACTCGATCACTAAACTGTTTTTTTGTCTTAAATTTTACTCAAGGAACAATAAAACGATCTGAACATGTCTCAATTTTGACTTTATGAAACTTGCAGATACGTTGACGCAAACATGGCATCCAATCAACCAATAAAGGTGTTGGAACGGCCCAGTCAAAGTCCGGAGCTCGGCACTGGAACTTTAGAGAGCTGATTGATGATTGATAACTTCAGACAGAAAATTCTCCTTCAAATGGATAAATAAATAATTACACAGGCATTGTGGTTCATCTCTTTAGGTTCAGATATTCTGATTTCATGATGCATGCAAAAATTACACAGCCAAGAACCACAAACGCCTCATAAAATCTTCTCTTCTTATGTTTCATTCTGTTGACCTTCTGTATCAGGGATGAAATGAGAGTTGGCAGATTGCTGCAGGTTGCAGCAGTCAGTAGGGGTTGGAAAAAGCTTGTGGCAGCAGTTGTGTTGCAATCTGCTGCTGCGTATTTACAGCATTGAGCATCATCACCCTAATGCAGCTTCTTTTTTACTTGGCCTAGTAACTTAGTGGGTCCCCAGAGCTCAAGACCCATTAAACTAGATAAAGATGAGATGAACATAGTGGGAAGTTATCCTGGAGCATCTGAACATCCCTGGAAATGACGCTGATGATCTATGGTTTGGTTCACATGATGATGGTTCAAGCAAGAACACATGAGTGAAATTTAGCCTCTGCTAACCCAGTTTTTCTTTCTGGACTGCAACTATTTAACTCCTCACATCCGTCCATTACTTGAAGTCTAGATCTGCTGGCTGATTCACACAATAGGAAAAAGGAAAACAGTTCACCCTTATCAACAATCTGGGAATCTGGGGAAAGATGTTAGAATTTTATTCTCACTTTAAGAGATAAAATAAATAAATGAAATGACAGTTTTTCTATTTTCCAATTAGTTGCATCATAATTCTGCATATTAATATCTGACCAATAATTGTCTTCTTGGTGAGAAATGACAAATTTACCCTGTTGAGGGCGATATACTGTGTTGTAACATGTTATGTCATTGACGCATCTAGGGTAAGAACATGGTTGAATTTAGCATGTCAGCATTAGCTTCTGCTAAGCACTATGTTGGTATGGCACTTTAACGTTATCAGATCTAATGTTTGATTAGTTTGTTAGGCTTAGTGAAACGAGCTTTTTAATTAACAGCTCGCACCACTGCATAATGGCCTCCAGGGGAAAACGTTTGCACACCCTTCCTCGTTCTATGGGAATCACCTGGTTGGACCTGAAATCATACTTTCGTTCTATCAAACTGGGATATATTTTGGTGTTGTTCATGAAGTCAGCTAAAACAAATAGGACCAGTTTAAAACTTTAAACGGAACCTTGTGTCTCGTCTGTCGCCTTCATGGGGAGACTGTTGGCTCCTCTGCTGCTCAGGCTGAGGGCAACACTCCATCATGTTGTACTTTTCCTCGTTGAGCTCGTGGATTTTGTTCTTTCACCAGCCAGTAGCCAAAGATAGAAACTCAGGCATGAAAACAGATATTCTAGTAAGCATGATGTTTCAGAGTTTAACCTATTGAACTCTGACCTTTGGTGAAAGAGCGGATGTTTCTGATGCACCTAGTGTTTATTGTCGTTATTTCTCCACCATGATGGGCTCCGGTAGCAGCAAGGGAGCTCGTTATTTCACAGTTTGATTCCTCATCACGTTTTCCAGCATCTGAATTTTAAAAAACAAACTTTGGCATTTTGTTTCATCCGAGCTGCTGTGACAAAATGTGTCGGCTTCCTATAAATAGACCAAATGGATATTGGTGCAAATATAGGATTGGACAATCATCAGCTACACACAGCGCGAACATGCCTGGGCATACTGCTCACATGCACAGGCATGTTCCAATAACACACTTTAGTTTAAGAGGTCATGGAACAGGCAGTCTGGTTTGAAAAGATTTAACACATTTACAGTTTAAAGATTTTTGATTATTTGCATATTAAATTATTGACACATTGATCCTTTTTTACATTATTTAAAATACTTTTTACACTGTAAATTATTTCCTTTCAACCCATTGACACAAAACTTGCAGTTATTCCTCGTTTATTTACGTCTTCCTTCAATTGAGTCAGACTTTATCATAATAATTTGTTTGTCTTGATTAATTGTTGTGGAAGTCTAAAAAACGTTAAAAAAACATTATGCCGGACTGTCAGCTTTAGCTCGGGTGTAAATGGGAGCATTATGATTAAAGCTAAGGTAGAACATATTTATATAAGCAGAATGAGACTTATTTTTCCCCTGCTTATTGATTTTACTGTAAATAATCATATTTTTATGCCTTCGAAAAAGTGTTTCTGCGTATCGCTAATAATTGTTTTGTGTTTTGCAGGCCATGGAAAGAACCATAAGGATGCAGCGTCAGTGCGAGCCACTCACCCGATCCCTGCCGCCTGCGGGATTTACTACTTCGAAGTGAAGATTGTCAGTAAAGGTCGAGACGGGTGAGGAGAAATAAACAAACTTCTGTTCTGAGTGGTTCCTGTTGTGGAGGAATTTTTTACAGACCAAATAAAGATGGTGGTCGTCTTCACATTATCTCATATATTGATGAGTATATTAATCAATGCTGCAGCTGGTTTTAATCAAAGGCAGGAGAAGGGAGGAGCTTGGTCATGTGACAGTGAGAGAAGCAATCACAGTGTTGTGGTGCTTTATGTACGATTATCAAAACGTTATTAAAATATCAGCGATATCGGCCTGAATTTTTAGATCGGTGCAGAGTTGAGGTTTTTACACTTCAACTCTGCTTTTTACAGAGTCATCAAATCCGATGGGACAAATCTGTCACTGGAGAGGCATTTGTGAACAAATATCTCCTCCAATAACTTCTTATGAAAGAATAAAAGGGCCACACTAAGAAAATAATTAAATTAAGAGGATAAGGTTATACAATTATGATAAAAAGTAATAATGAGAAAAGAAAAACAAAGTCGTAATAATGCGAGAAAGAAGTTGTCATAAGAGAAAAAGTGGTTATACCAAGAAAAAAAAGTTGCATAAGCACATTATACAATAAAAAAAGTTATAATAATATGAGAAAAAAGTTGTAATACAATAAAAAGATTTTACGGCTTTATTTTCATAATTAAAAAAAAACATCTTCCTCCAGCCAAAACTATCCGCCATATTTCTTTTCCAGTGTTAAAACAGCAGCAACAGCAGAAAAAGCCAGTCCCTGCAGTTTGGTGGGTTCGTTGTCTCTGCTTTAGCAGAAATTTAACCTTTACATCATCTACAGTTGAAGCAAAAATAGGACAACCCAAAAGTTGGCAGATTTAGCCGTAATCTCTTCCTCATCAAATCCGACGGGACAAATCTGTCACTGGAGAGTCCATGTTAACTAAAAATCCAAAGCTTCTTCCCAACAGAACCAGAATCATCATAATTTGGAGGCTGACCCAGTTATGAACGGAGAGTAACGCACATCTGGGTCAGCTGGGCAGGAGACTGGTCTACGCTGCAGACACATAATGAAATATTTAATATTTGTGGGTTTTAGGCCTGTTGCTCTTTCCAAAAAGGAAAAACTTTTGCCTTTTTGTAAAAGTAATCCTTATCTCTCCGAACTGTTCAAATAGTGATGAAGACATCGGTACAGAATGTATCTGTAAATTTGTTTTTAAATGTTATTTGTTTTTATTCCCTATGTTTGTACTTTCAGACATTTTCTCCCCTTGAATTTCCGTTTTCAGTTTTTAAAGACCGAAGGGATGCAATTAAGTTTTTACTCCAGCTTAATGCTGTGTATGTAATTAATCAAAAATGTAATCAACAAAATAAGCATTTTTTTTAACATATAAAAACCCTTTTTGCTGCTAAATTATTGAATAAATTGGCAAATGAGTTGAACGACATACATATTTGTTTATTCTGTTATTCAGATTCTCCAATCATCGTCATTGATGTGTTTTTTGGGCAGCACCTATATTCCCCCCTACAGCAGAGTATTAGAGCTAATATTACATGAATAAAGTCGTAATTTTACCTCTGACACAAAAAACCTGTTACCTGTAAATGAAATATTATCTCTGGTAACATTCTGCCTTTATTATCCAAATATTTTTATTTTATCTTCATGGTGTTATTGCTTTATCTGTGCAAAGAAAAACTACTTCTGCAGCTGCTTGTGTTAAATAAGAAGTCATTACAGAGCTAATATTCTGTCTACAGATTGTTGAATTTACCAAAACATGGATTTTGGCTTTTATCTGAAGTCATCCTCCACCTCCTCCGGCTCTGCAGATTCATTGACTGAGTTGCAGAGCAAACCTTCTTCATGCAGATGTTTATCTCAGGAAGTGATGACCTCAGAGCGTGCCAGACGCAACGCACTCTGTGACTGGTTTCACTGAGCAAAGACCTTTCCCCAGGTCCAACAGCCCACGTTTAGAGGCGTCTCTGCTGCGCGTGCCGCCACTGTTCATGTTCATGGTCTCCCATGGAGGCAGCAGATCTGAGCAGTCCAAAGACGTCACTGTTCAACGTTCCTGCTGAATCTTTTCTGAAATGTTTCCCGGTCAAAATGCGGCAGGAACAAGCTGTACGCTGATGAATTAGTAAAATCCCTCTTCCTGTTTTCAGGTACATGGGCATCGGCCTGTCTGCACAGGGAGTCAACATGAACAGGCTGCCTGGTGAGTTACGCCTGCGTTATGACCATTAGTCCTGTCACAATAAGCAATAAATAAATTAATTTAATGGAAAATTAAAACGAACTCAAAAATTTCCATTTGCATAATTTATATTTTTTTTCTTTCTCTTTTTCTACCAAAACTGTTAATTTTGTTTCCATAGGCTTTATTACTAGTTTCATTTGTTGTTTCTGTTGTTTTGTTTATTTGTTTTGGATATTTAAAATGTCTTCCAGTTCCAGTGGGAAATGTTTATTAGAATATAAAGTTTACTGATCTTTGAAAATGTCTTCTTGCATTATTATGCCACTGTATCACTTGAAAATTATCTCAAAAAGACAATATTATTGTTTATCGCAATAACTTCTGGGACAATTTATCGGCCAACATAATTTATTATCATAACAGGCCTAGTTAGAACAAATGCATTGATGAAAGATAAACCCGAAGGTTATGTTCCACAAACTTGCTTCATGATTTCATAATCTCATTGTCTCAGCATATTATGGGCTCTCTGGTTCTGGGCCAGGATTTCAGCCACTTTGGCAAGAAAAACATCCTCTGCTTTTGTTCCTTTCTGCTCCCTCACATTACGCCACAATTACAAACAGTTTGTCCCTGAAATCTTTTAATTACTTATTGGGCTGGGACTTCATCAGCTCAGATTACAATTGATCATTGTAGCCTGGACTTGTGGCGAACTCTGGGAAAGTTTTGAGCTAAAGTAAAACTGTTTTCTCCAGAGACGTAGCAGAGCCTGTAAAATGTATAAAAAAGAACAAAAAAAAAAAAAAAAAACACTTAGAAGATCAAATTCTGGATGACTCTAAAAACTAGACGTCAGCTGTGGATAAAGTGGTTTAGCAGCGACGGAGAGAACATGTCGGGGCAAGTCACCATCGGCAGAGGTCACACGGATGATGTGGACTCCAGTTCATAGTGTGACTTCATACCAGCCTAATTATACACAATCGTTTCCTATAACTGCTTGGAAAATGTTGCTTTTGGTAGAAATGAGTTTAAAGCCCAAATGTGAGCAACCGGCCAGTCAAATAAATTAGTTTGGTGAAATCAGTGAAGTCAGAAAGGGGATAATTTAAATACATTATTAAATTGTTACTTAAATGCACCATGAAATAAATGTTTCATTAAATGTTTAAATCATTTATTTAAGCAGGATTTTTAAAGCTTGAGGATCAGTGTAAGCCCTGTCTGTCGACTTTGTGAGTTTGAGAGACAAAATAATTTCATGGTGATGCTGCAGGTATGGAAGGCCAAAAGGGACAACACTTGATATATTGTTATAAAATCATTAATTAATTAAATGTACCATGAAATAAATAAATGCTTAAATAATTTATTTAGACATGATTTTCAAAGATTTGAAACTGAATTAGTGGAGTTTAACAGATCAATGTTAGCCCCGCCCCTCAACTGTGATTGGTGGATTTGACAGATCAAATTATTTTCTGGTGACTTTGCAGTTATGGAGGTCAAAAGGGATCAAATTAACCAACTACATAATTAACTCATTAATTGAATGTACCATAAGATAAATGAGCATTTAATTAGTTCAGTAATTTATCTAAGCATGATTTTCAGAGAATTGAAACCAACTGGAGTTCAGCGGATCCAGTTTTGGCTCCAGCCCTCCACTTTTATGTTTCAGTTTGACAGATAAAATTATTTCACAGTGATGAAATATGTATTTAGGCCCAAAAGGGACAAAATTAATCAAATAATTAAGTATATTTAAACTTAATTAAGTTTACTACAAAATAATGATTGTGAGAAAGGTGCTCCATTTATCAAACTGACTCAACAACAAGAGGTGCCAAACTCTAGAAGAAAAAACTAGATCTGCTTAGTTTCTTCTTCCACGCAGTTGATTTTATTCAACGCATCATAAACGACGTGAAACATCTGAGGGGAAAAATGTCCACCAAATAAATCTGATCGGTTTGATTTACGACTGCTGTTTGTTTCCCACCGCTGACCTCTGTGTGTGATCCTGCTGTGGAGGCCTGCCCATTTCATTAGCATGTTGGAGCAGTGAGCCTGGCTTTAGAGGCAATATCCCTGTCAGCAGATTAATCTAATACCTCACACACACAGAGACAGACAGTGGTGTATTCACATAAGGACACACATGGGGAGACGAAGGACAATATGTACCCAAGCTTAAAGGAAAACACCGCTGCACAATGGGGATGTGAACACAAACAGATTAAACCTTCACTGAATTTTCACAGGTTCATATTTGCACATATTCAAGTATGCAGCTAAAATCTGTCCTGTCCAGTGACCTACTTTCCCTAACCCTGCTTCGCTTTTTGTCAACAACGCGCCCACAGCAGCTGAGGTGGAGCGCCGGCCGCTCCGCCGATGGCTTCGAGTTCGCTCAGGAGGAAGGAGAATTCCTGCAAAACTCGATTTGGAGCCAAACGTTACGCAGAGAGGGCAGCCTGATGTGTTGGCAGACCGAATAGTTTCCTCGTGCTGCGCAGAAATCAGACCCGCTTGTCCCCACAATAACGAACCGGTCTGAGTGTTTCATCGATCTAATCTGGATCGAAATAACTTTCTGGTTTAACTAAGACAAGTTTAATTTCAGGAGGAGGTGTGTGTTTATTCATTCAGCCATCCATTATTCTTGGTACTATAAAAATGCAGCATTTCTCAGAATTGTGGGAATATTTTACTGATTTGTGGCTCAACACTGATTTTTGATTCAAAACAAAGAGGAAGAAAGACTTTTAACACTTACATTTCAAGCATGCATTTCGATTAATTGTGCATTTTGACAAATTATAAATTAATCACATAAAAAATTGTAGATTATTCATTAAACTTCTTAAGCCTTTTTTGTACAAAAATAGGAATACATTAAAAAATGGAAATAATTTGATTTCTCAAAAAACATTTTATTGTGTCTTATTTTCAAGTTAAAGCAAGGAGAGTTAAAGAGAATAAAAAAACATAACACTTTAGTTTTCATTAACTGATTGTTATGATTAATTTGAACAAGGTGAATATAAAAATGCCAAACATATTGACAGAAAAAGGTTATTATTTTACCTTAAATGCAAAACTTGTTTTTTGCATTTAAGAGTTCTGACTTCATTTTCAGCCAGTGACTTATTTCAGTCTTCAGTTAACAATTAATCAATTACTAAGTCAGTTGACGATTATTTCAGTAATCGATTCACCACGGTTAATCCGATTAATCATGTCGAGTATTAATTAAGACAGCAAAGTTTTACACTCTAATAAACTTGAACATTGAGTTTAAAACTGCATAAAACACAGCAGAGAGAAAAACTGTCAGATTATTCATCACTGAAAAAAACAGAAAATCATTTCTTTCTCTATTTTAATCATCAAGGTAAACACTGTGTCAACTTCTCCCCCGGCAACATTGTTTATCTTGTTTTTCCTGCTTATCTGAAGAAAAGATTTTGCTTTCCTATCAAAAAATTTAACAATTTCCACTTTGCAGATTCTTTTTTTTGTCAAGCCTGCATCAAATATAAAAGCAACTTCAGCCCACAGTTTTGAAAAACATCAAACAATAAACAATGATGAAAGTCGCTTACATTCAAGAAACAAATGAAAAGTTGTTTCTATTTCCTGATGAAAAGGACATAATTCACTTGGATCTTCTTTAATCTTAGACACAAAACTGTTAACACTCACTCTTTCCAAACAGCATCTAACCTTCCACTAAACTTTCCCTTATTCAACCCTTGAACGGATATTTTATACAATATTTAACATATAAATATTCAACATATAAAAATAAAAATTTTGAGAAAAGAAAGGGAAAAAAGAGAGCGCCAAAAGAACAGAAAAAGAGTGGAAAAGAACAAGAGAAAAAAATAGATAAATGTTAGTATTCAAAAGCAGAGATCAAAAAGAATTAAATTTTCAGATTTATTTCAATTAATTTGTACGACAGATAATATTTACAAAAACAGGAGTTGAAAACAAGTATCTAGCCAGTGATGACCTGCAAGCTTTCTTCTTGTTATGGGTCTGGTTCTTAGTGCAGGTTCTGGTTCTAGTTCTTAGTGCAGATTCTGGTTCTGGTTCTGGTTCTTAGTGCAGGTTCTGGTTCTGGTTCTTAGTGCAGGTTCTGGTTCTGGTTCATGTTATTCCTGTCAGCAACGACTCACCTGGTTTTTTTTTGTCCCCTGCTGGCCATCCAGTGAACTGCAGGCTGGTAGAGGGCTTGTATGAAATTTCAGCACCAATTTGATTAAAATCTGAGTTGATGAGTAACTGCTTCTTCACTCATCTTCCTCCTCATCTTCCTCCTCACTCATCTTCCTCCTGCTGTCAGGGTTAGGGTTAGGGCTCCAAAGTGTAAAATCTGATCCTCCTCTTCCTCTTCTTCAGGATGGGACAAGCACTCGTACGGTTACCACGGCGATGACGGCCACTCGTTCTGCTCCTCTGGGACGGGACAGCCGTATGGGCCGACGTTCACCACAGGCGACGTGATTGGCTGCTGCGTCAACCTCATCAACAACACCTGCTTCTACACCAAGAACGGCATCAGCCTCGGTTTGTGGCTCTCTTGGCGGCGCGGCGGCGCGGTGCCTTGTCCGAGTTTCTCACCGATTCCTCTGCTTTGTTCCCGCAGGTGTTGCCTTCACAGACCTTCCTGTAAGTATCACAGCCAATCAGCTCCCGTCGGGCTCTTCTTCTCTGGTTTGCTGTTGCAGGAGTTTAATGTGAATAATCCATGAATGCAAGATTCCTAACAGCTGGAGAAATACGGAAAAGATTTCCAGACCTGGATTTCACTCCTTATTGTTTCTTTGTTTCACTCTCTCTCTTTTTTCTCCTCTTTCTTTTTCATTTGCAGTTTTGCTGTTTCTTCTACTTTTATTTGGCTTTTTTCCTTTTGCTCTGTCATTTTTTCATTCACATTTTCCTCTTTTGTTCTTTTGCTTTGTTTTTGTTTTCTTTCTCTCTTTTGAATTTCTTTCACTCTTGTTCTCTTTTCTTCTTCTGCTCTTTCTCTTTGACTTTTCTTTCTCTACCCCTTTCTTTCTTCTTTTTTTTTATTTCTTTCACTCTTTGGTTCTCTCTTTTTTATTAATTCTTCTTTCTTTTGCTCTCTTTAAATCTTTCTCTGTCATTTTATCTTTCTTTCCTCAGCAGCAAAGCTAAATCTGATGGTAGAGGTGCAGAAACCTCCCATATGCTACCTGCTTGCACAGATGCTGTCCGTGTTGCAGTAGCGTTGTGGTTGATAGAGAAAAGTTGCAGTGAAACAAGGATTTATTTATTCAGTGTTTTGGGATTATTTCAGTCATCTTTGAGACTCAGTGAATATTTGCTGCTAGAAAAGATCTGCTGTTGTGTTTCCTGAAACAACAGAGCTATTAAAATAGGGAAAATCTCAGCATCCTGAGACAGTTTGATATTTTATTTATCTGATAAAATCTGATTGTTGTCTGAATCTCTCCCAGCCCAACCTGTATCCCACCGTGGGGCTCCAGACGCCCGGAGAGATCGTTGACGCCAACTTTGGTCAGCAGCCGTTCGTCTTCGACATCGAGGACTACATGAGCGAGTGGCGGGCGAAGATTCATGGGATGATCACCAGCTTCCCGATCGGCGAGCGGCTGGGGGAGTGGCAGGCCGTCCTGCAGAAGTAAGAAAATCACCTAAAATTAGTTTAATCCTGTTTTTTTCAGATGAGTTGCAATGTGATGTCCCTGGTGGAGGGTGAAAAACTGCTAGCCAGCGATGACTAGCATTGGTTGTTTAGCGTTTTCGAGTTAGCAGACATTGGTGCTCTGTTTTGTGAACCAGAGTGTATTTTCCTCTGCTGTGTTTAGCATGGTGTCCAGCTACCTGGTGCATCATGGGTATTGTGCGACTGCAACAGCGTTTGCTAGAGCCACAGAGACCACGATACAGGAGGACCAGACGTCTATAAAGAACAGGCAGAGTGAGTGAATGGTCCAGCGTGAGCCTCCATCTCGGTTCCCGTGTGAACATCAGCTCTGTTCTGCAGGAATACAGAAGCTGGTTCTGGCGGGTCGGGTCGGCGAAGCCATCGACGCCACCCAGCAGCTCTACCCGGGTCTGCTGGAACGCAACCCCAACCTGCTCTTCATGTTGAAGTAAGTCGGCTCCCAGCTGCAGCTGCGGCAGGAAAAAAAATCTCACATTTTTTATTCACTTTCTTTTGTAAAACAAAATTACAAATGACAGAAAATCTTTTCCAAAAGTTCCCTTTATTCCAATTATCCCTTGTATGAGATTAGAATTTATTCTGGTATTATTTTGACTGTATTCCTCTTATACTATTACTCTATTCGCGTAATAAAATGATATTATTAGGAGTTTTCTATTATTACATCGTAGCATTTACATGAATTCGAAGTCCAGATAAAAGAAGCAGTAAAACAAGATGGCTGCCCTGAGTGTGCTGACATCCAAGGAACGCATTGGTGGAAAAAAAAACCCCCAGATTTTTCATAAATTAAATCTTCATAAACCAAAAGTTTGATTAATCAATAAAATGAATTTATAAAATCCCAGTACAACCAGTAAGCCCAGTTCCCGCTGCCCTGCAGGTGTCGGCAGTTCGTGGAAATGGTGAACGGGACGGACAGCGAGGTTCGCTGCCTGACGGTTCACTCCCCGAAATCCCAGGACAGTTACCCCGGTTCCCCCAACCTCAGCCCGCGGCACGCCACCAGCGGCACGCACGCCCACAGTGGAGGTACGAAAATACACTCACACACACACTCACACACTCACAGGGCGCTGAGAGAACCAGGAGTGTGTCTCTGCATCCCAACAGGAGCGGAAAGCCCCACTTGCAGTAACGGCGTCGCCCCGCCCAACAAGGCGAAGGTTCACGGCGGCAGCAGCATCAAATACCCGAGCGCCTCGTCCTCCACCTCCTCATCCAGTTCCTCCTCCCCGTCCTCCATAAACTACTCCGAGTCCAACTCCTCCGACTCCACCAAGAGCCAGCCGCACAGCGCCAACAGCAACCAGGAAACCAGGTAGGAAGACGTTTAAAACGCCTGGACATAAAATGTCAGATTTTTGATTAATCATATTTAAAAAATCTTTTCCCAACGAAAACCTTTGGAGACGACACCTGCATGATGTTTGATGTCTCAACTTATTCAAATCCAACAAGATTGTTGTCAAATGTTTGTGCTACATTTGTGCAGCAATATTGTTTGTTTGTGCTGTTTTTCCTTTGAAGATGTTAATGAAAGTTTAAAGGTCAAAATGTTCATCAACACCAAGCCCACATTATTCAACTCAGACAAAAGTGGTGTCAAATATTTGTGCTGCGTTTGTGCAAAAACTGCTAGTTCCACTGTCAGATTATTTCACTTATAACAATTTTCCCTTGATCTAAGTGAAATAATCTGACAGTGGGACTAGAACTTTTTCATCAATATTAAGAAATTATTGACTCACAACAATAACGGTTCTTGCAGTAAAGTTATTTCCAGGTTAGTTTTGTCTTATTTCAAGTTTATCAAGAGATTTGCACTAGAAACTAGAAACTAGAGGAAAATAACTTGGTCAGAGTTTGTGGTTTTGCAGTGTTTGTTTCTTGCTGTTTGTCGTTTCATATTTCTGTCATGGAAAACACTTTGAATCGCTGAAGTGTCCTACACAAATAAACTTGACTTAAAAAATATCATTTAATAGATATTCATTAAAAATTAAAGATTGCTTTGTGAATCTAATCGGGTTATTTGTTACTCAGCCTTTAAATGGTTTACTGGAATCAAACTTCCAGTTAATTCCTGTCGTCTTTAACAAACTCGTCGTTTTGACCCCGGATTTGTTTGCGTTTGTGCCAGCGACAGCGAGATGGAGATCGAGGCGGAGCATTACACCAACGGCGTGGTGGACGGCTCGTCGGCGCGGATCATGAACGGCACGTACCGACACGAAGAGATCCTGCAGCCCGACGACAACAGCATCTGCAACGGGGTCACAGGTCAAAAAACCAGGCCTCCTCATGGCATCCTGGGTGTTTTCTGCAGCAGCTTCAAGGCTGGAACAGTTTAAACAATTATCAACTTATTTAGTAATCGATTAATCATTAACTGGAGTAGATGAACAAAAACATCAGTAGTTAAACCCTTAATGCTGCTGTTATATGTTGAATCATTCAAACGTAAACACACAAGTTAAAATGATAGAAACTTGTCGTTGTTTTTTTTTGGTTTTGTTTTGTTTTCACTGTAATATTTACAAAGTCTAACAGTTTTACCTTTTGTGGTTTGATCCATGTTGCGTCACCTCACGCTTTCATTCAAATATAACAAATGAAAAACAAAAACAGTTAATCAAAATCAAGATTTATAGGAGAAATGATAAACTTAAAGTAAAAGGAACAATTAAAAATACTAAAAACTAATGAAAACTGCAGAATGTGCCAATCATTTTTATTTTAAATCTGATTGATCGATTATTCATGGGAGTAACTGATAAGTCAATGGATCACTGAGATCATTGCGTGTCGCCTGCAGACGAGGGCCGCAGGAGCAGCAAGCAGCTGTGTGGGGGGAACCAGGCGGCCACAGAGAGGATGATCCAGTTCGGACGGGAGCTGCAGGCGCTCAGCGAACAACTGTGCCACGACTACGGCACCAACACCACGCACAAGAAGATGTTACAGGTGACCCACCTGCAGAAACTCACATGGACCTTTTTTACTGACAAAAACTATATGACAACACATATCCTGCATTTTCTGGTTTTTTTGAGTGTTTTTTTTTTTTTGGTTTTTTTACCTAAATAATCAAAAAATGATTTAGGCCAATAATTTAGGAAAGTGACAATATGTAACTTCAAATTAGACCTTTTTTTTTACTTCACAATAGTTGCTAGGGTGAAAAAATACATGTAAATATTTACAAAATAACAGAATATGTTTTGTGTGTCACAGAAAAGGTAAAATGGGTAAATATAAATCAATTATCAAGTGTAAATAAAAATACTTAAATACATAAATGAAACAAACTGCTGTAGTTAAATAGAACATGTCTTCTTATAGGCAGGTAATGCTGCCAAAAAATACTCTCACAATATATTTTTAAATACCCCAAATAACTTCAAAACAAAAGATATTTTAGCTTGTTCCATCCTTTTAGCTTTCCTGTAACTTTTGCTTTCACGAGAATAAAACAAAAACGTATATAAATATATGCAAAATCACATTATAGGTTTATTCAGCAGGTCTGCATTTAAATGTATTTAAATATATTTGTAGCTAAATTTAAATTCACACTAATTTTGGCCAACAACAATTTAAATCAGTTACCATGTGTAAATAAAAATACTTAAATATACAAATAAACCAAACAGTTGTGTCTCAGTAAAACATTAGTTTTACAAGATGTTAAAAAGTGTTTCCTTTCATGTTTTTGAGAACTCAAAGAAGTGATTTTGAAGGTTTTTTGAACAGGTTGATTAATGAAATGAGCTAAATAAAAAATAATGTTCTGGAGTCCAAGTGAACCAAGTGTCTGATTGTGGTGTAATGACTGGTTTTCACCACTAGGGGGCTCAGCTGACCCTGAAACAAAACGATGAAAAACCCTAAAACATGAAAACCAACTATTTTTAAAAATTCATATTACATCCTGCAACATAAACTAAAACTGCTTGATCATATTTTTTTATGGTGAAAAAAATAATCAAATCAAATTCTGTCAACAAATTGTATAAAAGATGTGAATGGTGCAGGAAAATATTTTTTTCTTTTTATTTCTTAAACAGCTTTTTCTGTTGCTATAAAATGATCTAATACTCTGAACGCAAAGTTCAGATGACGGAGAGGATAGGAGCGAACACCTCTAATAAATAAAACGACAGCAGATTTACTTCTAATAATAAATACAGATAATCTAAATACATTTCTCTTTAGTCTTTTTAATTAAATAAAACGTCTGATAAACAAACAAAAACATCACTGTTTCCTCCTAGAAGTGCAGTTTGGAAATGCAACTCAAAGAAAAAAAATGTTGGACTTTAAAATGTTTTACGATGAGAGCCGATTGGCTGCTGGTCTAATTGAAGGAGCCAATCAGGAGACAGGAGGCAAACATGTTGATTTGATGGGGAAAAGGAACTGAATAAATCTGCTTGATGCCACCTGCAGACGAATTCAGCCGCTGTGATCGATCGCCCTCTCTTTCTGTGTGTGTGTGTGTGTGTGTGTGTGTGTGTGTGTGTGTGTGTGTGTGTGTGTGTGTGTGTGTGTGTGTGTGTGTGTGTGTGTGTGTGTGTGTGTGTGTGTGTGTGTGTAGGATGCATTCAGCCTGCTGGCGTACTCGGACCCCTGGAACTGCCCGGTGGGCCAGCAGTTGGACCCCACGCAGAGAGAGTCGCTCTGCTCCGCTCTCAACAGCGCCATTCTGGGTAAACAATCAATTTAAATTCACAGCAGTTTGATTTTTATCAGCTGAATTTTATTTTTCTTTAAATCAAAATTTACTTTGATTTATTTGACAATTTCTCGACATTTTAAATACAATGTGTAAAGATAACTTTTATCCTTTTAATTGGATCTTCTTGGTGAAAATTAGAACAAAAGTGTAAAAGAAAAAGTTAATTTAATTTTAAAAAAAGAAAAACCTATTGTAAATCATTTTTCTTAAATTGTATTAAATTAGATTAACTGAAAATAAAATGAGCCAATACTGTAATTACTAGTAAAGTTAGTGCTTGTTTAGTTTTTTTTTTATTGAAATATTAATTTATTTTTATTTTAATTATGATTAACAATAACTCTAATGATGGTAGTAGTTGTAATACTGTTTTTATTGTTATTATTGTTGTTGTTACTGATTAATATTAAGTAGAGAAAGAAATATTTTATTTAGTCATATAGTAATTTAATATGAAATACTATAAATTGTATTAATATAATAATAATAACATCATAATATTGTTATTAATGTAATAGCAATAATAATATATATTGTTATAATATTAATAATTGTGTTATTCACTTATTCATTATATTATCAATGATAATAATTACTTTCATTGCTATTTCTGTTGTATTTTGAGTTATTTAGATATAAACACAAAAATTAAGATTATAAAAAATTAATTTTTATCACTATTTTTTATTTTAGTTTTCACTCTATTATATTTGCAGTCTAATATTTTTTGTTCTCTCTAATATTTTAATATTTGCAAAAAGAATTAAAACTTAAACACAAAAACAATCAAATCAAGATGCATGCAAAGATGAACTTAACTGTACATTTTTTAAAATGAATTGGAAAAGTGATAAATGTATCAAATAAGCAGATATTAATAAATAAAATCTGCTGTTTATGAACTTATTTTCAGTTTCTGGCTGTATCGGCTCAGAAAGCGTTTAAATAAACAAAACTTCCCGTCCAGAATCCCAGAACCTCCCCAAGCAGCCGCCGCTGATGCTGGCGCTGGGCCAGGCCACCGAGTGCGTCCAGCTCATGGCCCGGGTCCGGTCCGGTTCCTGCTCCTTCGCCAGGATAGACAACTTTTTGCACTAGCCCCGCCCCCCCGACCCGGTCAGGTAAGCAGAACCTTTAGAAACAAACCAACATAAAAGCATGAAAATCCGGCCTGGATCCGCTCCACACCTCACCTGAACTTAGATCTATCTGTCTGTCGTCAGGTAACTGCTGAGCAGCACTGAGATGTCCAGCTGGTCGTTGCCATGGCGACGAAGAGGCGAGCATGCGTCTGATTGGATCAGAGAAGAGAAGGGAAGGAGGCTTCCTATTTAATTTAGTATTATCAGATTTAATAAATGTGTGACACTATTTAAATATTATTATTATTATTCAGTTTATTTAGCCTTTTTTTTATTTTATTTGTTTTTTGTTTTTTTTTTAGTATTTTTGTCAGTTTGTTGTGCTCACCCTGGACAAACTAGTCATATTCCCCCCTTTTTTATTTTGTTATTATTGTTATTTTCTTTTGCTGTAATGGTGGGATTTCAATTTCTGTCGTCGGGTTTGTTGTTTCTGTTCTCCCGGATCTTTCTGAACCAGAACCAGAACCAGAATTAATACAACCCAAACTGGACGAGCTTTAAATGCTGAGCAACGTAAAAATGAGCTTTTAGTGATTTATTTCACATGGATTTTACAGCAAACAGCGATAATGTTTAGAAACATGGATTTAACAAAGTTAAAAAATTTTAATTAACATTGGGTGAAAATTATTCATACAGGCTTTTTTTAACAAGTAAATCAGTAATTTCTACTTTTTCAGCAACTCAAACCTCAAAAATATGTTTGTTTTTTCTGCCGTTGTGATTTTTTTAAGCCTCTTTTTTGATGAAAATTCTTGTTTTAATCATAACCCAAACTTTTCCAGGCCCACAGCATGATGCTTCCCCTTCCATTTCTCTCATTTTATCACACTAAGAAGTGGTAAAATGTAAATTATTTAGTTTAATTTATGAAAAATACCAATTCTAACTCAGCCCAGCAGAGGAAGAAATAGTTTTTTTCTTTCCATAAAGATTTTTTTTTTTTTTTTTTTAAATAAAATTCAAATATTCAGTGGAAGTCTGGCTACTTTCTAAATCTTCTTTTGGACGTTTGAAGTTTTAAATCTTGTTTTTAAAAATCACTGCAGTTGCTTTGTTGCATTATCATCAAAAACAAGAAATAAATGCATCATAAATAACTAAATTACGCTTTTTAAGCAAATTAAAACTCAATCACATGTTTGTTTTTGCCATAATGATTTTTAGAGCCTCTTTTTGATAAGAAAAAATATTATTTTAATTATAATTCAAACATTTCCAGACCCCACAGCATGATGCTTCCTCCTCCTTGCTTCTTTGTAATCCAGTTATTGCAGTGAAACGACTCAGTTTTTGTCTCATTTGAACTACAAATAATTTTCTCCCTGGAGTTCTCATACCGTTAAAATGTAAATTATTTAGTTAAATGAAACAGCATAGCAGAGGGAAAAATGGTGTTTTTATATTTAAAAATGTGATTTAAAAAAAAAAAATCACAAAAAAGTCATAACATTCAAAGACTCAAAGAAAGCCTGGCACATTTCTAAGTCTTCTTCAACAAAAATCACAGCAGTTGCTTTATTGTATTATTATTTTGAGAAATAAATCCGTTATTTTTCAACTTCTGATGTTTAATAAAAGTACTGAGGAAACCAAGTCTGGGAAACTTTCCCATTCGCCTCGTTAGCGGGAGAAATTATCCCCCACAAGTTAGAAATAAGAAAGCATTAAACCCCGGCTGTTGTTTCTGATTAAAGCTAATGTAACATTCCTGAAAACTTTCCCAGAAAAACAGGAAAAAGAACATCAGAAAACATAATTGAAGGTCCTCTGCTGCGGCGGCGGCGGTCACTAACCGGGAGCAGAGAGGTGTCGCAGTCTTAATTTCACTGTAACAAGCGCCACGCCGACCAATCAGAGAGGTGGTTGCAGGTGGCGGCGCCGATCCCCGCTGCACCTGCGACACCTGCCCTCGGGGCCGAGTCCTACTCTATTATCAGCATAAAGAAAATCAGTATCAAAGGCCGGCTAACAAGCACAGTGTGCGCACGTCGGAAAGTCGAGTTTCATTACCACAGGCTTCGCTTTCCCCCCTCCACACTCTGACCCGCTGTGTGCTCCTGCAGTCGCAGCTAGAGCTTCAAATAAAGAGGTGAAATCATGTGACAAACAGGGAAGCCTGTAATTTTAAGGTGCACTTTGTGATGATTAAACCGCAGCCTTTCTTTCACCAGCCTTTTGTTCCAGAGTTCGGCTCGATTTCTGTGCAATAAGATGAAAGTTTTCCTCCTCTGCGCGTTCGCTAACAAGATTTTCCTCCACTTCCTGTTTCAACAACGCAGAGAGATAATCCAGATTCCATTTGTTTGTGAGCTTAAATTGACCTCCAGTTTGAGCTTTTTTGGATCTGCTGAAGTGGGGTTCAGTGGAGTAGCTGTTAGCAGTCAGTACATTACTGACCCTAATCTGAATTGGATAAAATGACAATGTTGATCATTTCAAGTGTCACTAATGGCCCACGGGCCACACTTTGGACACCTCTGGCTTACATCGTCTCAGACCTTTTGGTATCTTAATTATTGCTTTGGAAAGTGAAGAAAATTCACAACCCAACACTTTGTGTCACAGTGTTTTCATCAGGTGCCAAAACACTGATGAAAAACTATATTTGAAAAACTTATTGTGCTAATTTTCAACAGATTTTTGCTGCAAGTAGAAAATCAGTTAAACATAAAAACAATTAGGAATTATTTTCAGTTATTTCAAACTCAATGTCTATTGTAGCGTCATAAGGAACACCAAACAGCAAAAAGTCAAAATTTCTCCAATAAAAAGTATAAAATATGTCTTTTAAATTCAATATTTGGTATGTGTCAAATATGCATCAACAGGATTTTTCTCTGGATTAAAACCAAACTCTTTCTAAAGCATTACTGTGCAGTTATTTTGATATTTATGCTAATTTTTAAAAACAAGGATATCAGTGAGTGATAATCCGATAATGTTACATCAGTCTGAAGCCAAAAGCTGTTTGCTTTCCTCTGGAGTTGAACAAAAAATCCATTTAATCAATCAAAATTTTGGAAATGTTTGGAAAATCATATCCGGTATGAAGAAATGAGAGATTTTATTGTCCAGCTCTAATCTGGTTCCTCCCAGCTGAATTTACTGCAGTAATAATCCAGATTAGAGAACCTCACTTCAAAGATCCAAAGTAATCCGTTATGTTCGGCTTCCTTAAATGTTCAAGTAGGTAATAAAACCCAAATGTGATTTCAGCCTCTCATCTGTTCCTGTTTTTATTTAAAAGCAAAGCATGAGGTTCACTTCGCCTTCCTCAGTTTGACCTCTGACCTCTGTCCTCTCCTCCTAGCTCAAACTGATCTGACCATGCAGACAAGCGATGCACAAATGACTTCTACCTTCATTTTATTTTGTTTTTATTTCTTGGGGGGAAAATTTAGTTTTACCTAAATATATAAAAAATGTAAAAAAAAAAAAAAATTGTGAAATAGTTATTATCAAAACTAAACAATAAAAAAAAAAGGAAAAATGATAATTGTAAAAAAAAATGTATTGGAAACATGTTTAAAGATAAATATTGTATTCTGTTTAATTTTGACAGAATTATTTTTATTAAAATACATCCATATGCATATGAATCGTGTCCTGTTTTAATTTGCTACATAAAAGTTCACTAACTAAATTTTATTATATTTATATATGTATATATATATTTGATTGGTAACCAGAATCAACTAGAATGTTTGTGTGATTAAATTAAATTTTTTGTAAAGAAAAAACGTTGTGATTAATTAAACTAAAGGTTGGGTTTTCCTGCTCAGTGAGATTACACTGCTGTAGATAAAATATAAATTTCACACCCATAATTTTAGCAGTGAGAGAAAATAATTATGAAAGTTGCTGATTGCCTGAAATGACATTTTGTCGACAGCAGGGGGCAGAAAAGAGCTGCAAACCATCCAAACAAACCCAGCTGCGTTTCTTTGTTTCATCTCTGATCACTTCCTGTTGGAGCCCCTGAGTTTTAGCTCCAAAACTGAAAATAGTTTTTAGTAACACAAAGTCCTTTAAGCCGATTAGGTTTTAAAATATGAAGGAGTTAAATATGGATTCTGAAGTTACATTTAAACCAAAAACAAAACAATATTTTTGGATTAAACTGATGAATCTGCTACAACTAGAAGACTTTTTTTTGTAAGTTTATTCGTGTAATTTTTTTTATTTCATTCTCATAATAAACTCCATTCTTTCATTATTATTATTTATTTTTGTAATATTACTACTTTATACTCCTAATATTATAACTTAGTTCTCATTATGACTTTTCGTTCGCAATATTACTTTTGTCAGATTATTGCTTATTTTTTATATTATTATGCCTTTACTCTCATATTTCTACTACTTTATTCTTTTAAATCATTTATTGCTGCACTCTGTGATTTTATTCTCGTATTATTACGACTTCATTCTGTTAAAACTACCACTTTATTCTTACATTACTTTATTCTTTTGACTGCTGAAGTTGATGTACTTAAATTCCCAGGAATCTGGTGCCACAAAATGAGGAGAAAGAAACCAAATTTCATTAATTCCTCTGCTCGCTTTTTATTTATTTCTCTCATTCCTCATAAAAAAACCATATTAAAATGTGATTTGTGCGCCTAAGAGATGGACGCCGGAGGATTGAAACCAAGCAGTAAACATCTTCTGGCAGTCCCAGGTCAGAGGTTGGAAACATCACAACACCCACACTTTTCCGCCCAGACGATGCATATTCATAGTTACATGAGAGTCATTAGGGATGTGTTTTATTAGTCTATCTCTCCATCCATCTCTCCATCCATCCATCCCTTTCTGCCTAAACAGTAATTACTGGGAGGCCAATGGGAGGATGCGGCCCCCGCCTGCTCTCAGCCGGATTGTAATGGCTTCATAAGCGCCGCTGATTGAATTGATTGCCGCAGTCGGAGTCTGGCTGAGACGTACAATGGGGCGGAATATGCGCATTAATCAGCTCGGCCTGCGTGGCTCTCGCTTTTATTTCCAGGTATACAGGTGAGAAATGCACACAGAGCCAATCGTAAACAAGTCACGCCGCCGGCAAACAGACCAAACTTTTCCCCGCCACGCAGGTCTGCGGCCTCCAGCGTGGAGGAGCAATCAAGCCTCTGGAGGGAACTTCCTGCTCGCTGTTTCACATTTACCAACAAGAACTAAACTTACTTTTATCTGGAATTTTATTTCAATACAAACAAAACGACCTGGGAATCCATCATTTGTGGTGAGCACAAAACTTTAATTAAACCCTGAAAAAGTTCATAACTTTAGGACATTGTCAACAGTGGCGTATACAGAATATTTAAGGGTCATGTGCTCAAGAGGAAAAAAGGGCACCATGTGCGGCACATCAAACCGCAGGTTAGCGTGAGATTAATACCTCCTTTATATCTTCAGCCAAACACAATAAATACATTGTCACAAAAAGATCAGGACATTTTGGTCTAGAGGACAAAAACATATTCAGAATAACTTTTTTTTTTTTGTATCAAAAACAAAGATAAAAAGATTTAAGGACTTTTTTTTCCATAGAGGAAAAAAGAAAATATTTCCAAAGGACACTTTTTTAGTCCAGAGGGAGAAAAAAGCATTTCCTAATTTTTTACTTAGTTCTTGTGCAAGCTTGACAACAGGAAGTTATCTGAATAGCCAAACTATCCTATCAATACAATTCCTCAATGCCGAATTCTTGTAATATCTCTTTTCTTTATTTTACTGGAGTATTTATTTATTCTGGATGGAAACTTTTCCAGCAATAATCTGAACACATAACTTTACTAAAACAAAAACTACGAATTCAAGGTCCATTACATTTAAATAACATCTTTTATTATTATACAAATGTCATACCTTTAGCTACTTTACATCAGACATCAAACACAAGAGAATAAATAAGTACAGATAAGTCATTGGAGATTATCAGGGTACTTTATTGAAAATGTTTGACAGTTTATGACAGTCACATGAGATTTTATTCATATGTCGGAGATTCAGACCAGGTTTGTGGTCCCAACATTCCCAACGGATTGATAAAAATGTCAGATCAGATGGGAAACTTGTGGACTATCTGATCAAAGAGCTTTTTTCTTCACTTTATGTGGAATATTTATATATATTTGGCAATTTAACAAGCAGAAACACACAGAAACACAAACTTACCCGTAAGTTGCCAGTAGGGGGCGATATTTCAACACTAATTTTACAAAATAGCATTTATTTCCCCAAAAATCTCAGACTTTTCCAACCATACTAGTTTGTTTTTTTTTATTATTATTCTTAGACACCAACAAGAACATTAGGAAATATTTGGCAACGTTTGTTTTGTTTTTCCGATTTCATTCAGAAACAGCTGATACAGTTTCTATCACATGTTTTTGACATTTTGTTTACCTTTTAAAGCATTTTTGAGGCGATAAACAAAATTTCCATTTTTTACTTGTAAGCTTGTTTTAAACTTCTACTTGTTTGTGCCTTCAGACATTTTGTAGTTTATGCTATTGCATGTTAACACACTTGTCTAACGAGGTTAAAGCTGCCATTCGCTTATTAATTATGAGTAAAATAGATTTTTTCAATCAGGTTATGAACATTTATTTAGTTTTACTTTTTTTGGTCCCATGTAGAATCTAAATTTATTTCACTGGGATAACTGGTTTGTGTGCTTAACCCTAACCTGACAGGAATCACCAGTTAACTTACAAGAATTAAATCTCAGGTTTTCCAAAAGTTAAACCTTCAAAAATAGAAAATATGATTAGTTGATCAAATTGATTTATGGCCTAAGTCTAAATTCAAGAGAAAAATTGGTTTTAAACTCGGGTCTGTTGCTGTGTGCCTTTTGTGATGTCATCAGCGGCACGTACATGTGAAGGCTTGTTTTGGGAATTATCAGCTTTATATTGACTAAATAATTTTTAACAAATTAGCGAAACTAATACAAACTGACCATGATATGCTGCTAAAGGTGATAAACTATATCATAAGTGAGTCTGAAGACTTTTTCTGATTTTCATGTCATCCCTGACACAGTGGCACCCTGGGTGAAGAGCCACATGAAACCCAGCCTGACGTTGGTTGGATGAGAGAGGAAACATTGAGATTATTTGTGAAACTTTCCACGCTGCGTTTTGAAGCTGAAGCGCTTTCATCCGTCGGTTTCTGAAGCGATCATCTCCTTAGTGGAGGATTGGGAGGAGAAACATTTTCAGACTCCTACTGATGGAAGAAAATGTTATTAAGATGTTCTCAGCCACCAGTAAACACACGTCACTTAAAGAACAGGGGGATTCAAGGCAGACGTAACAAATGCAGGGGGCTGATTATAATTGTATAGATGCAGTTAGGAGGAAGAGAAGAGACACAAACTGAATGGGAAAAATGGACGTTTGGGTGGGAAACACTGAGGTAGACTGTGACTTGTTGTCCAAAAATGTTAATTTACAACAACAAAATCACTAGTCTTCCACAGCGTGTCACACTGGTCAGTTTTCACCTGTGAAAAAAAAAACAATCTGAAAATTAAACAATAAGAGCAAACATGTGAGCGAGTGGAAGGTATTAGTGCTTCTAATCACATAAACACGTAAACAAACGCACTCGGCACCTTATGATGACTAAATGCGTTTGCACTTTATTTCATCGCATTCATTACATGAATGACAGTTTCTTCATTCAGTCATCACATGGTGTAAACATGCAGGGACATTAAGGCACTTGGGATTTGCATTTGTTGATGCAAACGCCAGCGTACTGTACAGAGGGAGAGATGAATTAATTTAGGAGAGTGTGATAATAATAATGCGCCGATTACTGCGACGCACGTGCAATCACACGCATAAACGCAGGTCCGGTCTGAGCCGCGGCGCTTTAATAAAAACAAGGAGAGGAAAAAAGGACAGCGGTTTAATCTGCTGGTATTGGTTCTCCAAAGCTGTGCCAATAAAACCGGATCTCTGCAGGATAAAGAGGGAAAAAGAAAAGGTGAGGTCAAAAAAAGAGGGAAGGAAATGAAAACAAAAAAATGGTGTTGAAACAAGAACTGGAAGGAAATAATGTGGGAACTTATATAAAATTAAATTTAAAGAAGGAATAATCTGCCAGTAGGATATTGAGTTTTTCATCAATATTAAGAAATTCTTGACACTAAACAAGAGAAAAAAATCATTCAATGCAAAATCTGACCAAGTATTTTTGTATTGTTTCCAGTTCAAATATCTTATCACACTTCAAATAAGACAAAACTAACTTACAAATAAGTTTTAAGCATCATAGCAGCTTGTTGTAAGTCAGTCATTTCTTAACAATGATTATAAACAGATTATGTCACTTATAAAAAGTCATTTCAAGGATTCAAGGATTTTATTTACCGTTTTATTCCTGCAGCAAAAATTTGTTGACACTTAAAAACGATAAAATAACTATGAATGTAACTGAAATAAATTGTCATAAGTGATGAGTAAACACTTATAAATGTAGTAAATAGACACATATACAGAATAGAAATAGAAAGTGAAGAATAGGAGCTTTCACAGAGTCAATAATTCCTAAATAGGAATGGAAAAATAATCGTTCCACTGCCAGATTATTTCACTTATAACAAGTGAAAAAATAAGTTTCTCAATGGGACAAGTACTTTTTTTTAATCAATATTTATGAATTAATGAACAAGAAAGTTACATTTAAGTGTACTGAGATATTTGCCCTATAAACTAGATAAGCTTTTGCAGTGTAGAAAATTACAGAAAAAAATGAATTAATGAATATTTAAATGAATGAGCAAAGGCAGCACAAATAAATAATGATAAAGGAAAGAGATAAAAACGTTGGACAGAAAACAGCAAAATCAACAAAGTGAAGGAAAACAGCAAAAGAAAAAAGGAAATTAAAGTAAAAACGACTCGATATAAAAATAGGCAGTTTGTGCAGGTTGTGTTGTGAATGTGAAATCTCCTGTAAATGAATGATAATAGCCTGTTTAGCTGCAGCTCGCCTACAGCATTCCCTGAACCCAACCTATTTCCTGCTAATATCGCCTGCGCCGCCTCGCTGACCTCCCTTCCTTTTCCCCTTTAACGCCGAAAATCAATTGATTCTTCCAAACAAGAATAGAGGATAAAATAAAAAGATAAACATCTCTGCTGCTTCCTTTGCCACATTTTTATTTCACGTCTCATGAATTTCTTTTCTTTAATTGTTTTGATTGAGACGTCTAAGTGGCAGCCATCTTGCTCAGTTTGGTGGTTTTAATGCGACGAGAGCAGCAGTAAACACACAGTTACTGTGTTTTTCTGACTCAGAAACACACACACACACACACACACACACACACACACACACACACACACACACACACACACACACACACACACACACACGCACGCACACACACACGATCGCCCTGCTTGCTGATTTTAACAAAGGTCTGTGACATCGTGACATTTGGAAGTAGATGAAATGACCGGCAAGGTCGGGGAGTGCAGCACTCCATGCTCTACTGGGCGGGGGATAAGAGCTCTTAACACACACACACACAGAGACACACACACATACAGACACACACACACACACGCAGCTTTTTAGCGACCTCCATTCTTGCATCAGTACCTCCCCGTTCATATCTGCTCTCCCGGATCTTTCAGTCCCAAACCCATTAATGGAGGCGAAGCAAAAGAAACTCCTCAGGTTCTTCGTATATAATTAAAAATTCTACTTCAAGAGGAGAAAAACTTCATGTTTAGTTCTGGTGTCACTGGTTTATTCAGACAAACATGTCCAAAAGCAGTTTGGCAGTTCTGAGTTTTTCACTATGGTTTAGTTTTATTTCGTTGTGACTTTTTGGTTTTAGTTTGAATTTGTTTGTTTGAAACAAATATTGCTGAGTTTTAGTTTAGTTTTTACTCGTAGTTCTAGTTTTTTCCCAATACTTTGGTTAATTCATAGTTGTCATGTGATGTTACACTTCTGTGAACTTTGTAAATGACAGCCATCTTGGCAGGCAGTTGCTATGGAGTTGCTATGACAACACTAAGCAAGCCAGAAGCTTAGAACTAGCTCTCATCTCATTCCTATCTAACTGATAAACAATATAAGTACATTACAACTGTTACTCAATTAAAATTTTTGAGTACTCTACCCACCTCTAAAATAAATATCAGTGATATTTACTGTAGTTCTCACTGGTGAGCTAGCAAAATTAGCTTAGCTAAAGTAGCTTTAATCTGCTAGCTAAGGCAGACATGTAGCTTATGTGTTTGTTACCACATGTAGTCACTGTAGTCATCAGAACCGTGTTATTAACACAAAGAGTTCTTTATAATCCATAAAATGTTTAGAAAATCTGCTGTGCATAATAATTTGGAACAGTGCATTTTAAGTTTTTATTTTTGAAATAAATATTGTTCTAATGGGAGCTTTGTTTAGTAAAATTAGATTTATACTGTAATAGTTCATGGCTTGAAAATTATACTGACCATCATTTGACCATTTAAAAAAATCTGAGAAAATATCACTTGCACAATGTACCGACTCATCGCATCAACAGACGTATTCACATGGGATTGTCATTGTGTTTCTTATTTAATTTAAATACCAGTTACAAAACTGTGTTTTTTCTACCTTTACATGTCAAATATTCTTATTAAATACTTTAATAATTTCTGGACATATATTATCATAACATTGCCTAAGATGTAGCTCAATTTAACTTTTTTATTGAAGAAAATAAAACTATTTTATTATATTATCTTCTCCCTTTTAGTTGATTTTACTCTTGTCTACTTTGAGAAGGTTTTTAATTTCAAGGGGAAAAATAAGACTAAAGAGAAAAAACTAAAATAACTTTTCTTTCAAGAGGATCCAATCGTAGCTCAGTAAGGAGCCGAAGCAAAAGTTGTTCAATGTATAATTTAAAATTCTACTTCATATTTCACAAAAATTAAGCAGAATATTTGTATTTCTTTCCATCCACTGACATCTGTGATTGATATCTAAAATCAAAGAGGATGATAAATGGATTTTTCTGGTTTCTGTGATAAAAACGAGCCTAAAAGCCTCAGATGACTGAGAAATTACAGCTCTCACAAGAAAACTGTAGTAAAACACTCAAGTTTTCCTCTCTAATTGGTTTTCACGTCCTGATTGCTAACTATCTAAAGCTTTTTGCCCATTATGAGGTTTCCCTTTTTTGCTCTCGCTGGTCTTCATTTATACTCCTCTCCAGGAAAAATAAAAATAAAGAAGGAAACAGACACAGAGTGTCGTGTGTCTTATCCTTCGGTGTCATCAAGCTCCAGCGTTGCCAAGAAACTATCGTAATCACTGGACTTGAAAACTGTTTTTCTGAGGTTCGTTAAATCAACAGCAGAAAACTGTCACAAACAAGACGATCTGTGATCCAGTTTGAATTCTGGTTAAAAGCACACTCTGCTTTTTGAGCCTTTTAAAGTCTTGTGTTCTCCATGTTGTGTTTGTACAGGGCTTAAAAAAATCATCTGAATGAGAAAAACACAGCCGCGTGACATCATTTTGCAAAACAGTTTATTTTATTTGCTAATACTAAATCAAGAGATGTGGACTGCTTGTAGCAGAAAGTTTAAAAATGTTGGTAAAAATGAAGTGACCATAACTGATAACACATAACATGTTTACTGGTCTGCAGCCTTGCTAACGTTTTTCTTACGCTGAATTTGAGATGATTTGTAGCCTAGAAGAAGATATTTCATTTCACAACGAATTTTCATCATGTAGATGGAAATAAAGACAAAAATTATTTACACAAAAAACACGTTTTGATCTGTCTTTTAGGTCTGTTACGTCACTTTTTAATACATTTTTGTTTTTAAGTCACGCTTCAGTAAGATTTTGCTAGACTCACCGAGAAGAAAAATATATTAGAATAAACAAAGAACATTTTTCAAGTTCAGAAATTACCAAGAAACTATCGAGGATTTATTTTTTTCTGCAATAACTTTATTATTGTCCAACAAAAGTGAGTGTATATGTTACACTGTAAAGACTCCAAAACAGTCAACATATGTGTAGAAATGTTGAAATAAGTCCAGTCCCTACATGTGACAGCACAATCTGTTGGAATCACGTTGGTTTCCGGCCTCTGATTTTCTCCGATTTTGTGACCACGCCAGTGACCGCCAATGACGTAACGGTTGCCCGGATGTACCGACATCCAGACAGCGCAGAAAGACGGAATGGCGACAGAAGGTGAGGATGATTTCAATATTCTTTATAAAGTGAGGAGAAACCTAAACGATGGTTGAAACGCAGAGGACTGAAAATGAGTGAAAAGCTGTCAGAGCTGAGTGAAGGTTGGTCATTTGGCAACGACAGTGCGATAGCGAGCACTAAGCTAGCGTTAGTTAGCACTAGCTAGCACTAAAGTATATATAGATAAAAATATTGATTCATCTATGCGTTGCTGTTAGCTCTCCTGTGAGCAGCTTTCACTGCAGCTACATGAGTTCAGAGTTATATAAACTGTTCTTCATCTTGAATTTATTTGCGGTTGACAAACAACAATTAGTGGGCATTCAACTGCACATATTGAAAACCTAAATCAACCATCACAAACATAATAAGACGCACAGATGTTTCTCCAAAACGCAGCTTTCAGCTCAAATGGCTGTTCAGCTGTTAAAAATGTAATAGTTTGATATTGTTTTGCTGTCAGCGCCATACTGTCGCCTCCTTTGCTTAACAACTATCGATCCGCAGGTGATGATGTCTGTCATTACTTCCGTAAACAATGCGTTGCTGTGTGACGTCACAGTCTTCTTCTGCGCATGAGAGCTGCTTTGGGGTCGTAAAACTTTCGCATGTTAAGTCTGATTGCGGTCGCATTTAATGGTATTTCAACCACAACAAAAATAGTAGTTGCGTATCAAGACCCGCTGTGTGGATTTAAACTCTAGTTTACAAGCTGTACCTGAACGCAGCATGTTGGGAAAATCCAGAGATTCCTCCTGACCTCCGTTTTTTCACTACTAAGCCTTAATTTCAAAATAAGTCTCTTTTGTCAAATTTTAACTTATTTACAGTCTCATATCCTGTCACACAAACAATCCACTGCTGTCTGATAGATGTAATATGAACAATGATTTTTTATTAATTCTTCATACACGTGTGGTCGTCCTACATGTAACTTTACATAAATATGTCAAATTTTTTCCCGGTTTTTGTAATCTTGCTAAAAAAGAATATCTTCACTGTGTTTTCTGTTTCTAATTTGTCACCATTATTCCAAATTTTACAAATAAGGCAGCCTCAGAGGTTACCATACAACCAATCAACCTCTTCTTTCTGATAGATGTATTATGTAACTTGTTTATTTTTGACTTTTTTCTACACCTAAACAGTTTACCTCCTCAGCCTAACTTAACTGCTGCCTCATCTCTTTGGGTTAAGATAAAAATCTGGATTATTTCAGGTCGAACTCATGCAGCCACCACTTTGCGCCGCGCCGTGTCGAGTTTTCTGCCTCTCCTCTCCTCTGAATGCTCTTGTCAGCGGCTGCTGTCAACAGCCAACAATGCTCAGAATGACAGCTGCCTGTGCTGGCCCGAAACCGCCGGCAAGTTTAAGTTACAGGGAGCCCATTGACTGTCGACGGGGGCGCCGGCTGCCTGGGCTGGCACGCCACAAAGCCGCAGCAACAATGCGTTTGCATTGTCCAGGTCACAGAGCTGAGCAGGAGAGTGACAACGCAGGGCGAGCTATGAGTTCATTAGACCGGCGCTGCTCTCCTTTCCTTTCCTTCTCAGCGCTCATTAACATCCAGCGTGAGCCACTGAGTTACACGTATTAGTCGAGAACATTAGCGATGGCCGCATGAAGACATGCGGTCTGGTTAAACCCACCAATACGGTCGCACACATGCAGAATGACACATTAGGAATTAGCTCCACGTCCAGCATGCATCTAATTTTCACATTTTAAAAACAGCATATTAGAAAATAATGGGCTCCCAGTGGCTCAAAGGCCTCACTGGCTGCTTTTCCATTTCTATATTTTGCTAATGTGAAAAAATAAAACATGATTTTGTAACTGGATCTGGTTCTGGTCAGAACGTAATAAAGGACAGCCAAAAATGTCTTGAATGCAGATGATAGGTCTGCATTCAATAAATAACAAATCAATTAATTGCATGATCAATTAAAACAATCTCAATAATATCCATTTGCATGATTTTTCTTTTTTTCCAAAATTAGTGTTTTTGATGCATTGGTCTCAACTAGACCTTTTTTGACAGACATTTTATTTACAGAGACTCATAATTAATTTTACTTGCTGTTTCTGAAATGTCTTCCAGTCCCAGTGTTAAACATTCATTAGAATTTAAAATCTATTATTATGCCATTGCTATTACATTACTTGAAAATAACCTAAAACCAGCAATTTTATCGTTTATCACAATAACTTCTGGAACAATTTATTGCCCAGCAAAATATGTTATTGTGCACGCCTTGCAGTCGATGACATTTGGGACACAAGATCACACATATGTCAGGGATGTCAACATTAACGTGTTTAAACTGAAACTTTTATTACGTTAATATTACATAATGCAGATTAATCAAATGTATTTTGATCTTAAAGCTCCGAGTTCACAGCAGCGCAACGAATTACAACAAAATATATGTTATCTGTCAATTGTTCCCAGCACAAGTTTGCTACCGCGCGTATGCTTGTGTATTGAAGTAATTTTCCCGTAGTTGCTGTTTTGTTCTGGGAGGCAACATGACCTGCTTTCTGCTTCTGAAAACAAGAAACAAACTAGAACAGATAACCGTTTGCATTTTAATTGATTTGTGGCAGAAGGAGGGGATTGCACAATAGCGTGCATATTTATATTTCAAGCTTATAAACTTAGGCTTTGTGACAAAGCGCAACTGAAAAAATCAGATAAAAATTTTTAATCAATTGATAGCACTTGCATAGATACACGTTTTAGATCTACCACTGTAATAACTCAATGAATCGCAAGATAAATTAAAACAAGCTCAATAATTTCTATTTTTCCCTTTTTCTTCCAAAACCTTGATGACAAGATGGTGCTTCAGTCTCAACTAGCCTTTTGTTGAAGGACAATTTTGTTTACATAGACTTCATAATTAATTTTATTTGTTGTTTTCTTGATTTTAGACTTTATAATTTCTTCCAGTTCCAGTGTTAAATGTTTATAAGAATTTAAAGTTTTTTGATATTTGAGAATGTCTTCCTGCATTATTATACCATTGCTATTAGGCTGTATTACTTTAAAATGGTGTCAAAAGAACAATATTATAGTTTATCGCAATAATTTTGGGGATAATTTATCATCCAGGCAATTGTGTTATTGTGACAGGCCTACATATATACTGTATAACTATATATTTTTTTTTTGGGAGCTGCGCTGGTTTTACGCTGTTTTTGGGCAGGAAACTGTCAGATCTGGCAACCCTGGAGGACTCGGGACACACTGCAGGAGAAAAGCCCATTATTCTCCCAGCTCTGGTCCAACAATTATGGATGGCTTGGTGAATAGTTCGATGTCATTAGAGAAGGCGAAATTATGCTCTCCACTTGGGAAGGAAGGCCCATTCACGAAATAAGAAGACAGTAGGGTTCACAATGAAGCTGTGAGTGTTCAAGGACAGCAGGCTTTCATTTCTCTTGTGGTAATGCTCTATATTAGACTAATGTTCAATTAGGTTGTCAAGGCCTGTTGAAGAAATTTAATTCTTATACAGCGGAGTGGGTGGAAGCAAAAAAAAAAAAACCTTTTATCATATTCCATATCCAACATGAATAATTTCTCGTAACATGTATGTTGAGCTAATTTAATCATTAGCTATTTGCTCACGATGATTAATTCAAATAGGTTCAGATTTAATGTTAATGACGTACATAAAGAGAGCTTCTCCAGAGCCCAAACAGTTTATTTTAATTCACGGTGCCACTTCACATGGACTGAGGCGTCAATGCAGTACAGCGATTTTAAACGAAGTTGTGCTGAGAGGAAATGCAGCAGACAAACTCACAGATTAAATCCTCAAATCCACAGAGTGAAAGTGGAGAGGATGTAGCGTCTGCTGGGATTTACAGCAGAAATCTTCTCCTGAATCACTTTATATTTATGCTACAAGTGTTACTGAGTCCTGATTCACACGAATAAAGGCATATTTCCCTCCACAGACACTAAATCAGCTTCTTCAAGTGGACTAGAGGAAATAACCTGATTAATCAATTAGCTAAATAATCTAAACTAATTTAGCCATCGATTAATCATTAAGTGAAGTATAAAGACTTGGAATTGTCCTTCACTCAAAGAACAGCATATTCAGGTCAATAATTAAGTCAAAACAGTACAAAAACAAAGATAACTTATAAGTGAAGTTTAAGTGGTTAAATGAAAAATTTGCAAAACGTTGCGGTTTTTAAAAAAATCTGATTAATGTATTATACTGACGATAAACCGATTAATCGTCAGAATAATCGCTAGTTGCACCTCTAATGTGGACGCCACCTCCGTGGATGGAATCTGTCAAAAAGAACCAGTAGATACAGCAAAAGTCTACACAGTTAAATACCACATTTTTGTAATTAAAAAGATATTATCTTAATAGGTGCCTTTTATTTTCAGTTGAATTAGGTTGGATATGTGTGATATTGGCGTTGAATTTAGGTGTAAAATGTATAAAAACCCAGACTTTCATACAACGAGACAGTTCTCTGGAGCCATGTGGCCTCCAGGACATTTTGTCTGACTCCTAAAGCTCATTATTTGGGAACGGTAAGGGCTGGACTCATAAACCTAAATGCCACAGGGCAGGCGTGGCAGAAATAGGCTCCAGTTGACCGAGAGTGGGGTCATCCTCTACGATGGGCTGCAGCAGTTAAACCACACGGCTGGGTCTGATTGGATAATGCGTCAGTAAAAAGCTCCATTTAATGTTTTTGTAGCTTTTACTGCGCCATTGGGAGCCTCTTTGGGGTTAAGGTCTTTTTAAATCTGTAAATATTGTTCGTTTAAAGATTTTCACCTTGGTTTTATTGTTGATTTAATTGCAGGAATCTTGAAAATTCATTTTAAAGTCTTTAATTGTCTCTATTTTTATTATTACACTGAAATGCATAGATAGATGTTTCCCTCCCACCAGCTGAGACTAGCAGTCAGATCGTCATGTTCACAAATAGCCTTTATTTTCCACAAATATACAAAAATAATTACAAATACAAATACAACTGTCTATGTATTTATCATTATTTTTAAATTGTGTTTATTTGGTAGCTATTGTTTTATTTAATTTCTTTCTGATCTCTTGACTTTTGGTTTATTTGTGTGGCACTTACTACCAGGGCCGGATTTAAATGATGTGGGGCCCTGGGCTGGAGTCAGTTTGGGTGCCTAATCCATTAGCAGGTATAAATTGTTGCATGTTAGGTTTAATGGGGTATTTCTCCACTTTCTTCCCCAAAAATGCACTATAACTTAATATAGCTTAAATTGTATTGTTTATATTCATAAAAATATTACTACAGCTCACCTGTTATTGGTATTTCAGATCTAATATATAATATTTCCAAAACATGCATTAATTTAACTTATGCACTAATGATAAAGTAGCTGATCTAGTGTACAAGAAGTTTATAGGCTCTTCCACTATTTTTCTGTCCTCAGATTTAATTTTTCAGTTTTAAATGTATCTACCTACAATGAAAGAATTTACAAACTTTTAATCTTTTCTCTTTAATTTGGGCTCGGGCTGGTTATCGTATTGTTTATCATTTATCGAGATGTCTCATCATGATAAGAATTTTGATTTATTGTTATCACAAATTTCAGTTAGTAATGTTTAAAACCTGTGAAAATGCCTGTTTTGTTGGGTTAGTTTAATTATTTTCTCCACTAAAAGCGCTAATAAACATCAATAAATTCCAAAATATGATTAAATGCAACGATACAAATCACACTTTTTTTATGTGAACGTTGTCCTAACGAAGCATTTTTCAATTAGGAATAGTTTTTCAAGAGAAGTATTTTTGTTTTTGTGGGGCTATAATTGCTATGTCATGCACTCATCCATACAATTACAGAATAAAGAAATAATAAATAGTTATTGTCATTTTTATTGTTATCACATGAATATTACAAAATACTGCAATAAAACCTGAAGTCCATATTGGCCATCCCCAGTTTAGGAACATTTTATTTAAAAAAATGTGTTTCCATGTTTTTATTCTGTCTTTTTTGGTTTGCTGTGAAATATTTTCTGTATAATATTTGTTTTAAATCTGACCCTTTACATATCAATCTTTTGCTTTTGTTCTCGGTTTTCTCTACTCCCCTTGCTTCATCCTCTCACCTCACCCTGAGTTCCTGTCCTCCCACCTCCAGCTCATATTGATTTTTTTGTTAGAGAAAGTGGAGCCACGGATAATGGCCACTGAGCGGAAGTGAGCAGAGCCGGATGCGGCCACTTCCTGCACAGCATGGCGGTCACTTCATCACCTGGGTCACTTCTCCTGCACCGCCAACACCTCTCCTGTCTTTTTTTTGTTGTTTTTTATTCGTTCCTAGAGATGTTTCTAAATGCCAGACAGGAAAGCGACAGGCCAACGAGGGGTTGCAGCAGGCTGATCATTAGCAGTACCCTGTGGTTGACTTCAATTAGCCTGCAGCGACACCGCTCCACAGCAGAGCGTGCAGTCAGGTGGGATTCACCGCTCTCATGAGTGAAATTTAAGGTTTGCAGAAAGATACAGACCAGAAATTAAAGCTAAGGTCTGATTGATCCGTAAGTAAAATCAAGGTCTGTATCGCCGATACAGATACCGATGCATTTGTTTATGTTTGCTATATCATTAAACATCTGATCTTTAGGTGTCAAAAATTATTTTAGCAAATAACAAAATATTTTTGGGGTATAGTTCAGAAACTAGATGGATAAATTGATCCAAACATGTCAATATTATTGATATCAGATTGATGCTAACAAAAGTTTCAAATTCCCGCATAAATGTTTTTTATTTTGTTTTGCGGATTCTCGTTATTAATTTTGCTGCAGTTTGCTCTCAAACGATATTTTTTGTATTTTATTTACAAAAAATATACAAATTAAAGTATTTCATAGATAACTATAAACCTTGTCCAAATTCTGTCCTACATTTGAATAAACGTTTTGTAAGAAAAAAAACACAAACTTGCATAACAAGCATCTGTAACAGTACTGGTTTCAGATTGGTACCAAAATATCCTGAATTGCACACCCCGTGAGAAACTGCAATATAAAAATAAAACAAAATTTCAGGACAGAATCTGCTGTCACAGCTGTAAAGAATTGAACAAACTAAATCAAAGGAGGAACGACAGAAAAACCACAGCAGGTCAGACATTTGGTGACATATCAAACTTCAGTACTGCTGTCGGTGATACGAATCCTGTATTTACTTGGTTCTGGATCAACAACAAAATATGCAATATTGCACTCTGTACGAGAATTTATAGTACAAAAATCTTAAGAGGGAATCTTAAACTAAAGTCTCATTCTGACCACACACTCAATACTGATACTGACTTTCTATCAATATTAGTGATGTTTTGGATTAATTTGCCCTCTTCTAGTTACAGGATTTGAATAAAAATCTTAACCCGAAACATTCAGCAACAGTTATTAAGAGCCTTTTCAGTTGCTCTCTTTAATCTGCACTCCAGCGAAGCTGCAAATGGCCCCTATTTGACACAACAGACTCTCTTTACAAACAGTGTTTTGATTGCTGCTAGAGCACGAACGGCAGAAATGTCACAAAGCGACGCAGACAGTTGAGGAGGAGGGAAAAATAAAATGGCATGATGGAGCAATGCAGACAAGACACAGACAGAAAGATATCAAAAAAAAAAAAACAAGGAGTACGACTGAGCGGGACGAGCCAATCTGCTGCAAGGCTGAACAGACAACTGTGGGATTATCAACGAGGCAGACAGCAGATGATGATTGTCGATAATGTATGTGTGTGTGTGTGGGGGGGCAATTATGTATAACTCCCCCTCCTTCTTCTTCTACCCCCTACGGCGGCCCTGATGGGACACAGCCTTTCATTTGCTCATTGCAGTAATTGGTGTATGTGAGGGGGAGGTACATGTGCTCAGCTCCCCCTCTGCGTCTGTCAGAGAATTAGAAAATGGAATTCACCGAAGAGTGGCGTTCGTCCGCCGTCCTCGTCCAAGATGACACATTTTCATTATTTGCCCTGCGACAGAACAGATTTCTCTGTCCTCTGGCCACCAGCATACATTATGATTTGCAATTCTGAAAATGATTTTCATTGGAAATTAATTTTGCTTAAGTAGATTTAAACAAACGAGGGGCAAATTAATAGATTCTGCTATTATTATCGGGGTTTTTTTGCACGTCACTATTTAAAAATTAAAACAGCTAATGGAAATTGGTTTACAATTACCTTGACCTGAATAATACATTTCCTCTCAATGCAGAAGTTGTGATTGTATTTTTAAAGTATTTAGCAACTCCAGTATAGTTACCTTTTACAACGTAATGGGTATTAAATTTTTATATGAAACCATGTAAGCATATATTTTGTTTGGGGAAAAAAAATCCATTATTTGCCAAATCAGATTGTAAGCAACTTAAAACTAGAACCTGGTTAGATTTAAAAGTAAAAAAATGAAATAAATGCACCAATAGCGATCTCAGTTGAAAGCTTTTAAAATTGGTGTTTTGGATCAGTGTAGCCATTGCATAAAATTCTGAAAAAAGTTATCATCCTTTATTGGCTTGCTAGCAAGCCAATAAATTTTATGAAAGTTTTTTTTTCATAAAATTTTTTCATAAAATTCTGCATAATGTAGCCATTATGCAATGGCTACATTGCATAATGGCTACAGTAAGTTGGATTGCTATAATATAGCAAGCCAATAATATAAAAAAAAACCCATAAAAGAGTACCTTTTAACATATTGCACCTTTTCTAGAAACTAAATAAACCAGACAGAGTACATTGGAGATGCAAAAATTTAAAATTTGGACATTTATTCACTATGATAGAGGCATTTGACTGATTTCTGTGTCTGTCCCAATCAACTAAACAATAAAATAAAAATAAGTAACACTGCCACTATGAAACGCTGCAACATGACCTTATACACGTAAAATCAAGCCCAGATTCCTGCTGGAGGGCAAAAAAACGCTCACCAACAATGACCACCGTTGGTTTTAGCTGGCAAGTTGTCAACATAACATGCTAAATCTTATATGCATGCGTGACTAAATAAAAGAAAAAGACACATGGAGTTTTGCAACTAATTGTCAACACTACGGCAATTAAATAAAGTCCAAGGGTTTCGCATTTCACAAGTTAGCAAAAAGTTTTAATTGGAAAAAAAAAAAAAAGTAGCGGTGGGGAAGAAACTTGCCAAGCTAGCTTGGCTATGAGAACCTTAACATGTAGATGTGCTGCAGAAATTTGTGTTTTAGTTCAGTTAAAAAACGTAACACACACCAACTCTGACAGTAGTGCAGCTAGTCGAGTGCCGCTGTGTTCAAACGATCACTTATTAATAATCACTAAATAAACGTCGAGGCAGAAAACATAATGCTGTAATGGACTGAATGTTCGTGTAGCGGAGCTGTTGTTGAGCCGGTCACTATGGCAACGGGGCTGTGTGGAGACAGAGCAAGACAAAAACAAAATGAATGGCTTTGAGTTGTTGTTCAATATGTTTTGTGTGTTATTTTTCAATTTGTTGCACTAAATTAATAAAACCTACATCCCCACATTTAATTTAACAGATTGCTCAACCACAGCAGCGCGGCTACAGATGGCAAGTAAGAGAATATGCCCTTTGTGCACATTCTTATTATTTTGTGTCTATAAACATAGATTACATTTGCACATATGTAAATAATATAAATACTAATGGTTCCTATCTGTTATTGACCAAAGCAGCAATGCTAGGATCGAATGTCAAGATTTTTTAGCTCTATTTTATATGGGATGACATTTTAAGTTTAGAAATAGTAATTATCAAAAAGTGTGTAGTAGTTTAATTGCTTTTTGATAGCTTGATTACTGTTGAAACTTGAAAGTGACAAAAATACAGTTCTATCACGTAGGTTTATTTCAGAAATAGATAGTGAACTAATTAACTTTTGAGTGGTGCAATTAGTAAATTTCAAGTGAGAGCAATAACTTGTCGTTTCAAAATCATGTCAAGTATCAAACAAAATAAAAAAATATAAAGAAATAATTTTTTTTAGTCTGAAGCAATATTCAAGTTTAAATGCATTTATTAAAACCCTGGACATGATAAAGAATATTTAATCCTTTGGCAGGCTGCAAAAGAGGGACTGAAAAACTGTGTGATCTCCAGTCATGGCGCGGTAATTGCTAAGGGGAAGAACAGAGAAAAACAGCCAGACCACTGACCTCTCACCGAGGGAGCATCCTGCACATGGCAGCCTTAGCTGAGGGCTCGCCGCAGGGGAACAAACGGCCAGAGACAAGGAGGCGGTGGGCAGGAAGAGCAGCGCGGTGAGGCGGAGAGGTGAGAGGCGCGCTCAAGAGTCGAGGTTATTGGGTTACGGAAAGGACCGCGAGTGGAAAAAACACAGGAGAGAAAGGAGTGAGAGCGAGAGGAACGAAAGGTGTCATGCTGGGATTAAAGCTGAAATGAGCATATGGAGAGGGTGGAAAACGGGAAAAAGCAGCGCAGGGTAAAAATATTTTATTAAAAAACTGCATTCAACTTTACGCCTCTGGCGCCAACCGAGTATCTTAATTAAATGAAGCAAAATCAGATCAACTGCAGGTGTAAATCCACCTGAGGCTAGTTTGGTTTCCTGTCAGCTTGCAGTAATTGTTTACACAGAAATAAACTCACAAACAGGTGGAGGGCAGCTCAGACTGCAACCGGCTTGTCAATATGGATTTGTGTGGATACTTGTAAAGTGGACAGCTCACTGAGCAAACCCAAGTGCTTCCTGTCAATATTAATTATCTCCTAAATATCATCAGAGGAAGCCACGTGGAAAGCAAGCCGGGGGAGAACCAAACAGGAAAATGTGAGAACGCTGAGGAGATATGTTTTAATGTCAGACGTAGCTTTACTCATAACGTATGAGCTGTGTATTAATACCAAAGGAGAGGTAATTTTGGGGGGGGCTTATGTTTGTCCTTTCGGGTTTATTAGATAGTGGGGGAGGTTGCGCCGCCAGCATGGTGCCTTCTCAGGAACCCTAGTTAAAGTGGAAGCTGGAGGATGGCAGGATGAGGTTGGACTGGGCAACAAATTGATTTAATCAATTAATTAAATTGTTGTTTTTGTAGATTTAGACTCAGTTCATTTGGGACCAAAATTGCAACATTTGTTACATTTTCAGCTGGTTCACCTTCACACTGCACTGTCAAGATAATCCAAAACGATTGAAAAACCTATTCCTCTCCTTGCCTGTGGGGGCGCTGCATCAACAACCACTGAAGGAAACAACATAAAAACCTCTGAAGGCGCTGAGCACGTCTTCCTTCTTCATGAAATGTATAGAAAGATTTTAGTGATTGCAGGATTTCTCTTTTTTGTCTTTGGCTAAAGGCCATGAGCCATTTCTCCACTAGCACTAAACTCGCATGTTTGTTTTGGTTGTATTTACCCAGAAATCACTGCGCTATGGTCCATTTCCTGCTTTCGGAGCGGTCTGAGGCACCAGAGTGCAATTCAATCAAATTGAGATGTAGGTTCATAGGCAGACTACATATTTAAAACTCATAAGAACCAGATTTTCTTAGTGAACGGATTGGCGTTGGATTAGCTAACTGAACAATGTTGGTTTGAATTCAACCTTAATCTTTGAAAATCGGAACATTTTGTATTGTTTATCAATGCGCTCCGTAGGTTTCTGCAGATTAGAGAGCGCCAAGAACAGCCATGTCGTTTTACTGGACTTTGAATTCAGGTCAAATCTACGACACAATATTAGGACAAAGTTACAGTGTTTTTAATTACGAGAACGAAGTCATTTTATTACGAGAACGAAGTCATTTCATTACCAGAATAAAGTCATTTTATTGCCAGAATAAAGTCATTTTATTGCCAGAATAAAGTCATTTTATTACGAGAATGAAGTCGTAGAGTCAACTTAACTCTAACGCCAGAATATTAGCAGGATGAAGTTGTAATTTTATGCTAACTCCTACACAAAAACTAACAAAAAATTAAATTGAGGAATGTTGATGAGCTTGTTTTACTTTGGTATTGGTTTCATAGCTAAGGAAATACTTCATCTTTCAACACATCAGAATCAAATCAGGAGAAAGACTTTATTTTTCTCATTAAAGCAACTTCCTTGTATTTTTAGGATATTATTGTGCTTTTATTAGCACTATATTCTTGTAACTAATATTCTTGTTGCTGGCCTTACCGCTCCACTGTTCAACCCACAGAGGACAGATGAATTACAAGCCACTTTTTAAAAATGTTTTCTGCCGTTTCTAACTTTATTTTTTAGAAAAGAAAACGAGAAACAAAATAGTTTAAAACCGTAAATTAGATCTGGTATGAAAACAATCTGAGTTTTTAAAGCCACGTGGCTCAGCTCCATGTTGAGGAAAGGAGGCGAAAGGTTGTTAGAATAAAGACCAGGTGAGCAAAAGGAGGGAGGAAGAACAAAGTGGTGCCCTTAGAGTGTCTGCAAGTCGAGGAACCGTCGCTGGATTCAACGCGGTTTCTCTGGCCAAGCCTCCAGCACTTTCCTCTCAATCCTTTTCCTGTAATTTCCTTCTGCTGCTTTGTTCCATTCTTTCCCGTTTCTTTCTGTTGAACATGTCCTACTATAACCTTGAATTTAAAAACTGAAACTGCACACATACATTTTCTACATTTTGCAATTTTGATCCACACATAGAATTTGAAACGATTTCTGTGCAGTGGGATTTAAAAACATGCAAAGAAAAGATCTTAACTAACTAATTTAATTGTACACTGACCTGTGGGTTTGTATTTGTGTTTATGCGGTTGGGTATTCCCATTAGAAACAATAATGAAAACGTAAACCAGAAGATACTTGTGTTTGAGTACATGATTGAAATCAAAGTTATTTTTTGTGCTTAAACAGATGAGTGCGGTTTGAATGAACATGTGAACGCCGAGCAGGCAAGAGTAGGAAGCAATCTGCAGGGGATTGTGGGTAAATACAACCAAAACAGACGTGTATATCTAGCGCTGGTGGGAATCATGACGTGGTCTTTAACCAACAAAAGAGAAATACTACAAACACTAAAATCTGACACCACACCAGTTTTGTCTAGATTTTACAAAGAAGGAAGTTGCGCTTAGTGTCGCGTTCTGAGTTTCTCATGATGTTTCGTTCAGGGTTTCTTGGTGCAGCGCCACCACAGGTGAGGGAGGGAACAAGATTTTCAAACAGTTTGGCTTGTTTGACACAATGCAGTGTGAAGCAGAACTACAAAATCTGGAAATTTTGTAGTTTTGGTCGCCAAATGAACCAAGTTTACTGGATTATCATATATGAAAATATGCTGAAAATCACAAACCATCTGGCTGGAGGTACAAACGATCACACATGTGAACAAACTGCAAAGTTTGCTTCACATGTTACTTTTTAAATGTCACTACCTGGCTCTTTTAAAAATCCTTTCACTTTTAATGAAAGCTGTACTGCCTTTGTGGATTTTTAAAACAAAATTTTCAGATCTTAGTTTGAAGGAGAAAAAAATAAAGAACAATGTGGAACATTTTAACTTCCTCGCTGGTCATATCTGACCTTTAATCTAGATGATAACGTGATGACTCACAGAGTGACATGATATTAAGAAAAAAAATCCTCTCAGAAGAAGCCAAACTGTTTCGAACAAAGACTCCATGTGTGTACACACACACACACACACACACACACACACACACACACACACACACACACACACACACGCACACACACGCACACACACACACACTCCAGTTCAGACTGGGACATCAAGACAATGTTTTGCGCTCCTGCTGGTTTCCACCGGTGGCGACAAACACCTGTGCGTTTTGCGCAACAAAGGTTCCTAGCAACAGTTGTTGAGCAGAGATGCACACCTGTTTGATCTGCCTGGACCCTCTGTGATAAGTGGCCTCGGTTACCATGGCGACCAGGATATGGGATGGATCCATGTGGCGCTATTGAATGGCCTTGGATTATAAACACACATATACAGGCAGACGCAGAAACTCATGAAGACACACACGCATCATGCTTGAAGGAGTTTGTCTCTCTCTCACACACACACACACACACACACACACACACACACACACACACACACACACACACACACACACACACACACAGAGTTTGCTGTCACTTTAGAGACAGCAAACAAAAAAAGGAGGAAAATCACACAAACCAGCCGAAGTGGTACGTCTAATGAAGCAGTCGGGGCATGCCAGGTTTCACACCTGCATGCAGACTCGTAACAGACTTCACACTTGAGGAAACTTGCAAAGGAAGGTCTCACATTCGGAAAGGAATAGACACACGTAGGCTGACTGCTAGCACTTCACAATGCAATGCGTGGATTAAAAAAAATAAACACGACAAGGCGGCAGATGGCCGACATGCTAACAGTTACTCACAGCGTGCAGGTGGATGAGGAAACGCTTTCCCCTCTCTCTAGCGCGTCGACCTTGCAGAGAAAAGCAAATAGTAAAACCACAGCAGTCATTCACACAAAAATAGACGACCGAGAAAATGCATAATGGTGGGAGCTGTTACATTTTCTATTGCCTGAAAGGCGCGATAGAAATGTGAGCATTGAAATGCAATCAGACATGAACAACGACTCGTGCTGCTCTGGGAGCTTTCTCTTTTAAACTCTTTTAAAACTGAATGGTAACCAATTAAGACACCCAGTTCTGTAAAGTATCGTTCTTCAGGTGCTGCACAGGTTTCAAGCATTGAAATGGAAATGATGTCTCTGTTGTTTGTGTTGGGTTAATTTCATGCATAGAGAAGCAGCATAGAGGCCTCCTGCACAAATTAAAACGTAAATAAATGGCTTTTGTAGTCTCTTGATGGATGAAGTTAATTATATTTTCACTACCCTGGTTATTCTGGGAAACTATTGCATTTAGCAATGTGTGTTATTAGTTTCTTCTCTTATGATAAATCAGTCGAGTAATTCTGGTCTTAAAATATTATTCAGGAATCCTCAATGTCTTAAACCAAGCATATAAGGTTTTTTGTTTTTCATTATAGTTCAGTTTTATTTTGTTTTTATTTTTTGACTAATTCAACTTGTTCTATAAGTTAGAAACTGTTTTTATGTTTTGTCATATTGTGGCTAATTTTCAGGTGCAGAATTCAAACAGGTCAAAGTTTTGCATTGTGTTGTGATTATGCTGCGACTGGGTAATGAATACATTCATTTCAAAATATATATTCAATTATTGCTGAATTATTGTTTCCTCCAAACTTTTATTGTAGCCATTTTCCAAACTAGCATAAACTTGCTGACAGCTGCAAACTGCATGTCTGGAGGAGAAAAGTTATTTTGCATAAGTACAAAAGGGGAATAAATTCATAAACACAAAAACAAGATATTATAACAGTAATATAGTTGAAGTTGTACATAGATTTTTCCTATTAGTTCATGTTTTTATTTATTGCAGTTAGATTTAGTTTTTCCACTAGTTTTAGTTAACTATAATAACCCTGAGTTACTGCTGGTTCTGGGACGTCCAACAGGAAAACAACAGACTCTTCCTAAGGAATGATGAATTTCATACGTTTGTCATAAATTTAATTGCTGAACTTTATATAAAAAAAACCTATTCTGTCTGTTCAGATATTTTATAAAAATTAGTTATTTCATTGTTCAGAGGCCAACATTAAAAACATGAAAATAAATGTTTAGCCTGGGTTTTTTATTTTTTATTTTCTTGAGAACATTGGACTTTGGTGTCTGCACTTCTCCAAGTTTGGAAAACATTTGATGTTTCAAAAAAAAAAATTAACCAATTTTTACAGAATAAAGCCAAGGACTCATTTTAAAATTAAATATTTATCCCAAAGTAAAATGAAATGTTATTGTTACTGATCTCATCCAAGTGTCTTCAGAGTTGTGACACTTCGGCCTGTTTGTTTTAGTTAACTATAAAGTTAATCCTTTATTAGTGTTAATCCATGTTTTTCTTAATGTTGACAGTCTTTTGTGAGGGCTATTGAAATAAATCCTTTCTTATCGCTGTGCAGAGGAGGCAGCCTGACAATACAGATGTTACACTTTGTCTGCGAACACACAGCCGCGTCTTATCATGACTCACAACCTGCATGTAATGAGGAGCTGCGCAGCATTTGCATCACATTTTTCTCAGTGCCGGACTAAAACGGAAAGCAACAGCACCAGCGGTTGACAAATAAAGGGATCGTGTGGAAAACCAGACGAGGGGAAGGGGGTCACGAGAGAGCCATCCGGGTCGATCCGTGCGAGCAGAAATCGGTCACGCACAGTTTGGGCTCATCAGGCAGTCGCTCAAACGAGATAAAGTGCAAACAGACTTCAGCTCGTTAATCTATTTAGTTTCTCCAGTCTCATTTTAGCACCATTCGCCGTTGTCCCTGCTGTTTCTTTTCCACTCGTCACAAATGAAACGTTGGACCATCTGTCAGTCTTGGATTTAATTAGTGTATTCATTGAAAGCTACATACCTGAAACTGTTTTGAGGCGTAGGATATAAATAAAACTGTTCCAAAGTGTGGATTTGAGTTGTGCATCACGATTATGAGAAAACAACGAAGACGCTTACTGCAACATATCTGCTTAATTTTCTGATTGAATTCCAGATGTTGTAGTTAATGAACAACAGCAGAAAGAAGATGCAGAAGTAATTGGCCTTTCTTCGGGAAAAGGTCATTACACCAAGTGTGACAAGCTAATCTGAAAAACACTTTTAATGGGAGCCAGATGATTATGAATTTTGAAGTTGTGGAGTCTTTATTTTAATGATGTAACTTCAAAGTCGTGCCAGAGTTTTCCTAATTTTCAGGTGTAATTAAGTGAGTTTTGAATATGTTGGTGCTGAATTTTTCCTGCAATTCTGTACAATATATATATAAATGCTGTTTATTCTCTTGGTTTGCTAAAATTGTACATCAGAGATTGAATAACAAAATAAGTAAAACAACAGAAGTTTAGCTTGACTTTATGTACAGATTTAATAAATATTCTGTCAATGTTAGACTGGAAAATTAGTTAAGTTTTCTATATTCAAGCTTCTGCAGGACTACTAACAACGCTCTACACACTTCAAACTATCTTTCAGTTTCATTTTTTGTCTTTCAGCAAAGAAAAAGAAAACTGTTTCTCATAAGTATGTTGGTTTGGTCAACATGGTTGAAACTGTTGGTCCAAAACAAGATCAGAACCACAATCAATGGAGTAATAAATTACTATAAATAAATAAAGCAAACCATTTAGTACAACATGAAAATTGGCTGATTTCAGGGATATTAGCAGGAGTCTTCTTTATACCATGAAAAAATGCTGAGGTTCTTTGTAAATATATGAATATAATCCTCTATCATATTCAAACTTTTTATGTTTTCCTGCCAACAAACTTTCTAAACTCCAGTTACAATGAAAAATACTAAACAGATGGACACCAACAATTGACTAATATGTTGGTTGTAACAAAGTTACAAGAAAGATTCAACCTTCATACTCCAAGTATGAACAATATCCAAACATGCTAAAATGCTAATTAGAATTACATTAATACAGCTAAACACCAGTTATCACAGAGACACCAACAAAAAACAAGACTGAACAGTTTAAAATATAGTTAAGAATTTGTGGTGTCAAATTAAAATTATGTGACTTAAATATGCAGTCAGAAATTTTCTATCCACAAGTTAGCATTTAATTCCCACAGTAGCCTCTGGGCTAACATGCTAACAGCGATTAGCAGGTGTTTTAAACTTTTCTGATGAATATTTGGAAGTACACACCGATAAGAGATATAATGTTAAATAAAATTCAGTTTTTAAAATACATAAGAGATTTTAACATCTGCCTATACAAACTTATATTGTTAATGTTTGCAACAATATAAGCTAGCGGCGCGCTATTGGCTAACTGAAGTCTATGTCTGTCTATGTCCAACATGTTCAACATTATTTATTTAAAGTTATACGAGCTAGTTATTTAATCGTAGAGTCCAACTACTTTATTTTTGACTTTTTAAATTAAATAAATAAATAGATCAAATGTAGTTTTCAAAGTCATTAAAGTTCCTTTTCACCGTAATTGTGATGAGTGTACTTTATAAAGTACCAATCACTCTTGTTTCACATTTGTTGGGTTTGTCTGCAGACAGTATATTTTCTCTGTCTTGTGGTTTATTTTTGGCTAAGACAAAAAAGTCTTTCTTTTCAATTGGAACATCTCTTCCTCTATGCAGCCTAAAGGTAATGGCGTAATAATGCAAAAACACATTATAAAAATCAGTCAACTTTAAATTCTACTGAACATTTAATGCTGGAACTGGAAGATATTTTTAATATCCAAAATAAGTAAAACAACAGAAACATCAAATAAAACTAATTAGAAAGTCTCTAAATGTCCAAAACACCAAACTGTAGAAAGAAAAACAATAAATCATGTGGTAAAATTATTTAACTTGTAACGTATGTGATTAATTGATTTACTGCAGCGTTACTTTAATGATGTAGCGCCATGTATATTTCCCAGGAACAATATATGTGTGATGTAATCACCTTCACAATAAGTATTGAAATCTGTGACATTCAATGCTTTACACCTGACTAATTATCAGTGTCTGATTTGCCTTATTGTTTTGTTTAATTTAGAAATGATTTCATGAAATCAGAAACAGAAAAATAAAACAATTTTAACAGACTTCAGAGCAAAATAGAAAAATCCTTTTAAAGGCAAAATTCTTGGTGTTTCTTTTTTAGTTCGTTTAAGCCGCTTTGAAAAAATCAGATAGGCTTGTTTCTTTAAGACCCCTCGCTTTTTCCATCAAGCCTGATAATTTCTTTTTGTCTCGTATCCTCTGCTTTCTTTCGTCTGTTCCTGTCTGCCTCCCTGGAGCAAATGAAAAGGCCACATCAAACAATGGATTTAGCTTTCTCCCTAAGTAGACGAGGGGAGGGGAACGCTGCGGGGAAACGAAGACGCACGTAGTACGAATGTGAGCCTCAACCAGGTGCAAACATGCATACAGTTCACTGGGTATTTTTGGTGTTTTCTGGTTTTATACATCAAAAACAAAGTCTAACTTGGTTCTTATAATTTATCTTTTAAAGCCTCATGTTTTTTAGAAATGTAATAAATTAAAGTAACACCTAAATGTTTGCTTTTTTTTATTTTAGTGAGTAGGTGTGTGATTTTGATTAAGGATGCACTAAAAAGAAAAATCCTGTAAAAAGATAAATATTTGTTTCACAAAATATTGATGCAGGAACCATAAAAACTTAAATTTCTGTTAATTATTTTATAACTTTAAAGTTATGTTCCATAAATTTGAAGTATTTTTTGAGAATAACCTTTAAGCAGGTATTAAACAAACCTTTCATCAAGCGCACGTTTCTGTTATGAATTATAGTTATTCTGTTATTCTAATTTGACTGCAAGCAGAAATCATCGTAATTAACAGAAATAAAGACTTTCAGGAAACCAACTGTGCATAATTAATCTATATAACGTGATTGACTTTTTAATAAAGTTCCTGAAATAAACTTACTTTTTGATAATATCCAAATTTATTGAAAAGGCTGCAGATTCAAAAATGCTATATTTATTTAGAAACCATAAAAATGTTTTCCACTTTCACGTTAGTTTAACGTTTTGAACTTTAATTTCAACGTTCAAGTCTTTCATCTGTCAGATTAAAACTAAAACTTACTTTTTGAATGTAACAACCTTTAAGCAGGTAGAAAACTTTTTTTCCAGTCAGCGCACATTTCTCTGATGGAATAATTTTAAATATAATTTTCTCATTAACTGGAAGCTTACAGAAATAAAGGCTTTCAAACATCCATCTGTGTAATTAATCAATGGATTTTAAGTTTTATTGTGATATTTTGTGGTTCTATTCTGATAAATGTGGGTATAAGAACTATTTAAACTTATTGTTTTTGTACTTTTGCTTTGACTGCAATTCAGATTTTTATCGAATAATATTTTATATAAAATAATATAGAAAGAAACATTGACTTAGAATGTTTTTTATTCCCTATTCAATAATTACTACGTTCATTTTGCAATAACGCTCGATACAGTTTGATTTTAGATTGACATTTACATCAGAAACATAACTTTACAACCAAATACTTTTTGCTTCACGATCTCCTCTTTTGAAGATCGTGAAAATATGTCATACTTTGTATTAATCATATCAAATTGTTTTTTATTTGGTCTTTTTCTTGTCAGAAACGTTTCCTTTTTTTTTTCTCATTTTCCCTCCAACTGAGACCCGACTTTGACAAATCCTTCATAGTTTGTTCCCTGGACTATAAATTGTCCCAGAAGTTATCGCGATAAACGATAATATTGTTCATTTGAGACCATTTTAAAAGTAATGGCACGGTGATGACTTAAACATTCTCAAAGATCAACAAACTTAAAACTGACATTTAACACTGGAACTGGAAAACATTCTAAATATCCAAAATAAACAACAAATAAAATGAATTATGAATCAAACTGTCCTTCAGAAAAGGTTAGTAAAGACCAGAGCTGAAGACTTTTGTCATCCAGTTTTTGGTGGAAAAACGATAAATCATGAAAATGGAAATTATTGACTTTGTTTTAATTTATTATGGGATTAAATGATTTATTGATTATTGCGACAGACCTGACTGTAAAGATTTTTTTTTTTTTACATAATTGCTGCAGTTTATTTAGAAATTATTTCTGTATCCTCTGTTTTGCAGCTGAAACTACCCAATTTCCACGCATGGAATCAGTGAAATGGAAGTAAATACATGTCAATCCCATCGCAGTTCGCCCTGCAGCTCGTTCCTTTCTTTCTTTCTGTCTTTCTTTCCTGGTAGAATCGAAGAGAAAAGCTTTCCAAGGCCGAAGCTGGAAAATTGGAAAACCTTGTTTTCACAAGGAGGCTTTTTGAAGTCGGGCTGAAAGAGATCTGAAGCTGCAATAAGTCGACTCGAGACGGCGGTGGAACTGATGCAATGTCAGTCACTTGAAGCTGGAGAAGCAACAGGAGGCAGGAGGAGGAGGAGGTTAGCGGCGAACAGAAGGAGGAAGGAGTGGAGGAGCAGAAGGTGCAGGGCGGAGAGAGTCACAAACACGCCTGGCTGCTGATTGTGATTGCTGTTCAAACAAGGCTGACAGCTGCCACAAACATCTCCCTGCTTAATATGACACACATTTACTCTCACCTGCGCCGATAGCCTCCCGCTTTATGGCGCCCTGTTATCTTTCTTTCTGCTCCTCGGCCTGATAAGGCCGCTGTGATTGCCCTCCGCTCGCTCTGCAGCATGACGGCTCAATCACTCATCAAGTCAAGATGTCCCCTCGTCACTCGTGATGAAATACCACCCAGATCATCCTGTCATTCCTCTGTTTAGCCTCAAATACATGCAGAGTCACTTCAAAACGGCGGGTTTAGGTTGCAGTTTCCTTTAGTTTAAATCTCATACATGTGTACTCTTCTTTCTAAAAAGTGAACAGAAATTAGCAGGGCTGGATTTAGACGATCCAGGGGCCTGGGCAGGAGCCAGTTTTGGTGCTCTAACCCCCGTCAAAGAAATGCATAAAAATTATTATAAAGTTCCTGAAATAATTTAAAAAATTAGGCTGAATTATTTGTTGTGATCTGATTTGTGTACTTATGTCTTTATTGGACTGATTGGCAGAACAATCAGCCCCACAAACACAAATACTGGTCTAGAAAAACATTTATCAGACATTTATTTAGGACAAATTACTGTTGGGTTTTTTCACTAAACTCCACAAACTAAATGCATTTAATCACATTTTCAAATTGTACTTATTGGAATTCTTATTTAACAAATGAAGAAATTTGTAAAAATTAGCAATCCTGAATCCAAAGAGTTTCTGTTTTTTTAACATCAATTGGAATTTGAATAGATCGATATTCTTAGAGAAAATGCATCACGATAAATGATAAACGATGCAAAGTTGGTCTCAACGTGCTGCAGTGTCAGACTGAAACGATTCACCGGATTAATCGTAATGAATCGATTACTGAAATAATCGTCAGCTAAAGAAAGTTTGTTTCAGCTTTAGGTGAATTTCACTGGATGAAATCTGTCACAAAGAACAGATACAAAAAGGTTTGGACACAATGGTAAAAATACCAGATATGTGTAATAAAGAGAAGCAATTATCTAACAGGCTGAATTAGGAAATTTTTTTATCCGATCAATTAATGATTGATTACTAAAAGAATTGTTAGTTGCAGCCCTGCTTTAATGTCATACTTTTAAAATATTTGAGAATAATATTAATTAAAAATAATAATAAAAAAAAAACTTCACCACAGCTAAAATTGACCCTTAAGTTTGTAAAACATGCAAAGGTCAAAATAAAGAATAACAGATAAAGCTGACGCCCTGTGAGAACTTGTAGCCCTGGGCAATTGCCCCAATAATCTCTTTTTAAAGACTGATCAAAGTAGCAAATGCTGCAGAAATGGCAAATTTCAAATAAAACAAAAGAATCGGGAGATTCTCCTAAGGTAGTACTTTGGCTGTTTCCAATCTTTCCTGTTGATTTATTTTTTTGTAAATAAAGAGACCTCACCTGCATTCGGTTCAGATCTGCTGATTGTTCATGTGGAAACTAAAATGAATAAATCAGAACAGATTTCCTCTTCCGTTACTTTTCTGTCAAAGAAAAAACATGCAATAGCAAAATATAACCTTTCCCAGCAAACCTGAACGCCTTGAATGAAAATAAAGAACATTATTCCGTTGTTCTGCTCTAATCTCCGCTCTTTATTCCCTCTTGTGTTTATTAAAACTCAAACTGTTGCCTCCAGTTTGTGGACAGTCTGGTGAAGCTGATAATGACTCAGGGTTGGGGGGAAAGCAGAGCGTTAGTTATGCATGCAGAGGGCGTTCACTCACTACTATATAATTCAGAATGCTTGGCTTTTTCCTCCCCATCCTCCACAGAGAGCAACAATCGCGACATCAAATGCACCCACTCTTTCATGCGCATTCCTGCTGTTTTCCCCTCTATTTCTGTCTGCCTGTGTCATCCTCCCTTTTCTCTTTACACACACACACACACACACACACATACACACACACACACACACACACACACACACACACACACACACACACACACACACACACACACTCCTCCACAGCAGCAGTTGCACATTATGGAGTGGTAACCAGGCAGCATGTAATTGCAATAATTGGAAGAATGTACCGAGCGGGCCTGTTTGAACACCTGTTAGCGCTGAATTTCTCTCATGGCTGCAGCTCGTCCCCGCCGTGTCACACCATTTGGTGCGCGTGCATGTGGGTGCATGCATTGAGGAAGAGGAGGGGAGGAAGGGTATGTAAATATGACACGCTGGCTGCGCTCCAGCCCCGCGTTTCGCCGCTTCCAGAAGGAGACAGGCGAACAGACACGAATAAAATGCGCGATGCGTCTTCGCGCCTTTCATGCTGTCACCATTGTCATGAACGCTCCCGCGACCGGAAGTCTCTGCCGCGGGGACAGATGCGCGGAGCTGTCCGCCCGCGCCGGTGCTGAAATCTCCCCAAACGCAACAGGGATAAAAATAAAGAAACTAATCTACTCAAAGTGAGATTTCAGTTTTTCTTTTAACAGACTAATTCTTCATTTTCACCTCTCCAGATTCACATTTCTTCTTCTTCTTCTTCTTCTTGTGTTTTTAACAGCTCCTCTCCAGTCCAGGCAGCAGCTCCAGTCAACATGAAGCTGTTGTCATTTTAATCCGTAATGACGCTTTAATTTCCTGTTTAATTTCTGATTCACTTTCTTTTTTTAATAGATGTTCGGAGTTTGATTTGTGAGTGTTTGCTTCTTTAAAACGGAGCTTTGGATGAACCTACCTGTTGATGTGAAAGGTCCGGTCCGGTCCGGTCCGCGCCGCGCCGCGCCGCGTCCTCACCAACATCTAAACCAAAAGAAAAAAAAAAACTGTTAAGAACATCGTAATGGGAGCAGATTTGTTGTATCTCCAAACACTCCCACCCCTCCGTGGGTCTCCGTCCGAGCTCACCTGGCTCCGGTCGGTCCGGAGCTCCGTTCCGGGTTGGAGCGCATGGAGAGCCGCGGCGCGTCCTGAGCGCAGAGATCAAGCCTCCGGTGCGCTGCTGGCTGCACCTTTTAAAAGCCTCCGCTGGACCAATAGGAGGTCTGTCAGCGTGATGGGACCTGACGTCACCCTTCCCTCACCTAACAACCCACCGCCCCCTCCTCCGCTTTTCTTCAACTATGTAAGAAAAATAACCACATCGCCTCCTCGGAATTAGAACAAAAAAGTGTTTTTTCCTTCCAGTCCTCATAAATCTCGGCTTTCTGTGTGATTTATTCTTTGTAGACCGGAAGCAGGTCAGGTGAAAATAACCAAAACAGACTCTGAGTTATGAGGAGAGAAACAGACACAGGTGGACCAGAGACATGTTCAGCAGCAGTGTGATGAGTTTCCTCACTTTGGCTCAATATTTTAACTTTTGTCACGTTTTCTACGGTGATAATTAAAAGTTTTGGACTTTGAAGAAGAAATACAGGATGAGTTTTTTTTGTTTTTACCAAATGTAATGTTTACTAAACGTACATTCCAGACATTTGGAATCAGTTTCTGGTGAGACAGGCTAAGTTTATTTGTGTAGCGCATTTCAGAAACGAGGCATTTCAAAATGCTTTATGTCATAAAAACATAATCAATAATCAATTGAGAAACAAAATCTGATCGTTTCATAAAAACGATCAGTTTTTATGAATCAAAAGCAACTCTACAAAGTCTTGATTTAAAGGAAGTCAGTGTTTCAGCTCTTTTTCAGTTTTCTAGAAGTTTGTTCCAGATTTGTGGTGCATAGAAGCTGAAAGCTGTTTCTCCTTGTTTGGTTCTGGTTCTGATGCAGACCAGAACCAGAACCAGGAGACCTGAGAGGTCTGGAAGGTTGATACAACAACAGCAGATTAACATTTTACAGTGTGAGAGTGCACTGTAAAAACACAAAATCCTACCAGGCATTTTTGGTTCAGGTTGAACTCAGATCTGACCCTCGAGAGACGCATAAAGACAGTTACAAAGTCGGCCTTCTGTCACCTTAAGAACATTTTAGGATCGAAGGACTAATAATGTTTCAGCTTTAGAGAAGCTCATCCATTATCGTTAGTCGCATTGATTTCACTGCAAAAGTAAAAAATCTCACCAGGTATTTAGTTCAGTTTCTTTGTTAACTTGAAATAAGACAAGATATATTAGCTAGTTTTAATTCAGTATTTTTTTTTAGATATATTTATAAAAACATACTGCGTCTATTGGAAAATTATTTCACTAAATGTCTTGTATGTGTGAAACAATCAGCCAGTGGAACTAGTATTTTTTAAATTAATATTATAGTGATCAATAATTGCCTTAACAAAGTTCTCATATCTTGCTGAATCGTTACTTGTGAGCTATTTTTAGCTTATTCAACTGTACTAAGATATTTGGTCTAGAAACTGACCAGAATTACTTATTTGTGTTTTTGCAGTGTAATCAATGAGTCTCTTCTTTTTGCAGCTTTAATCCTGGAAATGTGCGCTGACTCTACACCGTTCATTTTCACATACAAAGATACGTAAAAAACTAACAAAACTTCAGTTTCTGGATGATATCTTTAAATGTAACTGCGGTCATTTTGGTCAAACAGTTCGATTTAAGTTCCATCCAGGAGAATTTGAATGTTTTGTGGTTTTTAGTGTTTTAGAGTCACGGCTCCTTCCTTTCATTGCGGCGCTTCAGGCTGAACTCGCTGTGGACGACCAGGATTTCCTGCATGTTTCAGCTTTTTGCTTCTGTTCTGGGCTTGATATTTTAATTATTATTGATTATTTGAGACACACATTATAAAGTTTTTAATAAGTATATAGCATTTTTTATCATATTGTAAAGCTGCCCTGTATTATAAAGTCTTATTTGAAGTTATTTTTTTACACCTGGAGAAAACAGAAAACAGATGCATTCCTCTGAATTTCAAAATGATTTCCATCAGAATTGAGTCTCTCAAATCTGGGAATAGATTTTGGTTTTAATCGTAAATATATAATTTATGCTATTTTTACTGACTAACAATGATAAACTGTTGGATTTAAACCCTTTTTTTCTGTGTGATCTGCGTTGTAACCCTGTTGACTCCAGCTCTTCAGATTGAAGCAGCGCTATGTCTGCAAGAGAATCTGAACAAAACAAAAAGAAAGAAAGAACTAATGTTACGTTTGGTTTGAACTCGAACTCGCTCGGCAGATGACAGCTACACATAATCTGTCACTGTGTGGCTCCTCTGACAGAAGCGCTCAAAAGGAGATGCATTTTCAAACACAAATGAGCAATTTGTTGGCCATTGTGTGCATCATTGTACTTTCTAATTTCCCAGACTCAGAGGCCCATTGTGGGGAAACTCCATTGTGTTGTCGAGTGCTTTTTCTTTTTGCTTTTTTTTCTCGGTTGTTGTTGTTTTCTGGCCTTTTTTTCCATGTGTGCAGCTTTTCAGATGTGCTCATAAAGACACTCACAGATGTTTGTGCAGGGTTTTCTTTGGCCTCCTGTCTCTGTATAAACCTGGGTCAAGTTTGGTCCCATCAATGGGAGAGTGCATGCAGGAGTGGGACAAAGGACAGCAAACTGCAGCGACGCGTCGCTACCTGTGAGCCGAACTGGCCGTGTTTACAGCTGGTTCTGAGCAGGTTCTTTCAGAGAAATGAAAAGAGAAAAAAACAAACGTCTATGATAAAACCTTAGTTGCTACACTTTATGGGAAAATATTAATTTAAACCAACCTGATGTATTTCTATAGTATATTTCAGCAACGTGGCATTTAATGAAAACATAAAAAAAACACAAACACATAATATTGTCAACAATTGTGAAAACCAGTAACAGAAACTCATCAATAAACATCAACTACGTTGGTCAATGTTCAATTTATTTTGGTTCAAAGGCAAAACTAAACAGATCCTGAGATTTAATGAACTGAAAGCAGCTGAAGCTCTGAGTTCATCAAAAGCAGCTTTGGTTGAAGGATTTCGCTTTTGTTTTTGGTAGAAGAGCCATTTCTGCTGTTAGCGCTGGTTAGCTTGTGCTGTATTTACCCATAATGCCCTGCGCTGTCGTCTACCTGCTGCCAGGTCTCTCTGGTTCCTACATTTGCACCAGAGTTCACCGTTTATCACATTCACATCCAGACTGAACCAAACTGAAGTTGGATTAAATTGCACTAAACAGAATTTCTCAAGTTGCAGTTTTAGCTTCAGCTGTAAACAAAACACCTCATGTTGATGTTAAAGTATTGATCCTTTGTTACAAATTATTGAGTATTCACTAAAGAAATGCAGGGTTATTGCATTTTAGGTAGTAAAATGTTTATTAAATTATTTGTTTATTTGTATTTTTTTCTCTAATGTATTTCTCATATTGTTTTGAAAAAGGCTTAAGTGGAAAATCTTCAAAATGTGTCATTTTTTTATCTGATTAATCAGTTAATCATGAGAATGATCAATTATTAAAATAAGCAGTTAGCTGCAGCTCTAATTAATACAACATAACATACAATAAAAATATGCATCAATAATTTACTTAATAAACTATTAAAACACAAACTTTAGCACCACGAGGAACTGAAACATTCTGTGGCGTTTGTGTGATAAAATAACAGGAAAGATCTGAAATATTTTAGCTTGATGTGAGTTTTTCTTTTCTTTTTTTGCGCTGCTGCTGCTGTTATTCCAGTTTCTACGACCTGCAGCGAGTCGCAGCCGATAAAAACACAATCAGAGCCGTTATTCAGAGCCTTCAGAGGCAGAAACAGCTGGCTGTTCCTCTCATGAACGAGAAGAAATTTGCATTTGCAGCATGTTTACGGAGCTGCAGGTCAGATTATCTCTGAAGCTCCTGCATCTGGTACTCCTGGGAGAGCTTTATGGAAAAATTAAATATATATTCACAAACTGGAACCTGATCTTCTACGTTTTTATTCGCCTGGGTGACTGTTTTTTTTTTTTAGTTTAGAGTTTATAAATAGGATTAAAGGGTCACAGGGAGGTTCTACTAAACTCTGTAGTTTAAAAATGAAACCAAATTAGAAAGAGGGGAGAATTTTTGGGAAATAAAACAATTTATGTTGTTTAAATTCTGATTTTGGTTTTAAAGTAATTAATTTTGTAAATTCATTTTGATTATGTTGATGTAAAAATTCAAACACTTTTTACATTTGCATTACATTGGAAACACAAAGTAGATGTGGATTTAAAAAAAGCTTCAAGGTTTTCAGTTTTTTTTTACAAGGAAAACTGAAAAGTGTGGCGTGCATTTACATTCTGCCCACTTTAGAAAATAATTTGTTGAGCCCATTTATGTTTCAGCTCCAGCTGTGGTTCTTTACGGCTTTGACTGATTTTTTGTTGCAGATTCATCTGTGTAAAATAGCTCAAGCTCAGACTGGACTTTGACTAGGCCGTTCTAATCTTTGATTTCAACTAATCTTCACCATCTATTATATTTGTAGTTGCATGTTTAGGGTAGTTGTCCTGCTGGAAGGCAAACCTCCTCCCCAGTTCCAACAGGTTCTAACAGGTTTTCCATCCCCAGAGCATGATGCTGCCACTTCCGTGTTTCACAGAATGACTTTTGTTAGTTTGTTTTGCTTCTGAGAGACGGAAGTTTATCTTTGCGATGGTAAGGGAGATTTCACAATCTCACTGCAGCAGCGATTATTTCAGCAAAAGGATGGATTATTTCAGGACTTTTAATCATCTTCACCACAGATTTACCTTTTCAGAAATCAGTCATTTCTCATAAAAAGTGCATTTTGACATAATTATTTTATCTTCTCTTTTTTTCAGGGACCAGTATCTGCTAACATGATAGTTATTCTTACTTTTTACTCTCTTCAGGCTCTGAAACGCCGCCTTCAGGACGTCATCTCACCATGGCTCCTCTCTCAACCCTTTAACAACATTTTATCAGCGTTTCACTGAGAGTAGCTCCTATAGTAAGCTCACCAGTTCCACCGGGAGTTTGCTAATTTCTATTAGCTAGTCTGAAGGAGCTGAGTAGGGGAGGAGCTGCACCTTTGAAGCAGGTCCACTCAGGCGTTTAGGGATTTCTCAAACATGTATGGAAACACTCCAGAAAACAACCTTATAATATAACGCAAAGCGTAAAAAAGTAAAACTTACACAACACTGAGCCTTTAAAAATGATATTTTTGATGAAGTGTTTGAACACTCCCGTTCTCTAAACCCAAACTCACAGCAGGTTGGGCCTCAAATCCCCCGGTTTGATCACGGAGCCTGATCGTAACCCTGACCCCAGTTAGCCCACGCAGCCTGCAGCCGTCTCATTTCCTGCATGTGCCGCATGCACAAATCCCTGCAGACGGTTTTCTGCTGTCATTAGTCAGCGGTCAGATGAGCGTCCGGTAACGTGAGCGAGGAAAGGCCGACTCAGATCGGCAGATGGCCCTATCAGTGCTGGGTAAACCAGCGGCCGGCGAGGCTGTGTTTGGCTTAACGGCCTATAAGTAATTCATTGTGTTCACTGAGAAGGAGCATCTGTCGACCCCCACCGTCCCCTGGAGACGCACATGCACACACACGCAGTTATGCATAGATAAACATACTTACATGAGTGTTTAGTCACATGCACAGAGCGCAGGTAAACTCACACGCAGCAGCTTTCAACCTCATTTGCAGCGGCCGGTGCAGGTGGCTGCAGAATAGGGACAAGTCTTTGTTCCATGTGACCCGCTGTGATCAGATAACCTCTGCTGATCTCAGTTAATACTTACTAAAACTCGTTTACCTGCTAACGTGGAGGCAGTTCTGGTTAGAAAAAAAAATCTGCAGCTGCAGCTCAACGCCTGAAATTTCCCCTTCCATCAGTTTCTGATGTCTGTTTTATTGAATAAACTGTTGTACGATCACACCTCGCTTTCATCAGCGCTGTAAACAATTTAACTCCTCAACCCAAGCGCTGTTATCATAATGACATGCAAACGCTACTCCTTTTGACACAAACATCAGCTTGGATTGCGTTTCTTTATTCACAAGCATGGCTGATAACAGCCGCAGGCATACTGAGTCATTATAAAGGCGACAAGGATGATTTGCAAATTAAATCTGGTTTGTGGCGTTTTATTCTCGTTCAGATTCTTGTAAATAATTTGTGTTTACAAAAGATTTTATGAAACCGGGAGAAGTAGGTGAAACCAGAAAGCTTCCTGAGGTTTTTGGGTCCTTTGGTTTCCACAAAAAAAGGAAGAAATACAAAACTTTTACACTGCATTATAAAAAAAAAAAAGCAAATTATGTCTCTTTATGCCGTCATTAGCAATCAGTCTTTATTTGATTTGGGTGCTTTAGATTAGTGGTCTTATGCCTAAAGCACACTTCCGCTAATATGCTAATGAATTAACAGCAGAACTCATTTTTGGGGTTAGCATTTTTGCTAACTTCATTTTAATTTACTTGGCTGTTTCATGAGCTTTCAGTTGAATAAAGTTTGACACATTTGCTGATTCGAAACATCCAACGACTTCAACACGAGAGAAGTTTCTGTCGCCTGTTCGTCAATCAGACCTCAGGAATAAAACACAAAATTCAGCCTGGGAGAATTTCAAACAGCAGCTGCTCCCATATAATGCATGATGCGAGGGGGACAGATGGAGGCCGGGATATTATATACTGTAACATGTGCAACACCGCTCGCTTTTCAAAGTTAACGATACAACATGTCAGAGTTACTTTTTACAAATACCAGTTCCAAATACTGCCAGCGGCTGATGGACGTGTTCTTAAAGCGCGGTCGCTTCCTTCGGCGAGCACTCTGCCAAGGGAATAATAACAGAAAAGTGGCCATCACTCTGCTTTTGAGCTCACACTGTCAAATGGCAGAAATTACAGGGCTGCTTTGGCTCTGGCTGCTGAGACTCGGCTGTAATGTGCAGCGCCGCTCAGTCCCCCACCAAGACCATTCGCCCCTCACTGAAATGGGAAAGTGAGAGGGTAGCAAGGCAAGTTCAGCTGACCTCTTTTAAAAAGCCCTTCCTTTAAGCATGGTCTCTTTTACTTTTGGGAAAAATGGCAAAATAATTGTCATGATTTTTTTATTTATTTATTTTGTGCGCCTCACCTGAGTGGAGCGGAAAGTTTGACCCCGCAGAGAGAAGTGGGCCCGAAGCGTGATCGCGGCCTAATGTCTGCTGTTCGTTCTGCACACAAACACAGAAATACGCCTGTAAATGCCACAGCCTCTGTTTTTATTCCCATTATGTTAAAACGTGGAAACGCAAGAAGGGGGTCAGCGGCGCACCGACATGCAGAGACAACGAGGACGAGTGTCCTTTTGATAAAAATATTTTGTTAATTGTGCAATTTCTAGCTCTTTTCATGAATATAGTTCACATTCTTTATAGAAACACTGCAAAAACAATTTTAGCAAGTATTTTTAGTCAGGTTTCTTGTGCAAATTCTTCTTTTTTCACAAATATGTAAAAAAAAAAAAGGTTTTTATAAAAAATTGCATTTGACACAGAGGAATTCAATTAAAATAGAAACTAATGATGCTTATTATTTGATGCTTAAAATAGAAATAGGACAAAACTTTTTTGGTAAGATTTAGGAGCTTGATGTCAGCCGATAATTACTTAGTGTTGATGAAAAGATACCAGTTCACTTATGGAAAAAATGTGGAATAGTCTCCCAGTGGAACCAATATTTTTTCATCAATATGAAGAAATGGTTTACTTAAATTCTGATATCTAGTTGTTTAGTTACTTGAAAGTCAGTTTTGCTTAGTTCAGATGTACTAAAATATCTGAACAAAGACCAAAAATTCTTGGTAGTGTTTTTCAGAGGACAGTGCTGTGAAAAAGCATTAAAGATTTTTTCAGTTTTTAGCTTATTGCTACTTTTAGATATTTTGTATCATTGAATTAAATTAAGTGCCACAAAAAAGCTACTTAATTAGAAAAAAATGCAGTTTTATTGATTTTATGGCAGTGATCTAGGGGCTTCTTCACACCAGTCCTGTTTAGTCCACGTTAATCAAACTCCAGTTCGTTTGTCCAGTTTGTTTTGTGGGGTGTGAATGCGTCATCAAACCGCACCGAACTCTGGTGCGGTTTGAATGTAGATGTGAATGTTAAGCAGATCAGAGACTGCTCAAAAACCAGGAAAAGGGCATTCTGGGTAAATACAACAAAACCAAATGTGCTAGCTTCACGCTAACAGGAGAAATGGCTTCTAGTTTTCTACCAAAGGCAAAAGAGAAATCCTCCAACCGCTTAAATCACTACTTCTTTTTTGGTGACATTTTGTAAAGGAGGAAGTTGCGCTCAGTGTCTTCTTCTGAGGCTTTTAGTAATTTCCTTCGGTAGTTCTTGATGGAGACATTTACAACTTTATGCAAAGAGAACGTTTGAAGGAAACTACATCAACCAATCGCAAACCAGTTTGTCTTGCCGACTTCTGATCGCTTTACTTGGAGAAATGATTTCCAAACTTTGGCTTGTGATTCCGGAGTCCAGTGCAGACTTATCCTCCAGATCAACATCAAAACCCTGAAGCATTTAATTAAGTACAAACGGACGCACAATTCAGAAGGAAGTTATGGTTTTATATCATTGTTTACTTAATGAGGCCACATTATGACTGTGGAGAAAAAGTTTTGTGTATTCATGACTGCATGGTGTGGATTCTCTGTCCACCGTAAATATGAATACAAAAATTAAATATACTAATATTAAAATTAAAAACAACAACAAGTAAGAACAAATTGAATTTGAATTTTTTTCACTTCAGTGAACATATGGAACAAACTCAGCTGCTTTCCCCCGTCTAACGTCTAACTAAGAGAATATAATTGATATTGAAAATGTTTAACATTCAGCAGGAGGCCTCCATTAAAACCAATCGCACAGATGAAGAAAAACATATATATTTTCACAGCTTCTTGCGACTGAGAAGTTATTTTCAGCTAAACTAAATAACAGACGGCTGGAGGAACACAGACGGTTAATTGAGAGAGAGAAGTTGAAATTAATGATGCTTTGCTGAAAATGCACAGATGTTTTTTTTCTGTCATTTTTTAATAAATCAGGAGCAGAACTGGGAAGATGAAGTTCCTGTTCTCCAAAATGATTTCAAAATGTGTTGGATTTACTGCAAAATAGAGGAAATTTCCGGTGATTTATTCCAAGGTTGCAGTTTTTCACTTGCAGTGCAGAGAAGATGATTTATTGTCATTAATGTGGTTTTTATATTACGTGTTCCTTTATAAACACCCCCACACAGTCAGCCAGGATACAAAGAGCACATTATTAGACATTATACATCAGCGCTCTTGACTGTGTCTAAATTAGAGCTGCGTTTGTTTCAATGTGTGAATTTCTTCAGACTTTGACAGAAAGTCAACTTTGTCTTATTGGTTGATGTGTTTTATTCCTGGAATGTGTTTCAAGATGTTACAAGACAATAAAGGGAAATTTCAAACTGTAATAACTTAAATTTCATGTATTTTTCAAACTCGCTACTTTGAATTAGATTGGAAAAAAGGCTACAAATCACATCAGATACAAGCCCTGTAAAGCTTCCCTCACTGAGTTTTGATGATTACCTCTAAATACTGTAAAATGTCATTTTAAAAATTATTATTATTATTGTGTCTATACACTTTCAAAATAAAGTTCTAATTAAATCAGAAGCTAATAAGCACATTTTAAGCATCAAATAATAAGCATCATTAGTTTATATTTTAATTTAATTCCTCTGTGTCAAATACAATCTAACTTTTATTAAACTTTTTTTTTACATATTTGTTGAAACTGCACATTTTTGTACTTCCATCTGAGTCTCTACTGTTTCTATAATCAGTTGAAGTGGTTAAAAACCTTTTCCAGCAATAAGTTAATGTTGTTTTTTGTTTTGGTTGTTTTTTTGTGTCTGAAAACAAGCCGTTTCAAAAACCTCCTGAATGAGCGCTGTCCCGTTACCTAGCAACCCCATCTGAGCCCAGCCCGTTACCTAGCAACACCTAGCATTGTTTTTTTATGTGGTTGTTCACACCACTTATTAAATGTGGTCACACTCAGACTTCTGCAGCAGAATGACGATGACGGAAAAGTCGGATAAAATGCAACATGACCGTTCAGACTGCTTTGAAAACTGTCAGATATGTATTCAAATTAGAGATAAAAGTGCAACAAATCCATTTTATTTTGTTTGGGTGAAACAATCAGAATTGGGTTGTTTAGTTGAATGAATGTTGCAGTTTCATCTGCCTTCAACTTAATTAATAAATCTACAATAGATGCATCAGATCAGACCAAAAATAGATTTTTTCACTTTACATTTTCAACTCTGGTGAAGATGTAACCTAAAAACTGTTGCAGGACAGAAGAACATTGTACAAATCAGAGACTACGCCCTTTCAGCCAAAGTGGCTGGTGACTTTTGGGGGTTGCATTTATTTGAGCAAATTGCTATAATAAAAAATTCCAGTTGCCCTGCTCCAAACTTGTCCTCTGATTCACTGACCTGCAGAGAAAGTCAGAAAATAAAAGCGTACTTTAGAGGTTTGCAGGACCTCTTCCGGCTCTGGTCCGTGCACGGCTGGAACACAAAAAGCCGCATCTTCCCGTCCCCCCGGTGTCCCTCTTCCGCCGAGAGGCTGCCGGACCATAATGCATTTGTGATCACAGTAATTTCTCTGTAAAAAGCAGAAATCTTCCACTGTCACAAAAAGACATGAAAAGTTCAGGTGCATACGGATTGGAAAGTTACAGTCTAAAAACGTCCTATTGTGCTCTGAAATTACGCTGGATGGAAAAGTTAAAAGCTTTTGTTAAATGCCAAACAGAACTGTCTGCGATGAAAAGATGGGGGAAGAGAGGAAGTGGTAAAACAATGCGTCTCGATTTGCTTCCCAAGCTTAGAATAACCTTTTCTAAGTGCCTTTTTTCTATATAGGAGCTTCACACTATATTCTTAATGCAAATGCTCTTTTACAACAAAAAATTTTTTATAATGATGATAATCACTGCAATTCAGGAGCTTGTTCTACGTTCAGCTCCATTATTCACTTTTCCAACGCACTCTGGCCTTTCTCCTTTAAACTTTTAAAACATGGCCTTCCTGCATTTCTTCCCTCTGAGCCGCTAAAAGGAACTTAAAAGTTTTCCAGCGTCTCCATTTTGGAGGAAAGGTGCTTGGACCTGAGAGCACGCAGTCAAGAGCAAAATGTGTTTCACCTGCGAAAGAGGTGTGAACAGGGGCAGGAAGAATGGACAGCATGCATTTTGGGTTGTGAAAAGCCCTCAAGGAGGAAAATAATACATAAAAACAGCGCCTGTGTCTTTTTGAAAAAAGTGTTCAGAAACACTCAGATGTAACTCTGTTCTTCACAGACTGATGCTAAAAGCTAAGGCGAGCGTCCGGCATGCCGAGCGGCTTATTAGAGGGACAATAACCCCAGAACAACCGCAGGACAGAGCATGGTTCTCACCCTGTGCAACACACACACTTACACACACACACGTGCATGCAGACCACCTGCACTGCTAACGCATGTGGACGACTGAATGCAAGCATGGAGCCTCGCTCGTCCACGTGTTGAGGCGAAGGTTTAATCAGCCGCAAATGAAAAGGAAAATGCCATTAGATATTTAAAGTGGATAATTTCTCATTCTTCTCTTCATTCATTTCTTCATTTTTCTTTTCAAGCTCGCCTTTTATGCCCGATTCATGTGCTTTTATGGAAAATTACGACATTTAATCGAGACTCTTCGGTCAGAAATAATTGTGCTAAGCACCATTAGCGCCTGTCCAAGACCGACGAACTCTTTTCTTTTTTTGTCTCCTTTCTTTTTGCGGAGATGTTCCCTGCCTGTGAGAACATGCTCCACAGAAAGAGGATAATCGTAATTTAATTATCTGCCATTATGGGGAGCAAAACGCAGGTCGCCTCGGGGTCGCGTATGGTGCATACTGTTATAAACAAATCAGTTAAATAAATTACGCTAAACAAACCAGCCTGTCATATAAACTCCAGGTACTGCAGCCAAAAGTCTGTTTTTTATTTCTGATTTTTCCCTTTTTTTCTTTTTCTGCCAATTTTGCTCAAAGCAATTATAATCATATTGAAAGTTTTTTCTGGGGCACTTGTGCTCCTCACCTGCTAACCTCCATGCCCCCCCACCTGATCAGCAAATTGGCATCTCAGTGAGATCAGCAGGTGTAAATTTGCCCTACATTTTCTTTCTCTTTTTTTGTCCACAATGAGGTTTTTCCTGAAAATTGAATCTCATTTATGTTCAGTGCACTGTGATCCCCAGAGATTCGTAATTCACCAGTTGCTCTTTTTTTCACATTAAATATATGCAAAATATTGGGAATTTCAACACAAAATTCAGTTTGGATTAATTTATATGGAAAGTGAAACGTCAAATGAAGTTGGGAACGTGGAACGTTTTAATATCAGAACATAACGGTCAGATGCTTAACGCAGGTTTTCCACCTGACAGGTTTGGTTTGGTTGGGAAGCAAAATTTCAACATTTGTTACATTTTCAGCAGCTGCGGTTCTCTTTGTCACTGCACTGACTCAAAGAAACCAAACCCTTTGAGCAAACTGTTCCTATCCCTGCCTGTGGGGGCGCTGCACCAACATCTACTGAAGGAGACAACATGACAACCTCTGAAGAAGATACTGAGCGCATCCTCTTGTTTAGGAAATTGTACATAAAAATGGAGTGGCATTGGATTTTAGCGGTCCATGTAGCTATTCCTACTAGCACTAGCTATACATGTTTGTTTGGTTGTATTTACCCAGAATGCCGTGCTCCTTAGTTCACTTCCTGCTTTTGGAGCGTCTCCAGCCCGCTTGCTGTTCACATATGCATTCAAACTGAATTGGAGTTCATTCACACCTCCCGAAAAACAAACTGGACTTTCCATCTTGGCAATATTTAGCTCCTAACTAAATATTTAGCTTGGAGGTTTACAAACTAAATCTTGCGAAGTAAGATTCAGCTTAGTTTTAAGTATTTAACTTCAAAATATTTAATTAGTAATATTTATTTACAAACTAAACATTTTTTCAATATTTAGACAGTTATTTAGCTTAGAAAGTAAAATGTTTTTCACTGTCACAACAATAATTTTTTCATAGTACTGGTGTTCTAGCTCCATTAGCATTTCCAGTAGCATTAGGTCCGTTAGCTGCTTGTGGAGCTGTGTCTGGTTTGGCAAACTGTGCTGTTTAGAGTCCAGTCGGATCGGTGATTTCAGAACCGCAGGCAGTACAAATGTTCTGGAGAAATGTCCAGGCTACAGATCGGGTTCTTCGGCTCGTCCACTTCGCTCTCCTTTCTTTCATGTGGGAAATTATCCAGATTCGCCTCAATTTTTATTTTTATAATAGTGACACAGTGTGACATTATCTAAATTACACCAGTCAAATGCAATATGATAAACAACTACTCTAAAGTCGGCCTCCTTGTGTTTAAACTGTAGATTCCAGAACAGAATGGACCATTATATGTCATCAACCCATCGGTGAAAAAATGGGTGAAAAAATGGGTGGAAAAATATAGCAAGAGATCTACTTTTTTGAAGTAATTATGAGTTTTGGCCTACCACAAATAGCTATTTTTAGGTTATAGGAAAATTGCAACATGTTTAGCCCAACGTGTTCAACTAATCCAGAATCTTTTTATCAAAAATGGTTGAAAATATATTTTTTTCCTCCTTACCCTTCTCTTTATACTTTGATTTCGTCCGCTAGGAGTGCTTGAAAATCAAACTCTTTCTTTGTGCCCACAATAAACTTGAGAGTTTGAATTCACTTTCGACGAGAAACTGTAATACCACTTTCTGTCTGTAGCCTCGGTGGTGGCGCTGTGACCCGCAGTCTTCTTCTTCGTTTCCTGTCCACTTCCTTAACAACAAACAGAGCAGAAGCTCAAGATTCTCTCGGACTGTTTGGAGAAATATGGTTCATTAGCGTTACATTTGCACTTAGTCTTGACTTTTATAAGATAAATGACTCCTGATGTTCCAGTTTAAGCGGAGTGAGATGCCGAAGATCTTGAAATTGACTCGTTAACGGTAAGCTTTTGTCGAAGTTAAGCCTCGTTTCTGCTAAAATTCATGAACTTGGAGGAACAGACAGCAAGTCAGTTCACTCAGGTAGATGTTAGATTGTAAATTAATTAGTATTTATTGTCAAATTAGAGAAGTATTGTGTTTATGCTGAAAGTTTATATTTAACTTTAATGACAAATTAATTTCAAAGAGGAGCTGCAGCCCTTCACATTTAGCCAGCTTTGTTTCTTTTAGCTCATGATGTTCCTGTTCCTTGTTTACATCTTTTAGCCTGAAAAGCCTTTAATAAAGTAGTTTTTATTGGACCATTTGGTCTAAAACATGTACTTACATTCTGAGTTTCATTAATTTAACCAGACGTTCTGCTGTTGATGGAAGAGTCGCATATTTGTTTCATTCATTGCTGTTAGCTTCACTTTGTGTCTCTGAGTGTTTTGATTGCTTTATTTTTTATTTCTCTTGTTTGTTTGTTTTTTTTAGTTGTGTAGAAACTCCTTTGAAAGTTTGACTCACCATAGTTTACTGACATTTTAGCGACAAGATGCACTGATTAATATCTGTATGAGTCCCAATATTGAAAAAAACTCTTGATCGGGTAAAAGTGACATGTTCCCAGTCCATAAGGGCAGATCTATTCAGTCTAATTCTATACTTTGAGCTCTGAGCAACATAATGTTTTATTATTTATTTTACATTATACTTAGAATCCCTAATTGCACTTTCTCAACCATTTGAAAGAAGGTTTGTTGCAGTTTATGTTTCACCAAGGTATTCAATCTGTTTTTGTTTTTGTGTTAGTTTCTTTATTATTTATTTTACATTAGCTGTTTTCTCCTAATTGTCCTGACTGAAAAAAGTAAAGTTATCTTACATCTTTCACCAAGCTTGGGATGCTATTGGTGTATTTAAGCGTTCTATAATAGTGCAACTTTACCAAATAAATTTGTAATTCAGTGCAGTTATGTCTGGGTTTTAAAAAAAATAAACATTTTCAGAACTGTTTTTCTGTATCGGATCGGTATTGGCTATGGCTAAACATCAGATCCTGGTATTGGACGTGAAAAAAATGGATCGGTTCATACCTAGTTTTGTCTCATTACTTACAGACCTGGTGTAACTGGGTCAGATTTGTTGGCCTCCTTCGTAGCAGCATCACCGTTTCTTATTGTTCCTCTTCTGTCCTTCCACAGCAGACGGGACAATGCTCACTCATTTTCTTACCTCATCACCCGTCTAACGTAGCGACGTTTGAAACGGTCCGGTGATTGCCGCCATGGAAGAGGACGTCCTAACCCTGAAGCCCAGGAGGATCCAGAACCAGAACGTCGTCTACCGCCTGGAGAAGCGAAGGGTCTGTTCCGGTCGACCCGGGGCCCACTGGTACCGGGTTCGCTGCTTTCACCAGAACCTGTTCCCAAACTTCACTGTGGTGAACGTGGAGAAGCCGCCCTGCTTCCTGAGGAAGTTCTCGCCGGATGGTCGTTACTTCATCGCCTTCTCCTCGGACCAGACGTCGCTGGAAGTAAGAGGAGAATCCTGAATCGTTTCAACCATTTTAGCTTCATTTTGTCATGACATTTTGTCCAGTTCAGTTCATTTTAATTAGTTTTTAGAGGACATTTGTTAGCTTTTGTTAGTTAAGTATTGCATTGTGATTATGCATGTACCAGTGGCATAATAAATAGGCCTGTCATTAAACAAATTTTGCTGGGTGATAAATTGTCCCAGGAATTATTTTGATAAATTATGAATGACCATATAATAATATGGTCATTCTGAGACCATTTCACTTATAAAAGACGTTTAATGGATTCAAGGATTTTATTTGTCGTTGTTCTCCTGCAACATAAACTTGTTGGCACTCAAAAAAGACAAAACAGCTATGAATAAAATCAAGTTAATGAAATAAAATGCTGGACTGTTGAGTCTACAGTTATCAATATAATAAATATATATTTATATTGATTAATTATATCTTGCTGAAATGTTGCTTCTAAGTTAGTTTTGTCTTATTTGAAGTGTAATAAGATATTTGCACTAGAAACTAGACCAAAAATACTTGGTAAAATGTTTGTTTTTGCAGCATATAAACACAAAAACAGTGTTAGTTTTAGCTCTGAGCTGAATTTGGTTGCTTTTCTCTTTCAGATTTATGAATATCAAGGCTGCCAGGCAGCTCAGGACCTGCTGAGAGGCCAGGAAGGAGAGACTCTGTCCACTGCCAACGACCAGTGCTCCCTCAACATCCGCAGCCGCCTCTTCCAGCGCTTCTTCTCGCTGCTCCACGTCACCAACGTGGCTTCGAATGGAGAGCACCTGAACCGCGAGTGCAGCCTCTTCACCGACGACTGCAGATACGTCATCGTCGGCTCCGCCGTTTACGTCCCCGATGATCCGCCGCCGTACTTTTTCGAGGTAACGAGCTTCAGTTTGAGCGAAAAGCAGCCGAGTTCAGAGGTTTTATTTATAGCTGACGTTCCACCAGGTGTATCGCAACAACGAGTCAGTGACTCCCAACCCGCGGTCTCCGCTGGAGGATTACTCCCTGCACATCATTGACCTGCACACCGGCAGGCTGTGCGACACCAGGTCCTTCAAGTGTGATAAGATCATCCTGTCTCACAACCAGGGCCTCTACCTCTACAGGAACATCCTGGCCGTGCTGTCGGTCCAACAGCAGACCATCCACGTCTTTCAGGTGAGCAGGTCGTCCCCTAAGGGGTTAAATCCTTCACTTGGGGATTGGCAACATTGTTCAGATGATTTAGGCAGCAGGGCAACTAAACTGGGCTGATTATTCTGGTTTGTTTAGGTGAAAATGTGTCATTTAGAAAAGGCAATGTAAACTGAAACAAACAAAGAAATTTGAAGAGTGCATTTAAATTCCTAGATGATCTGCAAAGTATCATCTAGGATACTTAGGATATTTATAACGTGGTGCAACTTATCTGGACCGATTTTTTCTGCTTTTTTTAGCTGAGAAATGGGTTGTTTAAAAAACGTTGTGAACTGAAGCCAAAAAAAATCTGAAAAGTGCGGCATCCATTTAAATTCCTAAATGATTTGCAAAGTTTTTCAGATCATTCAGGCATCAGGGCAGCTTGTCTGGACTTTGTTTTCTAATGTCATCTCAGTAGTAAACTTATTTGTGTTTAATGTTCTCTGAGTATTAATCCCGATATTCTCTGAAGGCCTGAGGTTCTTTAGAGAATAACCAGAATCATGGAGACGGAGGGAAATATTTACTTATGTTCTCCAGACTCCCCCTAGTGGCCTGGAGTAAAAAGACATAAAGTACCTTTTCTTTAATTCCTCCAAGTTCCTTCTGGACATCCTGTCTTTTCTGAGTGTCTCGTTCTATGTGATTTGAACGTCGACTCCCCCTGGTGGTCTGGAGGACTTGAGTTTTTGGAGCGTTTGATATTGCTGCTGTTTTCTGTATTTTCCCTTTTGCTGCTATTTTCTGCATTTATTTGCAGAATTTATCTTTGGCAGCATTTTCTGCCGTGTTTCTTTTTTGTGTGTGTTTTGGAGTTTGCATCATGTTCACACCTGCTGGCCACCATTAAAGAGTAAAACAGCAGCAAAGCTACAACAAAACTGCTGAAAAAGAAAAGATATTGAAAACTGACGCAGTGACCCAGTTAAAGCCCAGACCTCAACTAACTGAAATGGTGTTGCATTACGAGTGACGGATGGAAGAATGTCGTCCAGTTTTATTAAAAATCTTTTTTTTTCTTTTTTTTTTTTTACACAAAACATTTAATGTTTTTGTAGATATTTAAACACACCTTCACCTGCTGCCTCTGCCTCTTCTTCTGTCCTCAGGTGACGCCTGACGGGACGTTTCTGGACGTGAGGACAATCGGGCGCTTCTGTTATGAGGACGACCTGCTGACGCTGTCGGCGGTTTACGCAGAAGCTCAGGCAGAGAGCCAGACTGGCTTCCCGCGTCTCTACACAGACAAAACCATCAACTCCCTAAAGCACAGGCTGCTGGTGTACCTGTGGCGGCGAGCCGAGCAGGACGGCAGCGCCACCGCCAAGAGGAGGTGACAACGCCGAGTCACAAAGCTCCCATTTTTAGTTGATTATTTTAGTTGAATGTGTCTGAGGCTTGTTAGGTTCTGACCCGAGTCGTTCCGTCAGGTTTTTCCAGTTCTTCGATCAGCTCAGGAGGCTCCGGATGTGGAAGATGCAGCTGCTGGACGAGCATCACCTCTTCATCAAATACACCAGCGAAGACGTGGTGACGCTCAGAGTCACTGACCCGTCGCAGGTATGCATTCCTCCCCCGCCGCTCTTTGTCCCGCTGCCCCGGTTTCCTCGGATGAGGAGAATTTCCCCGGTCGGGTTTCCAAGGAAACGATCGTCCAACGGATTCTGCTCAGTCCTCAGCTTCACTTGTCACAGGATCAGAAGGATTTAATTAATCCACAGTTCACTTAAATGGAGTCTGAGCAAATAAAGATGGTTTATTTAGCACAGAGATTTTTCCAAACACTAGTTATACTAAAGTGTCCTAGTCCAATTCACTAAAAAAACAAATGGAGAAATTTAATCAAACCTTCTCACTTCGTTTTCAACTATTGTTTTGGATTGATTGGTTGAGTACATGGATTGATGGATTGATTGATTGATTTCTCTAACAGAAAGTCTTTCTTCTTATGTTTTTTCTCTGAGCCTTTTGCGCTGTGTTAACCTTTGACCCCTGGTCTCCCTGCCAGCCGTCGTTCTTCGTGGTGTACAACATGGTGTCCACGGAGGTTCTGGCCGTGTTCGAGAACACATCGGACCAGCTGCTGGAGCTGTTTGAGAACTTCTGTGACCTGTTCAGGAACGCCACGCTGCACAGCCAGGCCGTCCAGTTCCCCTGCTCCGCCTCCTCCAACAACTACGCCCGCCAGGTCCAGAGAAGGTACCGCTCCGCCGCCGCTCTGCCACCGCTCCACCACCGCTCCGCCGCCGTGGCCCGAACGGACGGGATGTCTCACAGACAGCCGTTAAGACGAGGTAGAGACGCCCGAGGGAGTCAAGAGCAGAAGGAGATCCAGGCCATTAACCTGGTCAGCCAACCAGAGGCCTGATTGAATTTCAGCCATTCTGAACCCTTGATGGGAGGAAAAGCTTCGTTTGAGCTTAAAGGGATTTATTATTATTAAAGTCACATTATACACATCAAATTTACAGACTGCTGCCTCTTTAAGAAACCAAAAACACCCAGTCGGGTTTTTTTGCAATAAGTTGATGTCTTTTGATGTATGCAAAACGAGGCGTTTCAAAAGCTTCGAGAATGTCACGTCACAAATCAGCAGGAACTGCCTCGTTACCGAGCAACCACAGCAAAGCCCAGCCCATTGCCTAGCAACCCAAATGGAGCTCCAGTACATTTGGTTAGTTGGTTTGGTCGCCATACAACGGCTGCTGGAAATGACAAGAGTTTTGTTGTTGACTTACCATCCAGAAACCACTTGCTGCATTATCGTTGGTTGTGCAGGAAGCTCCACTTCTGCTTTTCAAAGATGTACGGTTGTATTGTTCTGTATTGTATTGCAGTGATTATTGTGTGTGAGTGTAAACGTTGGGTTGGGGGGGAGGGGCCAGCAGCTCATTTGGATTTAAAGAGACAGAGTTCCTAAAACAGCTGAAAATTGGCAGAACTGATGAGACTAACATTTAAAAATGATTTTTAATGACTGTGTTTTGTATAGATCATAGACCTGCCCTAATCTGTTCAAGGAACCATAATGGATCATCTTTAGAGTAAAAAACAAAGCAGAAGAAAGTGGAACTGAAGTATTTTTCCCTGTTTTTCCTCCCCAGATTCAAAGACACCATAGTGAACGCCAAATATGGCGGCCACACAGAGGCGGTGCGGCGGCTGCTCGGTCAGCTCCCCATCAGCGCCCAGTCGTACAGCAGCAGCCCTTACCTCGACCTGTCGCTCTTCAGCTACGACGACAAGTGGGTGTCAGTGATGGAGAGGCCCAAGACCTGCGGAGACCACCCCATCAGGTAGCCACTCCAATCAGGGCGCGCACACCTCCGGACGGCGCCGCCCTGCAGTCAGGCTAATGGGGTTTACATAGAGATGACTTCAACTGAAACAGCTTCTAGGGTTTTATATGGCATTTAAAATCATCATGGAGGTTTGCTTTCACCTTGTGCTTCTTATCGTTTCCTCAGCTGAAAGTGCAAAGATGCAGCGCTGTACTCCGTCCTTCTGCTGTTTGTTTCCACGACTTTCATTCATCAACCGACTCTATTGTTTATTAATATACAAGTAAAAAACATATATAAATAATAGACTGAAATGCATCTTTAATAAAAATAGCTGTACAAAAATTATAATGAAATAATTTATATGTATGACAAACTAATGAAACAATGGATTTAAAAAATTAAGTAAACAGATTTAAATAGAAACATAGAAAACATTTTTACTTTTTACAGATTTAAAAGTAAAAAAATTGAAATACTGTTCATGTTTAAAGTACTGTAAAAATAATACATTTTTAAAAACTCAAATACTTTGTGTGTATATATGTGAAAAAATCTATTGAATAAAAAAATTATAACAAATTTGATAATATATAAATACAGTTTTTTTTTTCATTTAAGGAAAATAAATGAATATAAAGACATGGTTGGATGCAGCAGTTTAACGGAGCCGCTCTGCCTCTGCAGGTTTTACGCCCGCGACGCCGGCCTGCTGAAGTTTAAGATCCAGGCGGGCCTTCTGGGTCGACCCGTTAACCACGCCGTGCGGCGCCTGGTCGCCTTCACCTTCCATCCCTTCGAACCGTTCGCCATCTCCGTTCAGCGCACGAACGCGGAGTACGTGGTCAACTTCCACATGAGACACGTCTCCGCGTGACGCAGGAGAATCGTCCTCCGCTCCTCACTCAGGGATCCTGGACATTTTTATTTGCAGACATCCAGACTCGAGTTTTCACTGGATTTTAAAGTCTAGATATAAAAACTCAGAGATGTTCTCACAGCTGGATTTCAATATAAAACCAAAACAGAAAAGCAGGCAGATGGAGGAATGATTAATAAAATTTTTACAGTTGGAAAAGAAACATGAATTTTTTCCACCAGACTTTAAAATACTGCCAAACTTTCCCAGATTCCTTAGGATCCCTCTTTCCTTCTCTGCTTCCTCTTTTTCTTTCTCATGTCCTGGTTCTTTTAGTTTGTTTGTTTTTTTTTATTGTTTTACTTTTTAATGTTTAACTCTACATATCCTACAGCCAATAAAAGTCATTTGATTTTTAAGTTTTATCACCAAGGAGGTTTTGAATTTTTCTTCTGTCTAAAGAATCCTAGAAATGTTCACATGTATTGGAGAACTGGAAGATAAATCTGTTTGTTTTAGTTTCATGCATTTAGCTCAGGTTTGGGTTTGTAAAAGCCACACACACAGTTACACTGTCAAGAATTAACAGCAATCATTTTTGTTATTTTGTGCTTAAAGAGAGAAAGAGGTTTGATTTTTCAGTCATGTTTTCATCTGTTTATAGATTTATAACATGGTTAAAATTAATTTTTTTCACTTGTGACTAAATAACTAAAATTATTGCTGATAATTTTCAATCAAGTTAATTTGTTTAGCACATTTCAACCAGTAGCAGGCGTTACATTTTGTTAAATACAATAGAGAAACAAAACAAACAATGAAGCCTTGGGTACAAACTTAATTGCTGAACTTTATGAAAAAATATTTATTAAAATCTTCCAATAAGACTACTTATTGGAAACTTGATAAGAAATTTATCTGAAATTGCATACAATAAGAAACTTTATTAAGATAATTTAATCAAGTTTATTTGTGCAGCATATTTCAGCAACGAAGCAGTTCGAAATGCTTTATTCTGTGAAAACATTGAAAACAAAAATACCATAAACAAATCAAATTGTCAATAACTGTGAAAACCAATAACAGAAAATCATTGTTACGCTTCAAAATGTCGGTCACTGAATGTTTCATTTATTATGTTGCAGCTCTGACCAGGTGGGTTTTAGTCTAGATATAAAGGATCTGTGTTTCTGCTGTTTTCCAGTTTTCTGGAAGTTTGTTCCAGATTTGTGGTGCATAGAAGCTGAAGCTGCTTCTCCATGTTTGGTTCTGGTTCTGTGGATGCAGAGCAGAACCAGAGGACCTGAGAGGTTCTGGAAGGTTGACCCAACAACAGCAGATCTTTAATGTATTTTGTTGATTTATAAACTAACAGAAAACTTTCGAATGTGTATCTTTCCACACCGCTCGTACACACACGGAGAGCTAAAAACCGATTTCAGCAACCCTGATGCTGATCCCTGCCGTTTGCTCTGGAGCGTATGGGATCATAACACTTCTGTTCTTTACTACATCCATCTGTTCTCCACCTGCTTAGCTCAAATGTATCATTAATCACACGCCGGCACGGACAGAAATCTGCAAATATGCAAATGGTCGCAGCAGCAGCAGAGACCCTGGAGCTGCGCAGACATGTATAACAAACACACGAGGGCCCAAGAGGTGCAGCCGACCGGCCAGCTGCAGAGGTGGAAAGCAGGTGCGGAGGGGATTAAGTGTTCTGCTGCCTCTGGTTACACAGAACAGCCAATTCACGTTTGTGTGTCCGACTGACTGAAGCGAAGCGTTTACTGCAGAGTAAATGCAGATGAGGGACTAAAAGAGGCCATGTTATGTCATTACAGTGTGTTTGTGTGACAACAAGCTGTGATAATCAACTAATTATGGGAAACTCTCATGGCGGGAGGACACAAAGCAAACAGGTCACATATCAGATGCAGGAGCCCCAGAAACTGGAATCTTCTCAGTGAAAATCATTTGTTTTCAGAGTCAAAAATACTTTGTTGATTCCAAAGGGAAAGTAAATGTTGTTGTAACTCATTAATTCAAATTCTTCAAAGTTACTGTAGATGCTGGCAGGAAAGATCTCTCGTAGCAGTCTGTATGACGGTGAGTTTGAAGACGCCTCTGACTGAAGACACTCTGTTTTCCCAACACAGTCCCATGAAAAGGATGATCAGGGTCGTCCATGATTATTTTAATTTTATGCATCGTAATCTGTTCAGACTTCACTGTAAAAATGTTTTAACGTAAGGAAAAAAATATTTGTTCTAAAATCAACATTAAAACAACCTATAAAATGAATGTACAAGCGTAAAATACACAAATAACTGTTTTCACCAGTTAACATCTGTTAACTATTAAATTCTTAATTCTTAACTATTAAATTTGTAATAGTTAACAGATGTTTCCTGTCAGTTTTACTGTTTATCAATATTCAAAATATTTTTTTACAGTGTACTAGCTTGCATTAGTTTATCCAAATATTTGCATTAGCTTGCAAATATTTATCCAGTGGATAAATATTTAGTTCGGAGCTAAATTATTTCTAAGCCAAACATTTAGCTTTGTAAATTGTTTAGCCTGCTAACTATATATTTAGTTTGTACATATTGTTTTAAGGGGCTTATTTAGCTCACTGTTTAGTTTGTAAACTAATTATTTAGCCTACTAGATAAATATTTAGGCCTAAATTGAATATTTAGCTACTTAGCAAAACAGCTTGCTGAAAAAATATTTAGCTAGCAAGTAAAATATTTAGCTTCAAACTAGCATTCAAGACACTGTGGGTTTACAAACTAAATATTTAGTTTGAAGATATTCGTTAGCTAACTGTTGAGTTTCTAAACTAGAAGTTTTCCCTGCTAGCTAAATATGTAACTGTTTAATTTGTAAATTGAATGTTTAACCTGCTAGCTAAATATTTAGCTAGGCAGTAAAACACTTTTCAACTTTTGGAGCTCAGAAATGTCCTTGTTTTTTCTGAGGTTAAAAGTTATTATTTCTGGCAGAAATCTACTTCTCCTTTTTTCTATGTACAACGAACCTAATTCACTGTCGTAATTTAGCATTGTTTTCCTTCCACTTCATATTATTTTCTGTTGCTCTACCGTCTTTACAAACACGTTTAGCTTTCCGTGATCTCACTCGAGACCCTGTGGGGTCAAAGGTCAAGCCAAACTCCCTTGAACAGGACGGCAAACAAACTGCTCCACATAAAAATAATAAAAACCCAAACAAGTTGCTCCTGTATCCGTCTCATTCCTGAGAACCAGGTAAAACTCGGAGCCTTCTCCCTGACCTTCGCTGCCATGGCAACATAACCGCTCTCTGCTTTCTAATTGCTGTTGTCTTGGCAACAGTGCAAGCAAAAAAAAATAAAAAATGAAAGAAAAAGCGTCCAGAATCCTGAGTGTTTCCTGTTGCAGCGTCCCTCGCAGAAACGTCTCGAACCACACACACATTTCTCCAAGCTGTCGCAGCAGAACTGACCCTGAACTGCAGGCTGGCCTGTTTTTCTTTTAGCTTCACAGGAATAACTGCCAGATATCGCCTCTTTTCTTGAGTTTCTGCCCTTTCGATGATGAAATTTCATTTGCTTACGCTCAAAGGGGAATAGTTCAAGGCGCATTGACTGCGAAAGGTTAAAAATAAAAAATAAACTGAAGAGATTCTAAAATAATTAGTATTTCCTGGAGCGACACCCTAAACCGAAAATCTAAATCTAATTCCTCTCCTTTAAAGCCTGAGAAGACCTTAGAGAGATGTTGACTGAATCATAAAATAAATGGTTTATAAATATCAACTCTATTCATCCACAGGATGCTCCAGCAGGGAGAGGTTGCAGGGTTCAGATTATTGAAAGGAAAAGATTTTCACCCTTAAAACAACTCATGTTTTCTGTATTTCTGCACCAAATAATCAGATGAATTCAAGTCAGATCAACTCAGCTGAAAATACTGATCTGATCAAACTGATTGATTGTTGTTATTTATCTTATCATCTGGTTATCAAACTATGTGCATTTTCAGAATCAGCTTTAAAAGACTTTGATTTCATACAACAAATAAACTTTAGAGAAAATAAGATACTATTATTTTTACAGCATTTTCCATAAATATCAACATAAAGAAAATAATGTATCCATCTATTTTACTGTCATCTTTCCTTATTTTTTTGTACTCTTAAAGCTGAAATAAAATAATGGTTCTTTAAACATTTAAACACATTTTCTTTAATAGACATTTATCTACAATTATTGAGGTTTTTTTTTTTTTTTTTCAAAAGATCAGAAAACAATTTTGCAGCTCTAAAATGAGTTTTATTTTGCTGCGCTGAGGGAAAAATAAAATATTCCATTATAAAGTTGTTACCCTCATTGGTCTAGTCAAAGTGCAGACCCAAATTTGAGAATTTCTGTCGGAATAAGAGTGAAGCAGGATGTATAACTCACAATTTGGACTTATGGATGCTTCATATGAAATCCTGAAAAAATACCAAGTAGGTCTAACAAGATAAGAGCTTCTTTTATTAATTTATTAATATCGGTTAAAGAAAAAGTACTAGTTTCACTTCAACAAGACATTTTATCAATATAAGTGAAATAATCTACTGGTAGAACTAGAACTTTTTCAAAACAAGCTCCTATATTCTGCTAAAGTTACTAATAATTTAGTTTTGTCTTATTTCAAGTGTACAGAGAAACTAGACCAAAAATACTTTTTGTGTTTTATACACTGGATTTTTTTTTCTTTTCTTTTGTTTTCCTGGCTGTAACATATAAACCTGAGTCAACATCTCATTTCACATGTCTATACAGCTTACTGTGAAATCACACCGCCCCCTAAAGCGCAGAAGGGCGGTCCAAGTATTGACGGCTAATATTTGACTGAGGGAATCAGGCGTCCTGCGTCTCTCCGCTGCTGTCTCGGTGCGTTATCACCTGTGCTTGACGTGCAGAGGCAGAGACCCCGCGCCACGCTGGGGCAGATATACAGCCTGACTGTGGGAGGTCAGCTGGTTCTAACCGGCTTCATTTCTGACGCGGCGCGCGAACAAACAACTGATGTTTCCCAATAAGACGCTCGCGCACGAACACCTGACTGAGCACCGGGGGGGAAGGAGGGGGGGTCCAGGTGGAAGGTCTCACAGCAGGCCTGACCTAAAAATATAAAGTAGGGAGATGTCTTTGTTTATGAGCGAGCAGAGCTGATGTAACAGAAAATACTTTGAAGCACCTGGAGAAAATCACACGAGGTGAGCGCGCGCTCAGTCTGATGGCTTCATGCAGAGTTTCACTTTTCTTCTCCTTTGCCGTTAAATAACAATAACAGAGATACGTGATGATGCTTGTCCCCAAAAACTCCACGATTCAGCCAAATAAAAACGCCATCTAGTGGTGGATGATGGATATGGCAAACTGATCGGCATAAAACTAAAAGTATTAGCACTTAATCTGTTATGAAGAAATGAAATATTGTGTTTGCATAAACATATTAGAGAAATAAAAATAGCTCCTGTTCTGGTACAAGCTAGCGTTAGCAGGCTAGTACAGCTAGTCGTTACTGGAAGTTAGAAAAGAAGAATATAAGAACAAAAATCACAAATGTAGAGCTGATGTCCCGTAGGAGAATAAAATGCTGGAGAAGTGTAAAAAATCACAGGAATGAAAAAAACAGTTAAAATCAACTGTTTACTTGGTCCTGTGTATGTAAATGTACAGGCTAGCATTAGCATTTTAGCACAACGAGTTGCTAAAAGTTTGAATGGAGACAAAGAACATTGCATTTTGAGAAGCAAAAAGAGCAGCACAGCGAGTCTCTGTAGATGGTAGAAAAGTTGCCACATAAACTTTTATTTTCTTCAAAAGTCTAAAGGAAACCAAAACATTTGGATTAATTTCATAGTAGTTTACGTAGCACCAGTTCACAACAAATAGTCATGAGGCATTTTGCAAAAAAGTTAATTCAATCCAATGGTACAGACAAATTCAGATCAATTATATACATTCAAAAATGCCATTTAACAGCCCTATAAACCACACATTAAGAAAATGGTGTTTTTTGCTCCAGGCCTAACTTCCTGGAACATTTCACAATGGGCCACGACCCGAGACATGGGGCGCTTCTGTCCGGTTCTGGTTGGGTTGTCATAGGAACCCAACCAGAAATGCATCCCAGCCATTTTCTAACTGACTGGCTTGGTTGTCTTTGTGTAGCAATGTCTCTCAAAATAACCAGTAAATTAAATGTTGCACCAGCAATACCAGTCACGAATCTCCTGAAAACCTGATGTCAATTTACCATTAAGGATGTTGGATTTTATTTTGAAATAGGACAGCAGAAGTTTCCCATAGAAAAGCTGATTTCCTGCACACTCATCTGCTGTTTGAGTTTTCTTGTTTCAATGTAAATTTTTGTTATATAAACTATTTTTCTTTTTTCTATTTATTTTTCATAACTTCTTAAACATTTTTTATTTGCTAATCTTATTTTTTCTGTTTAATTGTTTTTTTTTTGTCCAAAGAATCCAACTTTATTTTATTGTGTCCCTCTAGTATTAGTCATTATATGATTGTGATCTTTGCATGTAAAATAATAAAATGTTTGTTGTGTATTGGCTGAATAAAGAGGCACCTCAGTGACCCCAGAGCGGTCAAAGCGCTCCCCCTGCTGGCCAGACAGTGACGCTGCAACCTTCCAGTTCAGAAATGTCATATTAAATATGTAACCAGGTTTCTGTTTGACTCATTTACAGATTAACTTTAGCTTTGAGTAAATGGCTTAAAAATCAAACTGTAATTAATTAAATAGAGCTAAAATATAATTGAATTAAAATATTTTAGCTGGTTGTATTTTCTGTTGATCATTGTGAAATCAGCTGACTGTTTGTGCTCTACAATAAATTAAATTAATTTAAATGAATCAAATGGAAATAAACTTTTTGTATTTAAATTTGAATTTGACCTGTTTGTCGAAATAAAAAGTATCCCATTATGATGTCATTTGTTAATTTTTCACCGAATGTCACAGGGCAAAATCAACTTCCAGTTTGTCCCATTTACATTGTACATTTTTAATGTTTTAAAAAATTGATTGACCTTAATTTGAATTTTTATAGTTTGAGTGCAACAAAATGTGTCTTCAGATTGATTCCAGTTGTTAGTTTGAAAAGAAGCTGAACTGCATTGATTGCATTGAATTTATTTTATGTACAAGGAAACTAACCTAAATCTGAACTTAACCCACTAAAATACAGTTTATACAGCGCAGACTTTCTGACGTCATCAATGAACAAGTAGAGGTTGTTAAAAGTCATATTTTAACAGAGTTCTGAAGTGTTTGAGGAACAGCAGCATCAATAATAATCAGATTAAACAGTAAAGTTTTCTCTTTAGCTGCATTAAGCTAAACTAAACAGAACTGAAGGGAAGCGGACACCAGCCAATGGGAGAGGCAGAAGGCTAGTGACGTCAGAGGTCAGCTGACAGGTTTGTTTTGCTTGCCAGAGCTCGATAAAAACAGAGGCAGCAGGAAGGAAGCGACGACATTAAAGCGGCTCTGAACTCAGCCACCAGGACGATCTCACTGCTCAGAAAGCCTCCGCTTTTCTTCTGGCGCTAATTCCCGTTTTTATCTTTCTCTGTTTCTGGTTTTTATCCGGTTTGGCTCTGCTTTTTAACGCTGCCAGCTGACTTTGACGCAATATGTCTTCAGAGAAAACCTTCAAACAAAGAAGGACCTTCGGTGAGTCTCTGCTTCTTTTACGACCTGCTGCTGTTTTCTGTCAGGTTTCATCTGCAAACATCTGTACGTTTCAAAATAACTGCAATGCCTCTGCAGGAAGCAGAGATATTTCTGACTGTCGGTGTCTGTGTAGGCCTGGCGTTTGTCGGAGCTGCTGCGGGTTAAATGAGGGTTTAAATGTGGGATGGGGCTGTTTGCTGCACAGCCTGGCCTCCCTTTATCTCTGGTGTTTACTTGAATGTGAGCAGAGGCAGGAAAACAAAGTGGTGTCGAAATGCAGAGCAGAGAGGAGGAGAGCTGCAGGATTGGGGGGCAGAAGATAAGAATTTCCTTTGTGTGTTAGTTTGTTCACCAGGTTTGGTTTTTATTTTAATTAGCTGTGGAGATAAACAGTCAGAAGACTGCTTGTATTTCACCTTGGCTTTAGTTTCTTTAAAGTTGCTGTCATTCTGTTAAGACCTGCTGATTCTGTTGGTCTAAATTTTAACACAACAAAATCTAATAAATTTTAAAAATGAAGCGAAAGTATTTGTAGTTGCACAACAACCAGCCTCTACAGATATTTGTTTTTATTTGTACGTCACATTTAAAAGCAACATGAAAGTGAAAAATTAAAATCTTTCAAGATTCTTTGTCATCATATTCACTTCTGCATGTTGCAATCAGACCAGTCATGATACATTTGTTTCATAAATTGTCCCGGTAATTATCGCTATAAATGATAACGTTGTTTTGAGGACATTTTCAAGTCATGTACTGATAACGGCAAAATAATGCAAGTTTTCCTTCTCAAAGACCAGCAGACTTTTTTGTGAGTTTTAACTTAAGAACTAGAAGATGCTTTAAATACCGAAAATAAAACATAACATCCAGAAATGATAAATAAAATCTGAACGCAAAGAAGACCATAAACAAACAGGGATTTGTCTAACTCATTTTAATTTAATACGGGTCATTGCTTATTGCTACATAATGAGGTACAATACAACACAGCAGTTTTTGGGTCCTAGATATAAAAAAATCAAACGCATAAAAGACAATTATTAAATAGAGTCCAGATTAGTAAAGACCCAAAACAATCCCAAAAGCTCAAACCAAAACAAAAAGCACAACAGCCTGGAAAACATTTTCTAAAATATTTCCATGACTTCTTTCATTGAAAAAAACCCAGCAGTTCTTTGTTTTCGACATGTTGAACCTGCTGGTGAGACGAAAAAGATCCTGAACAGAAACTCCAGACCTGGAAATGTGTTTTCCCAGCAGCGCTATTAATACCTGACCTGTGGTGCACCATTATGTCGCTGGTCCAAAATTACTCAACTTGTGCGTGTGGAGCAGCCCAGCAAACACTACAGAGTGGGGAAGCACATTTCTGTGACTCACATGGTGCAACTTCATGTTCAGAACCACAGCTGCTGGGGGGGAAGAGGCCCAAACGTTCAGAACCACCTGGAGCTGAAACCGACCATTTGACTCATCGATTAATCAGATAGAAAATAATTGGCACATTCTGCACACTTTTCCATATAACCACTTAGGTGTTTTTTAAATGAAAAGTATGCTGATTTACATAAAGGATAAACATTTTATTCCCAAAAAAGACATGAGCTTTTCTTTAGTGAACGCCTGATCATTTATAGCATCATTAATATGTGAAAAACTCGGCTTGTTCTGCTTGACTTAACAACGTATGGCTGATTTATCTATTTATTTATTTAGAGATTAATGAAATAGCAAATGGTGCTTAATAAATTCACACAAATATTTATATTCTACAGAATTTGAACCCGGTGAAACTAAAGCTAAAGTGCTAGCTAGAACATATTTACAAACAAAGAAGGTTTTCTTTCATCTTAGAAGCAAAGTGTATATCCGTTTGGCCTCATTAGTGGTTTAAATATGTGATTATTTCTGCAAATAGCCTTTTGAAGAGTCTGTGTACTCTGTTAATGATTAATTGGTTACTAAATTAACGATTAATCGCAATTGTTTCAGCCCTGATAAAGTCACTCTAGTGACTTCTTGTTCTTGCCTGTCAGGAAAACTTTCAGCATCTGGAATCCTTTCTACATTCATTCTGAAATAAACATTTGCTGACTAATTCTCATAATTCCTCACGATTAATCGTTTCAACCCCAGAGCCGTCACTGGTTGTTGGCCTGTTATTGTGACTGAACCCTGGTGATGTGTTTGACGTTGCGAGTTAAAGCTGCTGGTTTGTTGGATCAGCGGCTGCGATGAACGGATGAGGAACCACTGAGCCGACTCATTCACAGGTTGTGAAACGCAACAGAAACATGTGAGAAAAGCCATGAAAACGTCTCCAGGGCGAATGCTTCCCTCTCTGGGTTTGTTTGTCCTCTTTTGTTTGAACGCTGCTGACTCAGAGGCTTCGCAGGTCATGAGAGACTGACTCTGTCCTGGACTGAAACCCGATCACCGATTGGCGTTTTCACATCCCTCTGTGTGTCGGTGTGAAAACGGCCTGAAGGAAGCCGCCGTTCAGCCTCTGACCACACAGTCAGTCGTCCTGAGTAAACATTTTGTTTGGAAACGATCACAAGACCGAAGCAGCAAATTAATGTTGCAAACCGTTTCTGATTTCACTCTCCCACCTGACTGGTTTGATTCAATCCAAGTTCAAAGTTCAGCTGTTTGTCAGCCTGTATGCAGATTTATTCCTGGTCATGTTTAAGCAAATTCATTTCCTGGTTCTGGACCTTTAAAATTGTTCTAACTTGATGTATTTTGACAAAACAGAACTAAAAATGCACCAATCGGGACGACCTGCTGATTCTTTACAAAGGCTTGAAATTCACACAGTTTGTTTTGCTTTATGTTGAACATCTCAGCTGCTGCAATGTTCCTGCATAGAATATTATTTACAACTTATTGTGAAAAATCTATTATAACATTTCCTGTTATTGTTGTTTCCATAAATGTCAGTTCATGTTAAAAAATATATTTTAACTTTTTTTCTGCACTAATTTTTCCACAAGAGCATTGATTGATATCGGTAAAATCAAAAATGTGATTAAATCTGTGTTCGCAGTTCGATTTGTAGCAAAGGATGCATTGCAGCTAAAAATGTCCTTCTAAAATCAACATGTTCAGGCTGATCTGCTGATTATTTTTGGGATGAACTGATTCAGTAATTGGATAGAAACACCTTAAAAGGTGCTAATTGTTTTTAAATGTATATATCTTTGGTTCTTTTAGAAAAGGGCCTCTTTTGAGTTTGTATACTAAAATGAATGATTGATTTTCTAAATTAGTGGATGATTACTTCAATTAATCACGATTAATTCTAGTTAATCTAGTGAGTTGTCCTGCCAGTGGTCCCTGCTGTCCATCTGGCAGGAGTCAGTCCTCCGGTCTGCAGAGTTTTGCTGCTGTGAAATAAATATTTATCTCTTATTCCCATAAACGTGTCAGAGCTCTGCCTCCTGTTGCCAAGTTGGCATCGCTTTAAATATTGGATTTGCAAACATCAACAGCAACTCTTGCAGTCCAGCCTGTCCATATGAGGGGAGTTTTTTTATTTATTTAAATTGTAGCGTAAACCTGTTGAACCACAGTTGTAACCAAATGGCAACTCAATCCATTGTGATGCAGAACAACTTTATTCAAATTACAATGTTTGGATTTTTCCTCTTTGCTCTTCGAACAGCTCATTCTGATGCTTCTTCCCGGTTTTCTCTCCCCACAGAGCAGCGAGTAGAAGATGTCAGGCTGATCCAGGACCAGCACCCCAACAAGATTCCTGTGAGTTCAGCTGCAAAACGTAAAACTGAAACTAGTGTCAGGCTTTTTTTTCTTTTTAAAACGCTCACAGGAAGACGAAACGCTTCCTGCAGCAAAAACTTCATCGACCGCACACTTCCTGGGCGATCACCTCGCCCTCCTCTGTCTGTCTGACAGCTTTCTGTTTTTCGTCTCTTTTATGTATCAGAGCTTCTGCTGCAGATCAAAATGAATCAAAGTTGCAGTTTATTTTAGGGCTGAAACAAATAATTGTGATTGATCAACTATTGAAATAACCAACTAATTTAGTGATCTATTAATTGTTAACTCAAAAAAAGAACAAAACTGTACAAAACTTTATATGTTTGGCACTTAATATTAAAAAACTCTGTTGGTAAAACAGTTTTTCTCCTTGAGGCATTTTTAGCTTCAGCTGGTTTGAATTCTGTGAAATAAATCATGTTTTATAAACTCTTGCTTCCCAGCTATTAATGAATTCATAAACTAATCATAGATCACCCAGATAATGTATAAAGACAAAAAGTATTTTTTAAACTTAAGATTCATTCTTTGCTACAAATGATCCAGTTTACACTAAAGGAGTGCATCTTCAGAAACATGATGTTTTATCAAAAAAGGTATTGGATTGTTTATTTGCATCTATTAATGTATATCTAATGCTGGACAAATAGGTCAAAAGGAAAAATCTCCCTTTTTCTTCTGATTAATCACCAGAATAATCTATAGATTAATTGATAACCAGAGTAATCCATAGTTTCAGCTAAACGGTATTTGTTATCTGTGAGCCGCTAGAAAGCAGACGCTCACTGTGTGTTCCAGCGACTCGTCGCATCATCAGCAGATAAAGTATCAGCTCTGCTGTCCATCTGCTGCCTGCAGCGGCGCACCCCGCCCCTCCGTCTCTGCTTTCTCTGCTTCCTGTCCGGTCCTGTGGTTAGAGCCTGCCGGGTCACAGCGTGCGGCCCGGGTGGGGGCGGATGTGCTGCGTCACTGTAATGAAACACCATGAAGACGAGGCGACGTCTGTCGTTCCAAACAAACCCTGAGCTCAACTTGGATTAATCCAGAGTTTAAAACCAAAAATCCTCCCAGCTGCACTTCTCTCCATTCAGAGGAATTCTCATTTTGTTCTCTGCCTTCTGGTCAATTCTCAAAAATATTGACACTCGTTGAAGTTCATTTTGAAACAATTCAAAAATATTATTTCTGTTCCAAATATGTACAATTTAACACAAAAAGTATAAATTTGTGATAAATATTGGCAAATTTAGTTGGAAGAAAAAAATTTCTTTCCCAGAATTTTTTTTTCTTTTTTTTTTTTTTATTGTAACTTTGTGCCAAGTTAGGTTTTGATATCTGCATGTTAAATAATTATCTGCTGCATTAATGGAGTCCGCTGGGTTAGATGTTCACACAGCTTCTGCATTTCAGTGAAATAAAAACAGACAAAATCTTCTGGCTTCTGAGTTTAAATGTTTTAGTAGAAATAAGTTGATTTGTAACGGAGCTGCAGCCTCACAGTGTTCTGGTCGTTTCTGACTGCAGGAGAATCCACACTGAGTACGACTGTTTTCTGCTCCTGCAGGTCATCATTGAGCGATATATCGGAGAAAAGCAGCTGCCCATCCTGGATAAAACCAAGTTCCTGGTACCGGACCACGTCAACATGAGCGAACTCATCAAGATCATCAGGTACAAACATTTAATCGGCGCTTCCGACTTTAGTCCTTTCTGTTTTCACCTTTTATCCAAATGTTTTGGCCTGAAATGCTTCAAAGTTCCCAAACCTGCACCTGTATGTTGAGTGTCAGTGTCTCTAACAAATCTTTGATGATGAAGTTGCACAATTTAGCCTAAAGCTGTGAAGTGGAAAGAAAAAGGTTCTTGGCAGTTTTTCACAAAGAAAAGTCTTGCAGGCGTTTGTAATTTGAAAAGGTTTAAAGAGAAAAACGTATTTCAAAATTCCTTTTAAATATTTCTAAAGTGCGTCACAAAGTCAGTGAAACGATCACCACGAAATACTTTACAATGTGCGGTAAATCAACGAACATCCAAAAATGCTTTACTGGGTTTTAGTGGCAGAATCCTGAAAATAGGCAGAACGGAGCAGAAAGAATCTCATTTCCCAGGAATGTTTTGGTGAGAAAAAATGTAATGGACATGTTTTATGTAGAGCAAGGTGTGTTCAGGGAAGCACACCTTTAAAAGGAAGAAAATAATGAAAACAAAAGGAAATTAAAGATGAGAAAAAAGTGCTTGACGCTGTATGCTGATGAAACTTTCCTTTTTCTCATCAGTTTCCTGCTGTCATGTCTCTGTCTGTCCACCAGGAGGCGCCTCCAGCTGAACTCCAACCAGGCCTTCTTCCTGCTGGTCAACGGCCACAGCATGGTGTCCGTGTCGGCGCCCATCTCTGAAGTGTACGAGCGCGAGAAGGACCAGGACGGCTTCCTGTACATGGTGTACGCCTCCCAGGAGACGTTCGGCAGCCACAGCCGGGGCCCCTGGGGGCCCTCGCCTCCAGTGCTGTAGCTCCACGGCTGTGTTTCTGACCATGTGTTTATACGAGTTTCAGATAGTGAGGTCACATCTCTATGGATCCATTTATATAAATATATACATAAACCGTTATTAAGCCCAGCTTTATGGTTGGAGGTTCTATAGGAAGCGGCTCCTGAGTTCTCCTGTTGTTTTCATGCAGGATTTTATTCAAAGTTTGGGGATTTTCTTTTTTTTTTGAAACTCTGGAGTAGATGTTTAATACCTGTTGCTTCCTCATTCCCATCATGTTGCTGTTTTTATTCCCATCTCTTCCTTCCTCTCACCGTACCGGTCTCAGAGCAGACCATCGTTTGCATAAAACGGAAATCTAAGAGTTAATGTGCAGCTTTCTTAGGAGTGTCACCAAGTCGAGCTGTGGACCCACTACAAGGAGCTGATGATGATGTCGCCTGTGAGGAAGGGCGGGGTGTCTTTGTCTTCTTCTTCCCTCGTTTCATTTCTTCGTTAAAAACTCCCAGAAGTTCGGAGCGCTGCGATCGTGGGAATCAAACGCCTCCCCAGGGGGCCTGTCTGTTTGAAAGGGCTGAACTCGCTCCTCCTCCTCCTCCTCCTCATCTTCATCATAACATGTTGAGGTTTAGCTGCTTTATACTGAAGTGTTAATATTTTTTGGGTTTGTTTTATTTAATGTGATTTTATTCCATGGTTTTGTAAAGGCGACCTGTTACACAGGAGCGGCGGGTTTGTTAAAACGCCGCGTCCAGCAATATCTCACAGCATCCATTATGTATTTATGTTGGTATTTTGTAAACAATAAAAAGATGCAAAATATTATTGTCTTTAGTTTTTGGGAGTAAAAAGGCTTTTTTTAAAGACCTGCAGTTGAAACCAAACTTACTTTTTTACAAGTTAAATGAGACAAAACAGACTTATGAAAATTATTTCTGTTTGCTAAATGGAAGAAAACTTGGCAAGATTAAATTTTGTTTAGATTTTTTTGCACTTAAATTGATAAAAATTAAAATTGATATTTTGTTTTTATTTTGTACAAGATGGAACTAAACATATTTTAGCTTGTCAGAAATTATCCTGATTTCTGAGATTAATCATTAATCTCAGATTAATTTCTCAGAAATTTGTCTGCAAAACCTCAGATTTTTAGATTAATCTGATATTTTCTAGAAGAAATATGGAAAATGGTTGATTTTTTTGGAAACTTTCTAAGCTTCAAAAGTTGAAAATGTTTTACTTGTGAAACTAAAAATCTCAAATTTTCTTTCTAGAAAATTTGAGATTTTTCAGTGGAAATTTATTTTCCTTTCTGCAGAGGCCTAAATACACTTAATGCAAGATATCAAACAAATGTCACATGCTAGTGAATTAAAATAACTTCTTTAGTTCTTTTGTATTATTTTTACCTCAAAAGTTTCTGGAAAAGTTGGAAACGATCCGTTTCTGATCAGAAGCATAAAAGAGGAACCTCGACTCCGGATGATGAAGAATCTCGTCGAATGTGAAAGTAGAGGCAGTTATTCAAAGCTTTAACAGTCGGGATGTGAATAATGACGGCACTAAATTCTTTATATTACAATGGTAATAAGGAAATAAACATAATGAAGAGAAACTATCAAACATCAGAAAATATAAAACCTGAACTCAGACAAACTGCTGAAACGTTTGCAAAAACCAAAAAAACATCCAACAGGAGCAAAAACTATGAAAGTTGAACTAGAGATTCCCCCAAAATTATAACACAACCCAGAACATTTTTATACAATCATCTGAGCCTCAAAACACAAACGAACCTTTTTTATTTATTTTCAGCAGAACTTAATCGGGCGTTTCGTATTTTAAATTAAATCCCCTCCTTGCTTCATGCGCTCCCTCCATGGGAGCAGAGCCGATCCGGGTCCAGCCCAGAGTCACACACCTCAGACCCCAACGCACCGATACACACGTCGCCGTGCTGCCAGACAGGGCAGCCGCTAGTCTGCAGGAGCAACAAAAAACAGGAAAACCGAACCAAACACGGAGAAAGTCGGACCTGAGCGAATTGGCCCCACAAACCTTCAAATTAAACCAAATCGGTGTCAAACTTTTGTGCTGCAAAATTTTTATTTGTGCCACAATCATTTTAAAGATATGATGACCTGGAGAGGTCATCAGAGGTCAACTACAACACACATATTTACAAAGTCTAACAAATATGGTGTCAGTCAACAGCACTAGTTCTGTGCAGCAAAAAGGTTTGTTTATCCAATCAAAATAAACAAAATCTAACAAATTTGATCTAAATTAATTGTGCTAATTAATTTAGATCAGTTAATTTAACTGTGCCAGGTTTGTGCTGTAGTTTTTTGTTTGCACCACTAATGTTTTAAACGTCCTAATTAGAGATAATCAAATGTCAATCAACTGCACTGCTTTTGTGCAGCAAACGTTTTTAACATTTTTAATACGTTTAAAATGATAGAAAAACATTTGCTGCACAGACGTTTGACACTAATCAGGTCGGATCTGAAGGAGGAGGGAGTGAAAGTTGCTGTTTTTGAGATGTTTCCATGATTCTGCCTTCAGCTCAGATCTGAGGTAGAAACGCTGCAGAGGCGACGTTCACCCAGCCGCTGCTTAAAAATGATTGGTCGTTGTGAAGCGGCCGTCACCCGAATGCCTCGTCGGTTTGGGCCGACACTGAGAGAGAGAGAGAGAGAGAAAAGTTTCACCCTGTTTTTAAATCTCCTTTTGAATATAATGATTGTTTATGTGGATTCAGCCGATTGAAACCTGACTGCAGCATGATGTTAAAATGAAGGATAATACTGAAATTACAGAGTCTGAAAAGTAAAAAGCCAAAGTTCAAACACTCCAAGGTTTGGCTGAGCAGCTGCCGCCGTGCTGAGGAAGCGTGAAGCTCTTCCTGTAGTCAGTCTGAGTCTGAAGCTCCGGTTTGTTGGAAAGTTGAAACGTTTCCCCGTCAGCGTTTCACCGACTCGCTGGTTTGTTCCTGCGGGTGAAAACGCTTCCAGCAGTTCAAAGGTCACCGCCGCTCCATGGTTTATTCTCCTGAGTCTTTACTCTGAGAGTGAGGAGTGAATTTCAGCCGAAACGTTCCTGAGAAACGCAGCAAAAAACAAGTTAGAATTTAAAATGTCCAAATTAGATCCAAACAGAACATATGTTTTTAACTTGCAACAAATGACTGAGTGTTCACTAATTAAATGCTTTTATTGCAATTCTTGTTTTAAATAAGGAGTTGGATCATTTGCATCTATTAATGCATTTCTAATATTGAAAAAAGGTTATAAGTAAAATCTGCCATGTTTGAAAACCAAATTAACTTTATTCTCATATTATTGCAACTTTAGTGTTGTAATATTTTGACATTATTATAGAGAAATGGCATCATTCTGGTATTATTTTCATATTTTATTGTTTTTCTTCCGGTTTCTCTCACCTTGCTGCACCGAGTCCATCGCCGGCTGCTTGCAGTCCTCGGCTCGATGTCCGCCGCCGCCGCAGTTGTAGCACGACATGTTTCCTGCCGCACGCTTCTGGCCTCCGTTTCCCACAATGCCATGCGGCTGGTAGAACCCGAAGCCCTGCTGCTGGTCATGTGACGTAGAGCTCTGGCGGTAGAGCGGAGGCGGGACCATCATGGGGTAGGAGAAGGGCGGGGCGGCGGCGCTGGACGAGGCGATGAGCGGGCTCAGGTGGAGCAGCGGCCCCAGGGTGAACAAAGATGGCTGCAGGTAGCCGGCGGCGGCGTATCCAGGCAACGCCGCGTACGGGCTGCAGTTACCGTGGCAACCGCAGGAGCTGCAGACACACACAGAGGCGTTGTGATCGGAGGAGGGCGGCGAGGATGTGGGCAGGGCGGGGCTGGGGGTAGACTGGTAGTACTGGTTCCCAGCGGCGTTGGCGGGCGGGGCGGACGCGGCGGGGGGGTAGATGTGGTACCCGGTCGGGGAGGAGGACAGGTGGAAGAGGAGCGGCGGCTGGGAGACGTGGTGCAGGCTGTTGGAGGTGGAGGTGAGGGCGGAGCTTGTTTCCACCATCAGACCACCAGCGGCGCCGGGTCGCGTACGGGACGCCGCGGCCTCCTGAGCGCCGCCGTCCACCACGCCCAGCCCAGAGAACTGGCTCTCCAGCCGCGCCGCCACACCGACCCCGGGCCCCAGGCTGAACCCGGATCCTGTCGCCACGGCGCCCAGCGGCTTCGCCCGGTCGTCTGCGCCCAGCGGCGAGGGGCGTGGCTTCCTGGGGGAGGACAGGACGCGCGTCGGGAAGCTGGGCTGCGGCGGGAAGGCGGTCTGCAAGACGCTGAGGGGGAGGTGGGAGGAGCAGGACGGGGGGTGGAGGGGCGCCGGGTCGGTCTGAACCGGAAGAACCTGAGCCGTGGGACGGGCCGGACCGGCAGAGCTCAACAGGAAGCGCTCCTTCTCCGTACCGCCGGCGGCGTTCGGACCTGAAGCACAGAACCACAGCATGAGAAGAAACCCTGATGGAAACGCAAAACATTCAGAAATTCAACTTTATTTATTGATCCCGAAGGGAATCAATAAATAAATTAGATTGTTAAATAGGAATGTCATGTTTTGTTGGTCCGTTTTCATCTGGAGTGTGAAATATGTGTTTGTATTGAGACATAACGGCCGTCTGTCCGTCCGTCCGTCATCCCAACACGACTGAATGAAGGAAATCTGATCCAATCGAGATGCAGCTTAAAAGTGACTAAAAGCTCATTAGATTTTCTTTTGCACCATGGAAACACAAAGCGTTTAGAGGTGACCAAAAGAACTAATGAGAGAATGAAACCGGTTGGTTGCCCGGCTCCTCTTACGGCCCACGGCGTCTCTGCTCCTGTCGAAGGCCGAGTCGCAGCAGAGCGACATCCAGGAGGAGCTGCTGTCTGTGGACATCAGGTGAGGAGGAGGAGGAGGAGGAAGATGCGGCACTCCGTCCACCTCCACTCGCAGCTCTCCTGCACAATAGTTAAAAAACGTTTTTCTGCAGAAACCTTTAACTTTCACACTTTAATCTTTCCCTAAAACTTTTCTCTGGTTTAACATAAACATAATATCAACTAATCCATTAGGAATAAATGCAAATATTTAGAAGGGAAATAAAAAATTATTATTTTTTAAATATTGCAGTACACAAAAAGTTTCAGTTTTCTAGATTCTAGTTTCCACTTTTTGAAGTTTATAAACTCTTGTTTCTTGATAGCTCAAGCATTTGTTACATTTCCAGCAGCTGTGGTTTTCTTTCACTTTGCACTTTGTCGAACAAACCAAACCCTTTGAGCAACCTGTTCCCCTCCTCGCCTTTGGTGGCGCTGCACCAAGAACCTCTGAAGGAAACGACACAAAAACCTCTGAAGAAAACACTGAGCGAAACTTCCTTCCTCACAAAATGCAAACAAACATGAAGAGACGTCAGATTTCACTGGTTGGAGGATTCCTCCTTTGTCTTGATATAAAATCAAGTTCCATTTCTCCAGTTAGTGCTAGACTCGCATGTTTGTTTCAGTTGTATTTACCCAGAATGCTCTGCGCTATAGTTCACTTCCTGCTTGTAGAGAAACCTCCGGTCCACTTGGCGTTCAAATGCATCCAAAACGCACCAGAGTTTGTCGGTTTGTAGGCGGAGCAGAATTTGTTTATTTGGTCCTCATCAGAGTTCAGTTTCACATTCACATCTCCCCAAACGACCCAGACTTTCTACATGAACGAATGAAGTAGTTTGACACTGCAGTGTGAAAGAGAGGCTGGAAATGTAACAGACATTGCAACTTTGGTCCCCAACCGGTGTTAAGACATCCTTAAATGTACTATTCTTTCTGTCCATATTTATAAAAAGATGCAATCTGATTTTGGGTGTGGCGCCTCGTATCGCCTCCTACCTGCAGTGGAGCTGGGATGCACTGAGATTCCCATGTGACTGGACGGTGTAACCCTGGCGATGCCGCTGCAGGGCCGCTTCTCAGTCTTCATCTCCCTGCTGCACCAGAAAAGACGACTTTTAACCACCAGGGGGAGACACTGTCCACTAAATCTGTCAGCTTGGTTCTACTTTAAAAACGTGGAAAAGCTGCTGGAGGACATTTCTACTTTCTGCTTCCTGTTTAAGCACAAACACACACATCCCCACCTGGCTGGAAAGCTGCTGACGCTGACAGAAGGAAATGATGCCCAGGTTTGGACTCACAAAAGGGTTTTCCTGCAGGTTCAGTTTTTTTCCAACCCGTTCAGTACATCTTATCTCTCTGATCCGCAGCAGCCGGTTAACCATTCACCCTTTATGGACTCTAAGTTCAGCTTTTGCACCTTTTTTATTGTTGGCCGATCAGCCAGCTTGTTACCCGATAACGGAGTTCAGGCCAAAACCAAACGTATCTCAGAGTGAAGCACACTGACACTTTAAACATTTCCTGATGATAAAATAATCATTTGAGCCCTGAATTGTATCTGAACTTCACCGCAGAAATGAGAAAACTTGACAAAGAAAGATAAAGATCAATACAGATATAATTTTAAAAAGGCAGTTTTCCAGTATTTGAATTAAATAATTTCTACAACAGACATTAAGAGTATCAGAAATATTTCTTCAGATCAATTTTTCCTTCTCTTTTGGGTGGAAACCAGGGCTCAATCAGTTAATAGGGTTAATTGTGATTGATTATTTAAAAAAAATTGTCAACTGATTTAGTGATCAATTAATTGTTAACTGACGAATACAGATTCAATTAAAGGTAATTTGCTGAAAGAAAAACATACTCAAAGTTGTAATTAAGACAAAAATGTGCAAAAAACTCAAAAAAACATAAAATTTTCCAATTAGGATAAAAAAGTCTTTTGTCTGTAAATTTGTTTTGCCCAGAATTCCTTAAATGTCAGTTTTAGATTCACCCAGTTAAAATTACTGTACAAAAACTACTAAGCACCATTTGCTATGCAACTTTTAATTGGCTAAAACTGCAATTTGAGTTCTGGGTGGAACAGATTTAAGCATAAAGAATCTTAAATTCAAGGCATAGATGTTTTGTACAGTTTAGGCTTAATTACTGCTTTTTGAGTCTGTACAGTCCAACTAACGATTAACCGTTAATTAATCCGATTAATCGTTTTGGCCCTGAGTAAATGTTTTATTAAGGTGGATTACAGCCTGGAGCAGAAACTTTTCTGAGCCGTTTCCTGATTTCCTGACTCTCTTTTGCATCCGAACGCATCAGACAAACCGGATCTCCTGCAGCTTACTCTGCTGACTTTTGAAGCTCCAGCTGAGTCTTGAGTTTCTTCTTCGCTCCCTGGGTCAAGTCGTACTTGTTGAGGTCTTCCTCTGTCAGCGCTAAAAACTGTCCACAAACACAGATCAGGACGTTTCTCAGAATATTTCCCTCGCTAATTAATGCAATAAAAACAGAATGTAAACAGACCTCCTCCATGGTGAGCTGCTTGAAGACTGGGTAGTACTTATGGAGCCGGAGTTTACGCAGCCAGTCCAGGATGCCGTTCTGCTCTGGCGTGTTGGGCTGATTCTGCGTTAACTGGGCCGGATGGGACTGGGAGCGGGGCAGGGAGGGAGAGTGGGACGCCTGCTGGGAGTGGGACAGGTGCAGCGACTGGGTGCTGGGCGGAGGGTGGAGGTGGTGCATGGAGGGAGGCAGCGGCGTGGGGGGAGACAGGAGGGAGGACAGGTGAGGCGGGGAGCGGGTCAGAACCGAGCTGTGGGTGCTGACCACGGGCTGGACGCTGGCCACCCGGTACAACGCCCTGAAAATGGAACAGGAAGTGACCCGGGTTCATCTGATACAGGAGACTTAAAGGGGCAGTTTCATGTTTTCCAGGCACATGGTGCCATTTTATAGCATAATCAAGTAACTATGTTACCTTCAGTTTTTATAAACATGATATATATGTCAAATATGAAATTAGGTTTCCTGCTGTTTTACTTATATATTTAATCAGAATGATTAAATATATGTCATCATCCCATAAAACACATTTTCCATCCCAGATCAACCTTCTACATCAGCGACTAGCTTACTCCTAATATTACTGATGTTAGAAATAGCAACTGTTGGTTGACAATGATATTGACTGGTGGTTTATCACTCAGAAACCTTTGGGCTGTGCAAGGATGTTTACCTGTTAGCTCCTCTGTACTGCACCATACAGCCGGCGTCTGAAACAAAAACAAAGACTTTCATCAACTAGAAACACTGCAAACCTCAGAAACATGCACACGATTTTAAAAAATGTTATTATATTGAGGACATATGTTATCACATGAACAAAGCCGATCAATTATCTTTCTATGGAGCCTGTAAAATTATTACAGCCCTTGGATGATTTACCGACGGACCAAACAAGATCCCACCTGCACAGGTTATTCCCAAAGAAACTAAATCTGATGGAGCATTAACACCAAACTCCTGCAGAAATCAGTTTTGTAATTGAAACAAAGTTATAATCACATGTTAATAAGCTTGTTCAAGTGATAAGTCATTAAACATTATGGGGCATGTAAACAGTTACATGAGATATATTTATAATTATACATAGAAGTAGCTATGTGCAGCGTTTTAGGAAAATTGTACTTAGGCATTTCACATGCAGTGCTATGGAGTCAACACATTAGAATGACACACAACCTTTTATGAGTTATGATGCTGTAAGAGCTGGAGGAGCCAGCTGCACATTGTCCGAAAAAAGAAAAGCAAAAACAATCCATCATCCTGCTACCACTTCCTGTTGTCTTTTTTGGAGTTTCCATCAGTAGTAACATCCAGGTGTTGGTCACATGGTTTGTGTCAGATGAAAAAAATTAATTTTGATAAAGCTGAAAATCCATCTCATAGTAGTGCCAAAACTGTTTATCAAAACACTTTTTTAAGAAATTGGCATCTTTCCATTAAGTGTCATTTCAATTTGTGTTAAAGTCAATGGAAACATAGCTAATGATAAGCAATGATCAGGTTAAGGTTCTCCCAGTCTAGTGTGTACTGGAAAAAAAGTGAGTAAAAGTGTGTTGGTGGAAGAACTTCCCCCTTAATTTGCTCACAATGCTGCAGCTGAGAGCTGGAACAATTCAGAGGCACAAACACTGAGAGACATGATGACCGGCAGCTATAAATACACTCTGAGATGAAGTCACACACACACACACACACACACACACACACACACACACACACACACACACACACACACACACACACACACACACACACACACACACACACACACACACACACACACACACTTATTGCGTCTTTCTATCTTCATAAGGACTTTCATTCATTCTGCGCCATCTTAATAGGTTAACACACAGCAGAACCCAACAAAAAGAAAAATCTGTCAGACAAGCCGCCTCGGCTCTTAGACTAGGATATAGTTAATAACTACTTAGTGAACAACATGGAGGAGCTTCGCAGCCTGAAATCCACGGGCCGCTTGCATGTTATCGTTTACATCCAGACATTTTGAGCACAACGCCGGAGGGGGAAAAGACGATTGTTACCAATCTGTCAACAAATAAAACCTGGAGATGCAGGTTTTATTAATTTGATGCAGTGAGCAACAACAAATGGAAAATAACCGAAGAACAACTGAAAACCACTCATACTCATTTAAATTTTTAAATAAGTTATATTTAGCACTTTTTAAATAAAAAACTGCTAAAATCAATATAGTTATCAAAAGCCATAGTGGAAAGTCCAAAGAGCCACAGGTTGCAGACCCCTGATGTCACCCAAAAACAAATCTGAGTAACTGCATTGATGTTTAATTTTTACCGCCACATTCCCAATACTCATAACTAGCACCGTACAATAGAGCTGAAAAAAACTTTTCCCGCTGTTGGTCCTCTGTATGTAGTATATTTGAGTAACACACACACCAGTATGAGGTCATCCCAGTCTGGTGTCCCAGTCTGCGGCAGTGAATTCCCACACCGGACCGAAATAGAGCCGGTCGGCTCCGTCCGACACCTCAAACAGCTCAGAGCGCCGCCTCACCGCGTCGCCACGGCCGGCTCTTCCTTTCCTCATCCCAAACAAACCACACAGACTTCCTGCACTGCAAAACGCACTGCGTAGAGTTCACTTAAAAAATCATGCAAACTTGATGCCTCAAAAAAAATCAAGTTCTCAATATTTAGAAATGTCGGTGGGTTTACACAAGTCAACTAACTTAATCATTCTGAATAAATGGTCTGTTTCAAGAAGCAATAAATCAATTATTGACAAATTTAAACCGTTTGTTGCTTTTGTCCCATCCAGAACTTTCTACAGGAACATTTTGTTTAGAGTCTTCAGAAATCAATGAATTTTGTGTTTACTTTTAATATTTAACATGTATGTCAGTTCCAGTATTAAATGTTCATTAGAAATGAAAGTTTATTGATGTTTGAGAATGTGTCCTTGCATTATTACACCATGAAAATTGTCTGAAAACAACAACACGAGTTTTAGTATCTTATTTAAAGCTAAAATTAATTTCTTAATGGGGAAGATTTAGAAGCTTTTGTTAAAAAAGGAAAGCCTTTCATAAGTTAGGGGAATTAAAATTGAATTTAAAGCTTTAAAATCAGATCCACAAAAAAAAAAAGTTGTATATCTGCATCAGAAATCAAGCAATAAAACAGTTTTGAGACCATTAACAGTTGTTCTTAAAATACCCAAATGTCCTCTAAACTTTATATTTTGGTCCATCTGATGTCATTTTTAAATATTAATTGATTGATAATTTGATCAGTTACTTGACCTTTGACCCTCTATTGAATGTGTGGCTATATTTCACTGCTGTTCTCTGTTGCTTGCTGTTATTTTCTGTCTAGAACTGTTTGTTCTTTTACCTGCGTTCCTGGTCAAAAGGTGGAAACATGGCAGGACTTACTGGAGGAGGAGCAGGTGGAGAAAGCCGGAGGTAACCTGGTGGAGGGAGGAGACGCAGGGCAGCTGGGGGTCAAAGGTCGGCTGGAGGTGAAGAACAGCTGGACGGAGTGATGCTGCAGGACGAGGCTGGGCAGCGCAGCCAGACACCTGGGAGGAGCAACACAGCCACCCAAAGAGCAGCAAGACAGTGAAGAGAAGACATAGAGAGAAGGTTTTTAGTGTCATTATCTAGTTTAATGGATGCAGAATGTTGATGTTTGGTCAAAAGACTGAAACTTTAGGGATATGAGGTTTCTACACTGACCTGGTGTCGACCTCTGCGGATTGAGGGAGGAACTTCTCCAGTCCCTCGTCAGGAAACACCTGAGAGAGCTAACAGAGCAACATTCAGCACGATTAGATCAAAACTACAGTTTACTGCACAGTATCACTCTATGCTGACGATACTCAGATTTTTACACAAAAACCTGAAAAGTGACAACAATAATTTCACCGAAAGCAGAGGAAAATATTCTATCAATACAAGAAGTCATGTCCTTGTTTATCCCTTATTGCTTTGTTTAGTTACTTTAACAGGATTCAGTTGCAATCCCTTTGTGGATCAATATGTATATAAGCTAGTTACACCATTAGAAATCACCAAATCCCAGAAACCCAGATTATTACCAGATTATTACCTGGGATATGAGCTCTGCCACTTCCTGTTGAGTTCTGACAACAGATGATGTAAAACCGTCGGACCAGCCCACCTGGAGAGCCAGAGGAAAGGAGGAACGCAATGAAGAAGAGCAGCAAACAACAATAAAAAAACTACCTTATTGGAGTTGATCTACCTCAAACACATATTCGCTGCCGTTCTCTGGCTTGTGGATCGCTCTTCTGAGCACCACCCGCTCAATCGCAGCTGCAAGACGCACACATCAGTTCACAGACCAGTAAAAACACAGACAGTCAGTATAAGAGCTGTTCCACTGAAACAAAGCTGAAAAACACATCCCACACCAGCAGGTGGCGATAAAGTCAACATAACTGACATACAGAGAAACAAAATGAAATGCAGGATTAAAAATTCCATGTTTTTATTTTGAAACTATTTTTCAAACCTTCCCAGCTTTTTTTTAATACTTTTTTTTTCAAATTCAACTTACAAATCAATCATAAGTAACCAAATTTGGGTTTTTGACAAAAAGTTTTACACAATAACCCCTTCAAAGTCAAATTGGCAATTGTACACAATACAAGTATCTTCATTTTAATAACAGAAACAATCAAATTAACCACAACTAATCAATTATAGGTTAGTTTAAAGTATACAGGCTCTAAAAAAGGCAATTTCCTGCTGAATAACACCTCAGCAGTAATCAAGCCAAAAATGTAAATAAAAGCAAACAAAACTGGACGACAAAAGTTGTCAGATTGATGCTATTTTGTTTGCAGAAACTTCATGATTCATATTATTTCATATTATTTTTCATATTATTATTTCATATTCATATTATTTGTTGTAGTTACCTAAAAATTGGTCAAAAAACTAAAACTACTACTAAGATTAATAAGAACTAAGCAATACTTAACTATAAAAACCAGCAAACACACTATGAAAATTAACTAGAACTAAATGAATTAGACAAAAAGTCAAACGAATCAAAACTAAACTCAATGGAAAGTTTTTGCGAGTAAAAATGTGTGTGTGGCTTTTGTTATGAACGGATCTTTGGGCGTGAAGGAACAAGCTGCTGAAACGGGGATAAAGGGGTTTTTCTAAATGCTTTGGGCCATTTTACATCAACAAACTGTCAAACTGTTGATTACCTCCTGATTTTATTACTTTACAGTAACAGTTTCATAGAGTGCCAGAAAACTGAAACAATGAGCTGCTGTAGAAAGTAAACACAAAAAGCAACGAGAACACGGATCTAAACAGGTTGCTCTGCTGTTTGCACGCTGAAGTTTAATGTCGGTGACAGCTATGCAGTGTTAGCAGAGGTGACATAGTTGAGTGTTGTGTTACAGATCGGACGCACTGGCGTAAACTCTGACACAAGAGCTGCTCAACGGGTCACTGATTTCTAATAGCTGATAATGGAAAACGTCTCTGTTGATCAGTTTGGCTTCAGAAAGATTCACATAAATAAAAAACAAGCTCAAACGATTTAGCAATAAAGTTATAATAATAAAATAATGAAAGAATAAGTTGTATGACAATACAGTCAATAGTATGACAATAAAGTCATATTTTCACCAGTATTAATTGTAATAATACAGTATTTCCAGAATAGTTGCAAAAAAGAAAAAAGTCATATGACAATAAGGTTGAAGAAATTTTAGAAAAAAGTTATAAAATTTCCATAATAAAGTCTAAATAATATAAGAACAAGTTGTATTACCAAAAAAACCCACAAAATGTTAGAGCATTGCCAGAATAAAGTTGTAATAATAAGAGAAAAAGTTGTTATATTACTGAAGTAAAGTCAAAATAATATGCAAATAAAGTTATAAAATTACCTGAATAAATTCTAAGTCATATGAGAACAAAATCAGAAAATTAGTATAATAATTTTATAATAATTCAAACATAAAAATAATTAAAATGAGGAATGTTGGGCATCTTGTATGTTGGTATTGGTTTTAAAACTAGGAAATACTTCATCTTTTAACACATCAGCATCAAATCATTATGAGATTTTGAAACGATCGTTGAATCACCTGAGTTCGTTTAGAAGAAAGAATCACACGAACTGATCTGAAGAAAGAATCACACGAACTGATCTGAAGAAAGAATCACACGAACTGATCTGAAGAAAGAATCACACGAACTGATCTGAAGAAAGAATCACACGAACTGATCTGAAGAAAGAATCACACGAACTGATCTGAAGAAAGAATCACACGAACTGATCTGAAGAAAGAATCACACGAACTGATCTGAAGAAAGAATCACACGAACTGATCTGAAGAAAGAATCACACGAACTGATCTGAAGAAAGAATCACACGAACTGATCTGAAGAAAGAATCACACGAACTGATCTGAAGAAAGAATCACACGAACTGATCTGCTTTTTGCATATCAACTTTTTTTCGGGTTAAAATGTTTTTCATCACGATGACAGAATTTGCTGGACGATAAATCGTCCCAGAATTTATTGTGATAAATGATAATATTGTTGTTTCTAGACCATTTTCATCGCATGCTTCTCCGCACTTGACAGTTGGTGGTTACCATGGCAACCAGTAACTGACAGCTCCGCCCCTTTTTTCTGTTGCCATCTGTTAACCATGGAATCGGCTACAAGTTTTACATTTGAATATATATTTTAGACAAATTTAACCATATCAGGGTTTCATGTGTAATTTTGCTTAATTTAAATTTATTTTTTACTGTAATCATTAAAACTCACAGTAGCAATTTGTCCCATAAGTTATTGTGGTAAACAATAATGTTTTGAGACCATTTTTAAGTTATATAGTGGTAATGATGGCATAATAATTCAAAAAACATTCTCAAACATCAATAAACTTTATATTCTAAAGAACATTTAACACTGGAGATGGATTTCAAATATTTAAACAATTAAACAAAAACAGCAATAAAATGAATGATGAAGTTTCTGCAAACAAAATCGTCCTTCTAGTTGGAACCAAAACATCAGACTGACAACTTTTATCATCCAGTTTATGGTAGAAAGAGAAAAAAGAGAAATCATGCAGATGGAAATTATTTAGCTTGTTTTAAATTATAAATTGATTTATTGATTAATTGAGGCCTAGGGAAATAAAAAAACACTTTTTCAAAACATTTTCAGTCATTTGTAATTTCTTTCTTTCTTAAAAACTAAAATATAAATGTTATTTTGAAGCCGTATTGTCCAGCTCTAGTTGATGCTGACTCTATATTTTTGTGTCAGAACCTCACTGCAGTTTTCCCGCCCAGCCCTGAGGGCCGCATTCTTTCTGCTTGTGTTCAGACGCAGCAGCATGCTGCATCTTGCTCGCATGTTTTTAGGTTTTCTTTGGCAGCTCCTCACCTTTCCCTGATTTCTCCTGGCGGCTCCTGGTTGCATCCTGGACCTGCAGGGGCGGCGGAGGAGAGCGGCGCTCCGGGCGAGGGGCCGGCAGCTCCTGGTGGACCGCCTGCTCTTCGTTTCCCAACGCTGCACCGGAAGACGGGCCTGGCCCCGTAGACGCCTCTCTGCTCTGGTTCTGGGGGTCAGAGGTCAGGAGAACACATGAAATGTCAAGGTTTAGGGTGTTTTACTAGATTCAAGAACAAATGTCAGCAAACAGAAGCATCATCAGAAGCTTTTATTGGATCTGATGAACAGGAAACATGACAAAATGTTTGAGAAAGAGACATTTTCATGTCCAGGTGAAACCAAAGAATTAAAATCAAATAAAAAATCAAGGTTCTGTGCAGAAGTTGTTTTTTTCTTTTTTGAAAAAACAACTTTGTTATCTATCGCTATAGATAACACATCTGATAGAATATTCACTGAACTGCACAGCATTCTGGGAGATGTAGGCAGAGGAAAGGTTTTAGCTGCTCAAAGTCTCACTGCAACTTTGATGGCTTGAACTAACTGATTCACTTTTTGGTTGCCTAGCAACTCACATTCTTTGGTTACCTTGCAACAACCTGCTGAGTCACTGGAACAGCAACAGTTTGAGGTTTATTCACTGTGACTCAGAAATGCTTAAAAATCAAAAACGGAGCCGAGGAGAGAAAACTGTGGATGAAACAGGGAAGGTCACTCCTTCAGTTTGGCAGCATTTATGATATTTAAAACAAAAACAAATCAATAGTTAAACTGCAGCTTGAAAAATATTATTTTAAATGCAAAATATTTATATTTGTTGTAAAATTTTGACTTACTGCTCTGACTGTCAGAATGTTTGAGTCTACTCCTGTTAACAATTGATCATTTACTAGTTTATTTGATGATTATTGCAATAATAGATTAGTCTGATTAACTGATTCATCCCTAAAACATTATATTAGTATTTTTATCCAGTCAAGTCCTAAAAAATATGAAAAGGTTGCAACAAAATAGGACATTTTTAGTTCACAATTCCATATTTTTCTTTTCACTTGATCTGAAAAGCAGATTTATTATTTATTATAATAACTTTTAATTATCTGAGGCATTTCGCAAAGCCAAAAAACATTCAGCTGCTAAATATACAGCAGCGACTCCATGTCAGAGAAATCTGAAATCTATTCAAGATATAAAATAAGGATCTTGATGAACTTGAAGTGGAAAAATGTGTTAGCAGTTTCTAAATGGAAAACTGAGATAAATACGTCAAGAGGGAAATAGCTCCAGTGATTGCAGCAGATTTCTTTCCACCCAGGTTTTTGCTTTTGAGGTTGATACACATTTGCTGCAAACTGATCGTTAACATGTGGCAAACTTGCACCACAAGCTGTTTCCAATATCAACAATACCCAACTGGTTATGAAACACTCCCAGACCCGAATCCAGGACTGTTGTCGAGTTCAGACACCAATAAACCTAATCTGAACTGGAAATGTTATAAACTAGCTGATATATATATATATTTTAGTCTTTCCATCCACAGTGCGTCAGAAATTCCCTACTTAAAATGCTGAGTCATCAGAAATGAAAATCCCAGATACGGTACGTGCTGTTAGCAGAAATCATCCAGGCCGTAGATCTGAAAACAATTAAGAGTGCTACCGCCACATCCGCATGTTCCTGAGCCCGCCTGCCAGCAGCCTGGAAGGAAGCAGAGCTTCGAGGTAAAATGGGGAACAAACATTGGAAGCTGAATTAAAAGAAACTCCAGGAATAAATTTAACAAAAATTTGTGGCTTGAAGCTATAAAAATCCAGATTCCTGGTACAGTAGCTCCTCCTTTCTCTCATATAAAAGTCAGCTGTTAATTCCCACACAGGCTTTGTTTTTATTGCCCTATAAAGCGTCCATATAATGGGCCGATTATGCAGGTTTCAACTGGCCTAGTAATGTTGTAATATGTTGCATATGCTGTGTTTAAACTACTGCATTGTTTCAGCATAAAACCCCCTCTGGAGTCACTCAGCATCCAGCTGCTTCGAGTTAGTCAAAGGTTAGGAGAGATGACTTGAGAAACGGAGAGACAAGAGAGACACGAGTCACAACAGCGGAGAGATGGGATGCAGCAGGACTCAGCAGGATAACAGAACCACGACAGAATATTTGGTCAAAATGGTTAAAAACCCATCATTAGAGTTCAAACAGCTTTATAAAAACTGAGCAGTTTATTGCTCTCAAGAATAAAAACGAGCTAACACAATGCAAAGGCAACAGAAAAACCGTCATGATTTCAAGATTTATCAGCCTGGCGGGCTGCCAGGATTAACGAGACATCCCGTCAGGCTAAGTGTCATTTATTTTAAATAGATTTAGTTTAAATTTATTTTTATCTTTATGCAATTTATGTAATGTAATCTACTTACATTACATCAAAGCAATTTGCTTTGTAATAAAGTGATTCTGATTAAAAAGCATCTTTACTGGAAGAACGGAAGCACAATGGTGGCATAAATGCTCTGTAAGGAAAAACTTCCTCCCCAACAATCTGACTGACTGGTGAAGTCATACAGATCTAATCTCATCTGTTAGATGAGATTACTCATCTAAACAGATATAGTTATAAAATCAGAAGTCACAAATGTCCCTCCATTTTCCCAAAAAACCTGCATTTCTCTGGTTAATCTGTGATATGTGACGGTTGTGGATTTAAATAGAAGCCCGTCGGTCGCTTCAGAGCGCAGAGAGATGGAAAGACAGCCAAAGAGAGAGCACTTATAACTTCCTGGGGATTCACTGGAGACTCACACACACCACAGAGGGTTGATTTCAGCACTGAGAAATGTGCTGACCTGCACTAAGCAGGAGCCAAGGGCAACAAAACACTAAATACAAGCGCTCCTCTGAGCCGGGTACTTTCCCTGCATCGGACCGACTACAGACTGTAAAACCGTGTTTACGTCTGCATCAAGTTAAGCAACAAATTAAATGTTTTGCTTTTGAACTTCTCCTCTCCAGTCGTTGTTTTTCCTCCCAGTTTTTGCTCCTTTGACCCCGTGCCGGATGATCCGAAGGGTTAAAGGAGCGGCTCGGTTTCCGGCATCATCTGGAAATCCCCTCCTTTTGCTCCCGCTGCGTTCTCCGCGTTTTATCGCATCCCGGCTGCTCGACCACATGTGGGTGGAAACGACAGCCTCCGCTTGTCTTTTATTAACAACATTTTGCTCCTGAACTCACTTCTTTTCTAAATATTTCTCACAGCACTGCAGATTTTATTTTCTCAAGGGATTTAAATGAAACTTTTTTCCTCGACCAAATTAAATGTGGCTGATTTATAACTTGTACAAAGTAACCAAACAGGGATGCCTAATTTAAAAACACAAAAAATAGACTAGTCTTTTATTTTAAGTTAACTTTAATTCCTCCATTTCAATCCACTGTTATGATTCTGCAGCTGCAGGAATTTGGGAATCAAAGGAAAAATTAAAAGTTTTCTTCCTACCTTGTGCCAGTAGCAGGTTGGCAGGTAGGTGGTGCTGGCGTTGGGCAGGGAGGCCTGAGGCACGGCGGCGGTCTGGCGGTGGAAGTGGGAATGAGGCTGAGCGCCATAGCAACCAGCAGCTCCATCACTGCCAGCTTCTGCTGCAGCTTCTCCTCCTCCTCCTCTGCCAGCCTGGAAAAGGGTGGTGGTAGCATCATGCTGTGGGGCTTTTTCACTGGTCCGTCACACAGAGGGGATGAAGGAAAACTTCCCTTCAAAGATTCAACATTCCTTTAAATTATCAGCCAGACGGATGAAACGTGTCGAAGATCCCAAACAAAGAATGAATGAATCGATTATTCAGATGATTAATCAGATTTTTAAAAAAATGTATTTAACCACTTATGCTGATTTTATACAACATAAGTGAATAATTTATTTATTTATTTTGCATTTTTATGTATTTCTAACAGTGCATGAAATAAGCTTAAGTGGGTAAATAATATTCTTCAATCCAGTTTCATCTGTTGATCCGATTAATTGCCACAAAAATTAATAGAATAATTGATTTCTAAAATAATTGCTAGCTAATAATTGCCCCAGCACGGGGCACCCCAGGGCATCGTTTTGGGACCAGTTCTCATTTAACGTTGACACAGATTATTATTACATTTTCTAACATTTTCTGAAACGTTTTTTGCAGATGACACTCAGATTCTCCGTTCTTCAAACTGACTGAGATAGCTGATAAAGTTTAGTTTAAGTAATTTTTCCATAGTAAGAAAGCTGGTGTGAAAAACGAGAGCTTCAGATGGTTATTTATGCTTTTGTCTTGACTAGATTATTTCAAAACTTTTCCCACGTGCGTCAAATTAAAGAAACAAAAAAATTATTTCCTGTAATAATTCTGACAATATTTTGTTAATGAGCCATATTTGTTTCAACGTTTATTTGGTGAAGTGCTTGGCGAGGTTTTACCTAGAAAAACTTAAATCTGTCAATATTTTATTTGGTTATAAAATCAAATTTAATGTAAATTTAAAAGTACACAATATAAGGTTTGAACCTCTAACTCAAAGGGAAACATAAACGCAGACGTATCATTTCCAACTTTCCCAGGTAAGTGTGTCATTTTCCAGTTGAATAAGTAACAGTGGAGGTGAGTTTCAGCCTGTCATTGTTGACGTCTCACCTGTAATTAGGTACAGAGGAAACATGTATGCTTGCTTAACTCCACCTACTTCAACTAAAGACGCTTTCCTTTCTGCCAGAGACGGCTGGCCCTGCAACCAACAATTAACTTACATATTGGTTAATTTATCCATTATTTTGATGGTTAATCAGTTAAAATAATCAGCATATTCTGCTGATTTCTCATTTAGTCCTTTTTTTACATAAAATATTGGAAATACATAAAAGATGTAAATACACAAATAATTCACTTCCTTTTTCAAATAGAAAATAAACATTTTATTTCCTAAAATGTAACTACATGGCTTTCCTTTAGTAAATGCTTCATTATTAAAAGCTAGAAAATATGTTGTTCTTTCAGAAGTTCACCTTTTCCCGAGTCTACATAATAGCTAACAATTAATTGATTAGTAAATTAGTTGACAATTATTTCAAAAATGTATTAATCCAATTCATTTCAGCCCTAAAACATCATATTAGTTGATTTTAATTTGTCTGGTCCCAAAAGGCATGGAAAAGGAACATCAGAATAGAAATGTGATGTTTTTTGATTCACTGAGAAACAGATGCGTCATTAATTATAAGGAAGACATTTCATTGTTTGAGCTGATTAAATCCCATTAATCGTTTAAGCTGCAGAGACGAGCCAGAGTTAAACTTCCTTTTAAGAAGCTCTCTGAGAATTTTGATTCAAACGTTGAGATTTTGATTCGATGCAGCTGTTGCACCGCTGTCATGGAGGGAAACCCATCTGTTTAGCTCCCCTTTTTTCCTTTTAGCTGCAACTGTTTTTCACATTTCACTGGTTTATTTTACCTGCATTTAAGAAATGCTTTCACAAACCTTTTCACCAGATGCATTAAACTTTGCAGCAGCCGTGTTTTTAACTCCCAGTGCCTTTAGAAACCTGACAACTCCAAACATTCAGCACTGTTTCCTGCTCCAGTGTCATCACTGTCTTGTATTGTTGATGTCATTCACACAGCAGAAGCTGCTTTCACTTCCTCTTGCAAAAGGAACAACACTAAGAAAAACCATGAAAACACTTGAGCTGTTTGTAGAGGAATTTCCACAGAGACACAAAAGCAGAAACTAAAACGAAGGATTCTGGAACATGAACGTAATATTCTGTCCCAAAGCAACAATAAAAATCACAGTGATTCCTCAGACTTCCCGGGAAACTGCAGCAAATATTCAGTGAAATTTATTATCACTTTTTATTGACTGCTTGTTTGAAGATGATTTTAATCAGACAGGACTAAGTGATTTAGATTAAAACCTGATTGAAAGCAGCTGGGTTTGAATCAAACTGTTGTGACCAGACTGCTCTGTTCTCTGACATTTTAATATATTTAAAGCTCAAAATAAAAAAAAAGTAAAATGTAGGCTGTGGAAATAACAGAATGAATCATAGGAAGCATTGACAGATGGATGATCTGATCTTTAGATGACTAAAAGGATCAATAAATGGATAATCTGTCCTGGAAACACATTTTTCACTCTTTCTACTCTTAACCAGATGTGGAAAATAAGGATTAAAATGTCATATTTTTCAGAGATTGTAAGAGTTCTCTGTGTTTTGTTCTGTTAAATATATTCCAGGAACAATTATTTTAGTAATCAATTAATCATCAGCTATTCTGATGATTAATTGATTAACAATTGACTCATTATGCAGATTTTTCATTTAATGACCAAAACGTGTTTTATTAAAAACAACAATAAATAATTCAGTAAATATTTTATGACTATTTTTTAGCTGCATCTGCACAACTTAATCAATACAGGACTGATCTGTTTATTGACTTTTGTATTGACCAGTTGATAATTGAATAGCAAAAGGTGATTAATGGGAAAGTTTTTTTTACAGAATTTGAAACAGATGAGTTTGTGGAGTTCTGGGTATCGTACATATTTACAGATAAATAATGTAAATATGAAATGCAAAACTGTTCACACTATTGTTTGGTTTAACTGCAGCTCTGAGTGTGTTGTTCTTTTGGCAAACAGTATTTTTTGAGACTGTATTCTCCACTTAATGATTCATTGATTATTAAATTAGTTGACCAATATTCCGATTATCAATTAATCACGATTAATTGTTTCATCGACGGATGCGTAACATTTTCTTCTCAACATTAACAAGGTGTAGGAATAATTTGCTTACTATTGTTTGGATGAACTGATTAACTATTGAATAGCAAAAGGTGCCGAGCAGTAAGCCTAATAATCAATAAATCAATTAATCGTAAGTTAAATTGAAACAAGCTCAATAATTTCCATGTGTCTCATTTATTGCTTTTCTCTTTTCTACCAGAAATTCGGATGATTTTGAGTTTTCAGCCTGGTGCTTTGGTTTCAACTTGCCCTTTTTTAAAGGACAATTTTGTTTTCAAAGGCTTCACAATTAATTTTATTTATTGTTATTGATCTTTTATTGATTTATTTTGGATATTTAAAAAGTCTTCCAGTTCCAGTATTAAATGATTATTAGAAATTAAGAGTTTATTGATCTTCTTGTATTACTATGCCATTATCATCATATTACCTATAAAATGGTCTTAAAATGACAATATTATTGTTTATCACAATTACTTCTGGAAGAATTTATCATCCAGTAAGATTTGTTATTGTGACTTAATTACTGCTGAATATGTTGTTCTTTCAGCAAATTGCATTTTTCCTGGATCTGTGTCATCCAGCTAAGGATGAATCATTTCTGAATTAGGTGGATGCATCACGATTAATCGTTTCAGTTCTACATCCTAATGAAATTGATTCATTTTTGAGCGAGTTTATTTAGAGAGAAAGAAGATTTTGTCATTATAAATGTAAAATCTACATATTTTTGTAAGATTTTGACTTAATTTCTTCTCTGAATATGTTGTTCTTTCAGTAAAACCATTTTTAGCAGGTAAAACACAAAATTAGCAGGATTCCTGCCCCTTTCTGTCATACTGAATTTGATTCATTTTTGAGCTGGTTTGTGTCCATATGGACAAGGCCGACCTTTGACCTCTGCCCTCACCTGCAGGATGTCCTGGATGTGGCCCAGCTGATGCCTCAGCACCTGTTTCTGGTGGAAGTTGAAGGCCGGGTGGTTGCAGGCCATGGTGAACAGCAGCAGGAACTGCTCCTCCGTCCTGCCGTCGTTCAGCGCCAGCCCGTAGTTGTTGATCACCGTGTCGATGTGGGTCAGGGTCCGGTACAGGACCCCCGCGGCCTCCCGGTTGTCCGTGCCCAGCAGCGCCAGCGACACCAGCAGCTTGCTGCGGACCACCTCGTCCGTCACGTTGGTGAGTCCCGAGAGGTCGGCGGGGTTGTTGGCTTTGATCTCCGCATCCCGCAGGGAGTGGTAGTCCTTGCGGGCCAGGTCCTCCAGGCAGGAGCCGAGGAAACGCAGCTCGATGGGGACGCACAGGTCCAGCAGGCCGCAGAGGAACTCCGCTCTCTGGGCGGAGGTGAGGGTGGAGAACCAGCGGTACACCCCCTCTCTCTGGACGCAGCTCCGGCTCTCCACCATCCTCACACCTGGAACCACCTGGATCAGAAGAACCTGTCAGCGCTCACATCAAAGGGAGCGCGCGCGTGCGTCAAAACTTTTTGAACTTTCTCCAAACTCCTGAGTTTGTTCCCAGCGGAGGGGAATGAAAGAAGAACAAAAGTTTCCTTTGTTTTCGGACTTCTTCCTCAGTAATCCCGGCAGGGTCCGCTGAGGTCTGGCCGTCCGGACTGGGTCACTATCGGACCTCGCGCTTCCTCACAGTCCGGCTGCGGACAGTTGAAAATTCTTGGTCTCGTTCAAGCCGAACCGAGCAGAGACTTCGGAGCGGAGCGTCCTCATGGTCCCCGAGTAAACTGTTCAACTGGGACAAAGCTTAAAAAGCAAACCCGGAGCAGCCTGGGGCTACAGCCCGCTGCAGCTGGGAATGGCATTTGAACATTTCAAAGACATTACCTCACCAGACGGGGCTGTGCGCGCAGGTCTCAGCGGTAAAAGTTCCGAGTTTATTCACCGTTCAGCAAACTGGAAGTTTAATCCTGCCTGAATCCTGCCATGACTTCAGAAAGAGAGGAAAAAAAACAGCTGTGAAGAACATTATCCCAGCTCTGGCCCACGGAGAGGTATGCTCTCCTCTGATTGGCTGGCCGGACAGTCAATAATGAGATCTTGCGTTCTGATTGGTGCAGAGGTATTTCCGCTACCTGCCTACTCCACATCTTTTCTCATGGCCTTCATAAGTATCTCAGATGAGTTTCTGGCTCTTGGGTAACTGAGGAAAGTCGCCTTCAAACACCAGTTTTCTTTATTTTTCACCAGTAAATACATAATAATTCATTAGAAATGTGTTTGATCTGATTGGCTTAGGCAGAAATGTAATAATATGGAGACATTTCTTTTTTTTAATATCAGATTTTTGTTGTGAGATTGTAGTGAGTCAACTCTCCATCCATCCATCCATCCATCCATCCATCCATCCATCCATCCATCCATCCATCCATCCATCCATCCATCCATCCATCCATCCATCCATCCATCCATCCATCCATCCATCCATCCATCCATCCATCCATCCATCCATCCATCCATCCATCCATCCATCACTTGACCATTTGACCTGCTGCTCTTCTCTTTTCAGGAGGACTGGACCTGAAAGCCTCTTGGATCCCGCATTTCTCTGGCAGAATTATAACTAAAGGGTTTTAATCTGACTCGGCTCCTTTTTCCCAAAACTTATTGGAAAAACATCCAAACTACAGGAGATAAATTCCCGCTCTGTCTTCATCCAGCTCCATACTTGAGCTCCTTCAGACCTCTAAACTGGAGAGAAACTTTTAACAAGTTTCTCTTTTTAATAAGTTTTTAATAAGAGAAACTTTTAATAAGAACTGATTAACTATTGAATAGCAAAAGGTGCCGAGCAGTAAGCCTAATAATCAATAAATCAATTAATCGTAAGTTAAATTGAAACAAGCTCGGCATATTACCGCTTTATTACCGTAAAGCGGTAATATTCCGCTTTACCTAAAACGGAATATTACTCATATCATTAACAATAATAAATGCATTGTTCATTTAAAATGTTGTGGTTCAGGTCTATGTCCAGAAGATGGCGCCAGGTGTCTGCAGTGGGATCTAATCAAAGCACACCTGCTGCTAAAAGATGATTTACATTCTCAGAAAAATAAACATAAGACTACAAAATAATACACTATTTAAAATATAACGTTATTGATCAGATCTACCACATAAATTTATATCTTTTCCTCACGTTTTCTTTTTATAAAAGGAAAAAAAATCTTCATAAAATCACCTTTTGTCTTCAATCGTCATTGAACACAAAACAAGCCACGCCCACAGCCAGCTAACCCCGCCCCCTTGTCTTGACGAGCAAAACTCAGTTACGGTTGCCATAGTAACTCTCCCTTCCCAACCGGGCCCACTCCTTCATTGCATCAGGGATGCTGCAAAACTGCACAAATACACACACAGCAGAACCAAACCAAACACATACGAAAATATATAAATACACGAGAGGCAAAATGTTTTCTTTGAAACACTTTCATTATTTTCTCCACACAACTGAAAAACAAAAACAGAGTATTTCTCAGAAAGAAAGAAGGAAAGGAAGAAAGAAAGAAAGAAAGAAAGAGAAAGAAAGGAATAGGAGATTCAAACCTATATAGAAAGAGCTTGGCATGCTGTGGCATGCTGCAGACTAAAACGGTGGCGCAGGGCATCGTCACCAGGCTGACGGCATTCAGCAGAGCCTCTGAAATTCTTCCTGGGACCCAGAATGAAATAAAAATCTATTGTTCTGCCTCTCAGGCTGCAGGCACATCCGACTCAGCTCTAGTTGGAATAAGTTGGAGGAACACCAGAAGTGAACCCACAGCCTTTAGTTTCTGCTCCAATCCCAAGTTTAAGAAATGCTTTCGGACTGTTAAAAACAATAAAAAAAGAAGAGAAAAGAAACCTTCAAAGTCCTCTCGGCCCCCCTGGACGCCGTTACTGATGGTACCAAACACGGTGTGCAAGAAGAACGGAAACATATGCAGTTAAACAAAAACAGATGCTGTCGATATTTTTGCAGTGAGGGACAGAAATGTTGCATTGGATGCACTTAAAGATTTTACAAGCAGTGAAAACAAGTAATTTGGTGCAGATGGAGATCTCTGATGGGTGCAGACATCTGCAGGAGAATCCAACAGTCCTTCATTACACCATGGGTGTCCTAGTCCAAACAAATCAAATAGTCATACTATCACTGGCCGTTTAATTACAATTGAATTACTGTTTAACCTGGGACTCAACTTTGTTTGTTGTTACTAAGTGCTTTTTTTTTAAACACTTATATGTTTTGAAAACATGGATTTTTTTCTCACCAATCTTTGTGTTATCATAGTTGAGGATGGTGTCAGGGCGGCCATCTTGCTTGAAAAGCGTGTTTTACGGTTTATTTATTTACACTTTGCATTCAGGTCAAATGATTGAATATTTGTGCCACAGGAATTGGCACAAGAATAAAGTCTTGATATTAACAGAATAAAGTTTTAGCAACACAAAAATAAAGTTAAAAGAAAATGAAGTCAACATAATACCGGGATAACGTTGCAATTTTATGTGAATTGCTACACAAAAACTAACAAAAACTTCAAATGAGGGATGTTGAGCATCTTAAGTTCTGCTCTGGTATTGGTTTTATAGATAAGGAGTACTTTGTCTTCGAACACTTCATCACCAAATTATCAATAGCAGTTCTTTGAAACGATTCAAGAAACGACTGAATCTATTTCAGGGAAAGAATCACAGAAAGTCTCGTCAGGCTTTAATAAATATATCCAGCTTTTTAAATGACTTTCTTGTAATTTTAGGATGCTCTTCTGGTAAAAAAAAAAATAAAACAAAAATTTGGAAACAATTTGTGAATTGTGACAAAACAATCAAAGACTGGGTTATTTCCAACTCTAGTTTTAGCTAGCTGTTTAGCTAACTCCCCCTGGATGATGCAGGAAATGCTAATACTTTTAGCATTGCTCATCCAAACGTTGCTAAGGATTTTTGATTTCAAAAATTCAACTTAAAGAAGATTTGAGATGTACTACGCTTGCCAACTCAGCACCTCCAAAATGCGGGACAGCTACACCAGGCACAATATTCCTTACTAAATAATAATAAATATTAATTTCCTTACGTTTTCATCTGATTCTGTCCTTGGTAAGCAGGATTTTTAAAAACCGCATCTTCCAGTAAAGTGTAGATACAATTAAGAACTAATGCAATTCCACTCTGCATTGTTGGTCAAAAGCACATTACTTATCATTAAGTTTTATGTAAACAGCTGAGATTAATCGTTTTCACCTCCATGTCCAATTGAAAACTCCTGGTGGCAAACTGCAAAAAGCTTTAATCACTGACAGGCTTAACCCACAAATTCTTTTGTTCCCATTATGTTTTGCAGTTGCAGAGTGTCCTGTTCTTTGTAGATTTATAAAATATATTTTTTTCAAATTAGCTGTCACTTCTAGTTAAAATCAGAGCAAAACTTCAATTTGGCAGAAATTACGGGACATTTGGAAACCCCACTCCGTGCTTTCACTTACGTTTCTGTAGGAGAGCAGAAAGTATTATGCTGCTACTTAGTAATATTGATAATCGCTTCATAATATTCGTAACATTCAGATGCAAAGAGTTCGGTAGTAACTAGTTACATTTACTCAATTACATTTATTGAGTAACTGAAGAAAATGACCTGTAGAAATATTTTTGCTTCATGAAGTATCGCTGCTCTTACTTGAGTAAAATTTCTGGATTTTCTACCCACTGAATAAAAATCAAACATATTTCAGCAAAAAATTCACCAGACACACGTCTGCAGTTTTAGTAAAAATGTCAGAAGTTTTTTTCATTGAAAGAAACTAATTTGGTAACATGAATGCATTATTGTCATTCATTGTCCTTAAATTACCAAAATTTCCACTTAACTTTATATTTTGGTCCATCTGCATTTTTTAAGCATTAAATGATTGATAATTTGATCAGTTGCTCATACTTGAGTAGATTTTTCCTTTTGAGTAATTTCTTGAATGAATACTTTTTACTTTTACTCGAGTAAAAATATGTATAAATAGGTAGTGTTACTCTGCCCACCTCTGGATGCAATTGGAGAACACACACACACACACACACACACACACACACACACGCACGCACACACACACACACACACACGCACACAGACACACACACACACACAGACACACACACACACACACACACACACACACACACCTGCACACGTGCATGAAAAGCGAGGTGAAATGAGAACTCGCCGCCCGGGTTGGTTTCACCGCCTGTACCATCAGTAACAGCCGCTGAGGAGGTGGAGGAAGTAAAAGGCAGGAGTTTCAGAGAGAAGAGGGTGGGTTGCAAAAATAAACAATACAACCATCAACGTATTGCACATGGGAAAAAAAAAAACTCAATAAATAAATCTGAAGTTACAAATCTGTCGAAAACTATGATTTGACAATGAAAAAGTCCGTCAGTCCTGTCTGCGTGTTCAAGTCAGCCCGTTTGGGTCACACAAGTCCAGGTTCCTCCCTGGACCAACCTGCTGTCCTCTTCTTTGGCCTCAGCTCTTCCTCCTCCCAGACCGGAACGGACCGGACCCGGCTGGCCTCGGTTCCCCCTCTCCGGTCCTCGGTCCGGGTCTTCCGTCGGCCGGGACGTACGGAGGGGCAGCAGATTTGCTGTAATACTCGTGGTTTTCATCGTGTTTCTGGCATAGGTAAGTTGCCTCTGAAAGCATCGCCGCCTTTAAATAAAAAAGTGGATAAACAAAATAGCCACTCCGATGTTGAGCAGAATCACCATGGCAACCAGGATGGAGCTGTAGGCCTGCGTGGGAGAGAAAAAAGAGAGAAAGGAGAAGGTGTCAGTATTAAGGACGTGCACAGGCGAAACTCGCACACTTAAAGGCTGTTTTTATTTGCGGTCAGCAGGTTCCATCCACTCAACACCAACAAGAACGATTCATTTATTTGGGGGTTTTGGTTTTTTATTTGTTCCTTTGCTCACAACTGTGAGGATGTTTAGGATTTTTATTGGGAATTTTGTCAAAAGATGCACAAATCCCAACTAATGTTTGTGTGAACATGGGGGCCGTTTGTGAAGTTACACACTTAAAAACTCATCGCAGTAATTTGGGTTATTTAGTCATAAAAGAAAAAACTTTTAAATTGATTTAAAAGTTTTAAAACCTAAAAAAGGTTCAGCATGATTTATTTAGCTTCGATGGGGGTGGAGAGTTGGACATTTGATCTTTAGTCGCTTCAGTCCTTGTATCCACAGGTAGATTTTCATGTTACTTGAAAAGCAGGATTTGAGGCTAGCTTGTTGCTACTATCTTTAGCATCATCTGCATCCTCAAATACCCATCAAAGTGATGGTTGGGTTTGACATATTAAATGCAGTTTTTCTCCTTGCTGGACATTCTTTTAACATTTGTTACACAAACCCAGCAAATACATAGTTCCCATAATTCTGTACCAAAAGTAATCTTCGCCATCTTGGTAGGCAAGAATAGCACAAAGCATAGCTGAACCATGACTTTTAGACCAACAAAAACACTCTTGACCAATGTGCAAGAGAAAGATATATGAACAAAAATTGATGACTGGCAGAGTACGTACATGTAGTAACATGTAGTAACATGTAGTAACATGTAGTAACATGTAGTAACATGTAGAAACATGTTACATGTTGAGCATTATAGTACTCAAAATTTAACATTGAGCAATAGTTGAGATTTACTCATACTAGTGTTGTCATAGCAACTCCATAGCAACCGCCATGGCAGTTGGTCACGGTTGCTACAAAACCTTACAGGGCCGTCCTCTGTTTGCTGACAAGCTGTGCTGCAATCACATGGTGTGGAGACCTTCTGACCCTTTATGCTTTTATTATTTCTGTTGTTTTCTTTTAACACCCTGCGGTGATTGATATTTTATTTTTTAAACTACAACTGAGTTGTTTTTTGACATGAGATGAAGGAATTTTAAAATAATTAATTTCCAGTAAACAGATGATTTTTCAGGTTATACCAACAACACTTCAACTTAAATAATAATAATAATAATAATAATAATAATAATAAAAACATGTCATTTGTATAACTGGCTGATAAGAATGACGTCATCATTTCTTATCGGGCCGATAATTATCATGGATCCCTCTTATAAAATGTAAACTGCTCTCTGCTTCTTATCTCGTCGGAGTTTGAACGTTCACCAAAGTAGGAACCCAAAACGGTGCATTTTGTGTGTTAAAATAACTATTGTCCCGTACTAACAGGGTTGTTTTATGAAGCGGTATCTGAGCAGATGCTTGCTGACAGCCCGGGTCGTCGAGGTTAAGGCCGGTCTTTCCAACCACCTGTCCACTTTGGGTAAATATGAACACCGGAGTCCTCCGTCCTACATATTCCTGACTGCTTTAAATACATTTAGGTCTTAAAAAGGAAAGGATTTATCTGCAGAAGACCTGCTGTTTTAATTAAAGCTGTAATAGTTGTAATGATGGCTGCAGAGGGAGATGGGAAATGGGACTTGGTGCCACTTGGTTGTACATGGATTCGTCCCGTCCAGAGTGGCTGCCGACGAGGTTTCTGCTGATCACCAGGGTGATAGGCTTATCGCAGATCTGTGTCAGAGATGATTACCACAGTAGAGGCTGGATGCAGATCTGATCGGGTTTTATGCTCACACTCTCTGCTCCTCGCTTACTGCTCTGCATTATTTTATGATGCAGTTTGTTGGTTAGCTTCTAATTTGTGCAAAAGCATAATCATTCCCTAAAGATTCAGTAAAGTTGTGGGCAAATATTTATGCATTTCAGGAAATGCTAGTTTTGCTAATAAGATGCAGATTCCTGCATCCAGAACCGATCCAGATCTAACAGAAATAGAAAACAAATATATAAGGCAGGACAGATCACCAGCCTGTTGCAGGGCAGCACAGAGACCGACAACCACACACACACACACACCTAAGGAGAATTTAGAGAGACCAATTAACCTAACAGTGACAGTCCTGTTAGCCGGAGGACCTGGAGAGAATCCACCATGCACAGGGAGAACAAGCAAACTCCGTGCAGAAAGACCCCGGGCAGGGAATCGAACCCAGGACCTTCATGCTACAAGGCAACAGAGCTACCAACAGCGCCATTGTGCAGCCTATTATAGATCCTATTATTAACCTTATGTCAATAATAATAACATTTTTCTCCAGCAACACAGATTTAACATCTGCAGAGACACAAAAGACATGAAGTACAGAAAATAAAATACATAATAATATGAGAAAAAATTAAATTAAACATAAGAAAAACAATAAACAGAATAGTAAAACATTTCATATAATATGTTTGCAACAAAGAAAAGAAGTTTAAAAAGTAATGTTTTTACCAGCATTACACTGAGAAGTACAGTAGCTCCTGTAATGAATTCAGCAGGTGCACAGTTCCACCAGGTGTTTGCTAATTGCTGCTGGCTAGTCTGAAGGAGCTGCTCTGTGAGGCGGAACCTCGTTAGATCTGAGGCTCTGAGGAGGAGCTGTGCCTCGAAGGCGGAGCTAGGTCCAACCAGGCTTTTAAACAGCTAGATGGTTGCTATGCAGATTAAAGGACTTCTAAAAAATGCTTTAAAGAATTGAGGCAACACTTCTGCTTCTGAAGATCGAACATCATTGAATATACCATGATGTAAAGCCCACAAAAGCAGATTTTACATAATAACACTGCCTCTTTAATTCTTCAGTGATGTAATAATAATCTGAAGATCTGCATGAAACCAACTTAATTAAATTCAGAGCTAAGCTAACAGTGCTAATTGCTCTCATTGAAACGCTGTATCTTCTCGTCACAGAGATCCATTTTACCAGTGTGATGTGTGAACTGCATCGCTGCGGCCCGCCCAAATAAACTGCAGAGCAGCCGAAACGCAGCAGCTGACCACGATCACAGCTCAGACCATGTCAGCACACACCTGTTTATAGAAGATGATCCGTCACACATGCTTTCAAGAGAGATTTTTTGTTAAATCACCTGGCTTTTATGGGGAGAGTTTGATCAGACAGGGGATGGAAATCTGGAATTTGTTTCTATCTAACTGCATTTTCTATCTCTGTTGGTGTCGATTTAATTGCTGCGGAGGGTGAAAAGCCTCACCAGTCTGGGGAATCGTCTTCATGTAAATATGTGCCAGTGGGACGCACGATGGACTCAGAGGTGTTTACCTTCAAAGCTTTTCATGCCACACTGAATGAATAAAAACCAAGCATCTGTTTGGTGTTTTGCACCAACAGTAGGACAGTCATGTTTACTCAGCGACTGACTGGAGACGGGTGCAGCTCTGTTCCCATGGCGCTCGTTGTGTATTTATGATAGTATTTGTGTGTACTGGGAACCTGTTTAACACCGATCTCACTCGGCTCTCTGCAGACACACACACACACACACACACCAACTCAACTCCCCATCGTTTGATTGGCTGCAGCCGAAGCGATGCATACGCTGTTCCCTAGCAACAGAGTGCCGGTTAACCAATAAGACACCTCTCTGAGAGCAACGGGCTACTTTTTCATTCCTCTGTTACTAAGGTGCATCTTGGGGTTGTTCTCTGAGCATGCATCTGTGTACTGTGTACGTCTGCCTTCCTGCAGCAGGTAGCGGCTTCTGTTCCTCAGCATCTTCAAACTGCTGCGGACAAACTGAGGCGAGTGAGCAGAGGGATGGAGAAACTCCACTTTTTCCACTTGAATTTTTCTGTTGCTTTCATTAGCTAATGCTAAAGCCGCATTATCAGCAGGGATTAGCGAGTCACCAGCTCGAGTTAAGACATAACCCGCCAAAATAAAAAATGAATAAAATCACATTACAACAGTAATCCCTTCTGCTTGTTCAGAGAACCAAAATAATTTTTTTTTTCCCAAGGGTAAACCTTTCGCTTGTCCTGCAGGATTATCTTAATATGAGGGATAACACTGTGTTATGTCACGGTGGACGGGATGTATTCTCATGACAGCGGGTAACAAATCCTTTTAGTCAAATCAATGTGTGGCAGTGACACGACAAATTTGACAAATGCATCATACAGCTGCTGTGCGGTTATTAAGCCATGCAGATATAAATAGCGGTGCAATGTAAAGCAGCAATGATCAATGCTAGGAATGTTCTCAATCACCCTGAGCCTGAAAAGTTAAACAGGTCAGATTTTATTTATTATCTATTATTCCATGATATTTTATTTAAACTGTAGACAGAAGATTATAGGCTTCGCAAAGATGCAAATATTTATTTTTTAATCATTGTAGATGTTAGCATTGTTAAAACTGGGTTATTTATTTGCCAAAATCAGAAGATCTCTATTACACTGTCAGCTCCTCCCCTTCTGGCCTATATTAGCGATACTTTCATTTAACATTATATGTAAACATAAGTTTTAGACAAATTTCAATTTATACACGGTTACATGTGTACATTTTCCATGGTTTCTGTATGTTTTAACTAATTTAATTATTAATGTTGTGCGTTTTAGCTGCGCTTAATTTTACAACTGCTAACTGCTGTTAGGCAACAAAAATGTGTTTCAAAAATATTATTTTGTCAATAAAATCTATAGAAACACAAGAAGTTGACATTAAACGTTTTGGGGGCCGACATCCAAAGGAATTAGACAACAAGAGGTAGAAATCTACGGTCACCTGAAACAAGGAAAAACTGCCAGCTTACAATAAGTCTGTGATGCTAACATTATTTCTTATTACAAATTGACTTTAGGAAATGCTGCACATGCTGTATTTTTTTCTGTAATGTTTGACTTTTTGCAGGGTATTTGTTTTAGACTGGTTTCACATTTAAATTGACACAGAGCTGTTGCATCTGTGCATTTTCTTTTTGCACTACAAGCAAACCTAAAACTCATCGCAGTTTTTTTTTTTTGAATGTCCTCAAAAGACCTCTGACCTTGTGACCTTGAAAAAGCACAATACCTCTTTATTATTGGTAAGAACCTTCAAACAGGTCTGCAGTCTGACCTGTTGGTGAATGAAAGACTGCAGAAACTGATCTTTTTATTTTTACTTTGAACAGAAATTCTCGTTCATATTTCAGAGCTCTACCTTCTGATTAGTAAAAACGAGTCTGTACTGTTATTTCAAAGGTATGTTTTTCAGTAAAATCAGATAAACATCTGACAGTGTTTGGCAGGTCAGGTTTTTGTCCAGAAAACTGCAGTCAGTGCAACAATAGTTCAGAGTGAAAGAGGGTCTGATGGATCAATATTTTCCTGGGACTCGATGTATGTATTGTACATCATACTTATTCCCTCCCTCTTGGAGAAACCAAACATGACTAAGCCCATAAAAGCATCTGTGGCGTTCAGGAAACTCCAAGGTTTTGAGTTACAATCTCGTCCATTAGCAGAATGTATCTGAAATGGATCTGAGAAGCTGGAAAGTGAGAAATCAGTATGGATTAATGTTTCTGTCAGCATTTAAAAGCAGGGATAACAGCAGACATTTTCTGACACTCTCTCCAGGGAGACCCTGAAACCGTTGCTTTGGGTTGTTGCCACAAGTGACACCTCTTAACTCCACATGGCTGCCTCCTCTTGGTGCGAAGTGGGTGCGAATGTTTGGTTGTCAGTTTTGAAAAGTTACAGGTAATGGTCCAAATGGGTTTGAAACATTACCTAACCGCTGAACAACGTGCCTCAGCAGCCAGCGGAGACTCACCACACAGATAGAGGTTATTACAGCAGCTTACAGCCACAAGGTAATCACCAGTTTGGTTTTATTTATCCTGATTTCACAGAAAAACACATTTCTGTTTTAGTTATTATGAAACCTGCTCACGCAGAAAGAGAAATTTGGAGACCAGCTGTTAAATAAATCCCACAGATTATGCCAAATAAAGCAAGACCACAAATGTCAGTGAAACATTGTGTTCAGGGCAGAGGCGTGCCGACAGCAGAGCCGAACTGAGACATGAAACACATGAGAGAGAATTTCAAAGAGCTTTTTTAAGTTGATGAAGGAAGAGTCATAAGTAACCAAAAGCGTTTGGATCGTGCAGTGTGAAAGAGAACCACAGCAGCTGAAAATGTAACAGATGTTGCAGTTTTGGTCCGCAGTATGAGAACACAGTAAGAACAGTATTTCTATAATTCTCCACCAAGGGACAACTTAGACACTAACTGTGAAAGATCAGCGTTTCAGTGCATTGTTGACTGCAGAACAGCAACTAAATAACAGCTTCTACAAACTTGAAGATATGCATATTCACTGGGTTTGAATCAGTTTGGAAGTGCAAAACAGTTTGATTGAAACTAAAGAACCAGGCAGCCGTTGGTAAAAATGAAGCACAGACTGGATTCCTTTCAGTGAACTTCAGTCCAGAACTGCATGGCATTCTGGGGGATGTAGGCAGAGGAAAGACTTTATCTGCACAACCTCTCAACCTCTGGCTAGTCATACGAGGTTCGAAGCATCAACTAGCTCAGTCCTTCTTTGGTTACCTAGCAACAACCTGAGGGGTAACAACAGCCTGTTGCTAGGTAATCAAGCAACAGAAACATCTTGCTTGGTTTTCCCACTGTTCCCCAAAACTGCTTAGAAATAAAAATCAACAGTGTGGGTTGAAAGGAGAAAATTAGTCCAACGGCTTGAGAACAAATTATGGTTGAAACAGGAAAAGTCACATCCCCAGTTTGGCAGATTTTCAGATATTTAAAACGATCGCTAATGACCGATATCGATTGATATGCGATGCTTACATCATGATACGCTTTTCAGGCATATCGTACCATCAGAGCATGTCAACTTACCGAGTTCCCCTTGCTGGGCGTGAGGCTGAGGTCCTGCCGGTCGGGGACGATGGGGGAGGACTTCAGAGGCGGGGACAGGGTGAGGTCTCGTCGCAGTGGCCGCGGATCCATTTTCTCCCCCTTGTGTGTCGAGTCCTTGCCCCCGTCCCTCCCTTCCCGGTTCTTGTGCCTCTGCCGCGTGGCGCCGTGGGAGCGCCCCTCTCCGTGCCCGTGCCGCTCCTCCCCGTGCCCATGGGGCTTGTGGGTAGTGGAGTCTCTGGGCTGTAAAGGCTTCATCTCCATCTCGTAGTTGCTGATCTTCTCCTCGTCCTGCTCCAGCAGCCGGCCCCCCCTGCCGTGCGTCCCCCTGTGCCCAGACGTCCAAGTGGCGGACGAAGACGACTCCGTCCACCTGTCGCCCCTGGTCTGCCTGTGATTGGACGAGCCATGCTCCCGTGATTTGTGATTGGAGGAGCTGTGTTTGTGTCCGTTTGTCCGGTTTCCTCCGCGGCTACTGATCCCGCCGCCTCCTTTCGACAGCACGCCCCTCCTCCTGTCCTCGCTCCAGCTGTTGGCGCGTGGATACTCCGCCTTCAGTCCTCCCTCGCCGCCTCCCTCCATCAGCACCTGAATCTCCGTGTGCCCCCTTTCTCCCCCTTTCTCACTGCCGTCCTTCCCCCGGTCTCCGTGGTCCACGGCGCTCTGCCGGTGGAATCGGGCGCTTTTGCTTCGCTGGGACGGTCGGGCAGGTGGCGGCGGCGTGTGGGGAGGTGAAGAGGAGGGTGGGCTGAGGTCGGGGGTCACGGCATCGTTGGAGGGGTCATCAGATCCAACACTTTTTGTGTAAAGATCTGGGCTTTCCGCGGTGCCAGCGCTACTCGACAGGCCCTCACCCTCAACTTCACTGGAAACCTGACGTTTGGGTCGCTGAACCTCCATTCCTGCAGAGAACATGAGACGGACTCAGCAATCAGAAGGAAAGCATCAAGATGTTTGTTTTAGACTTGTTTATGGTGGCCTACTACACTTCCTCAAACAGGTTATGGGTGATACAAATGGATAGCAAAATTTTACTCTGGTCAGTTCTGCCCATTTTGAGATCTTTGAAAAGCAGAAGTGGAGCATCCTGCACAACCCGCAAGAATGCAACAAGTAGTTTCTGGACGGTGGGTCAACAACAAAGTACTTATCTTTTCCAGTAGCCATTGCGCAGCAAATACAGCAGTAAAATCATCTGACGGCTCATTTTTTAGACATCAAAAAACATAAACTTATTGCCATAAAACAGCTAGTCTTTTTTCTTTTTTTTTGCCAGATCCAAATAGAAGTAAAAAGTGTGAATTTTGCCTAATAGGACATGTATTTGGGCGATACAAAAACATGTTCATTCTTTTATCTTATTTATACGTACTAAAAGAAATTTGTCTTCACTTTTAAAGATTCATCTTTTTTTTTAGTTTTATGTTTCAGGATTTTAAAAAATGGGTTGAATACGGGATGTTGAGATTTGAGAAATCATGCAAAAAAATCCTTTAGTTATGCATCTAATGACAAGAAAAATACATCAAAAACAATATGGGGAGATTTAGTGTCATTCTGTTGTGGAAATTCAACACATTTATTCCAATAAAAAAATATAAAAACTGCTAAAAACCACAATTTCTAATTATATTGATATTTGAAAGCACCAGCTGGTTATTTATTATGTTTAGCCAAAAGCTAAAGGTCCCGTGGGAAGGCCCATGGAGCCGCAAGTTGATCCAAGCGAAAGATAATATAAAGTCCAAGGAACAAAACTTAGGAATAAATTCAGAAACGGAACCCAAAGGAATGGATCAATATGGCAACACCTTTATAGCAATAATGACTATGGAGAAAATAACGTTATGACTTAAGTTCTTAATTTAGTCAGTACAGTGGTTATTTCAGAGGAAAACAGTGGGGCAGCATGAGGAAGGTGATGTCCAAGAAGTCCAAACAAACATGCGGCTAAATGTCAGAGCTGATGCTTGTTGGCAGAGACGTTCTCATAAGTGAGAGCAGAAAAGATGGCGGTCATGACGGCCGTGCGGTCTGTGTGCGGATGCGCCGTGATGCGTGCTCCGTATGGGACGGCGACCTGCGGAGCGCCACAGGCGTGACTGGCAGACGTGGAATGGCGAAGCTGGAGGGAGGCCGTCGATGACCTTTAACATCAACCCCCCCAAATGACACACACAACGTATCTTTGATCTGTTTGCATGGGAAGTTTAGTTAAAAGTGAATTAATCTGGCAATGGGAATTGAACTTTTTCACCTTTACCAGCTATAACTTCATAGAAATCGCAAAATAAACGGCAAGCCCAAAAACATAAAACTGTAACGGACTGAATGTTCTGTTCTTTGAGTGGGAAATGTTTGAGTGTTTTTTGGTGTTGAATCCTGATTCATATGGTGGCATTATTGTCGGTTGCTATGGTAACGAGACTGCGTGTAGCGTAGCTGACACAGAGAGCAGGAAAAAAGTGGTTTTGAGTTGTTCTTCACCGTTTTTTCTGCATTATTTTCCTTTGCAGTTGCTCATTGCTCTAAATTAATAATATCTACATGTCCAGGTTGTTAGCAGAGTTGTTCCACTGTGGCAGTGCAGCTACAGCTGGCAAGTAAAAGCCGTCCATAGCTGCGCTGTGCGCATGCATGGCATTTCTGGATGTAAATAATAACATGCAATGGGTCCATATCTTCCTGAAAAGTGATTTGTAAGTTAGTTTTGTCTTATTTCAAGTGAACTAAGATATTTACAGTAGAAAATAAACCAAAATTAATTGGTAAGATTTTGTGTTTTTGCAGTGTATGAGGTCAAAAATAGTTTTTAGCTTCTTCATGTCAATCTGCACGTTGCATGCGCATCTTTGTCGTTATGTGGGGATCGTTTCTGGTTTTGGTGTGTATTGGGAGCCCACCGTTTCCAGGGTGCTGGAAGGACGGGGAGAACTGCTTGGCGGTGACCCTCGCCATCCGACTCTCCTCGTGGGCTTTCTGCGCGGCTCCCACCGCCGCCTCGGCTTTGCCCTGAGCATGAGCCGTCCTGAAACGCAGAACACAGTGAATACAGCAGCAGAGATATTACAACATCCCAGGAAAAACGACGTCCTTTCTGGATGAACAAGTTTTATTTTAAATCAAAGGTTCCCAGGACCTTCAGAAGAGAAACAGGCCCACAGCACCACAGGTTCTCCACTCTACTCATCAGTGGACATGAAGTGCTTTTCCAAACTGTCAGGTTTGCCAATTACATTTGATTTTAGCAACAAAAAAACGTTTTTTCTCTTTTCAAGCATTTTCAGGATAAGTTTCCACATTTTTTCAGAACTACAAGATGATACAAATTAACTAGAGAAAACACAATAATATTACATCATTTATTATTGTCATTAATAATATCTGGTCTTTGTTGGAATAAAGTAAAATAAATAACATTTTATGCTTCATAATTTTTCTCAAGGGGTGTGTCAGTAAGTGGAGCCAAGCTGGGTTTTGAACTTTAACTTTCAGGGAAGTGATCATGTATTTTTATTTAAACTGTTCATAGTCAATGGTAAACTGGAACACATTTGAAATATCCAAAATAAACAAAACAACAGATAAAATTAATTATGAAATCTTTGTAAACAAAATAGTCCTTTAAAAAAACGAACTAGACGAGACCAAACCACAGGACTGAAGACTTTTATCATCCAGTTTTTGGTAGAAAAAGAGAAAAATGATAAATCTTGCAAATGGAAATGATTAAGCTTGCTTTAAATTACCATGCAATTAATTGATTTATTGCTAATTGTGACAGGCGTAGCCTCATAGGAACCAATAATCACAGACTTCATCTGTTTCTGGGTTTCATTGTTTATTCCAGGTGATAATTATCATTTTATCCTGATAGTTGAGCTAAGAGGAGAAACTTTTTACTGCAGAGCTGAAATGTGATGGTGAAGCTGCAGAAATCTTAAGTTGACTTTAATATCATAAAATAATTCCTCTCTCTGAGTTTGATGTGTTTTAATGGCGGCTTTGCAGCATCTTTTTAAGGTTTTGATTGTTTTTCATCATCTGCCTCAGGATATTTTCTAATTACATCAAGCACCTTTTGTCTCTATCGCAGCTTCGTTCTCTCCGTTTCTCTCGGCTCATCCATGCATCGCTTTCCCTCTCCTCTCTCTGGGCAGAAGCAGCCCTGATGCAGTGTTGCATGTCGATGGCTATTGATTTCCTTCCTCTCTGCCTCTGTGTGCCAGAACCAAACCGTCCTGCACACCGCCGAGCATGAGAGCCTGTTGGCTGCTGGGCGGTGAGACGTAAAGGACACGAAGACGCTTCCTTTATTTAATAGAAATAATAAATAACTGAACGCTTTGCACCCAGCTATGAATTAACAGCAAACATTTGGCTTATTTAGCCAGTCATAAGAGAAAAAAAACAAGAATTTAATTTTTCTAAGTCATACATTCACCATGTTTAACTTCATTAATAAATATCACAAATATTAAGCAAGCAAGTTAAATATTTAGTTCCCAAACTAAATATTTAGCTTCAGATTGATTATTTAGCTGGCAATCTAGCTGCTTAATTAAATGTCTGGTAAATATGAGGGCACTAAATAATAAGAATTAAACCAAACATTTAGCTCTGAACTAAACATTTAGTCTATTTTCCTTACAAAATGTTTAGTTAGCAAGGCAGCTTGCAAATAAAATATTTATTTTGGAACTAATTTGTTTAGCTTGTAAACTAAATATTTAATTTAAAATTAATAATAATTTGGAGCTAAATGTTTAGTTTGTAAATTAAATGTTTATCTCCTTCATTCAATATTTAGTTTGAAACTGTGGTATTTATTAATGAATGAATAACATGGTGAAAATATGACTTTGAAAAATAATCTATTTATTTCTCTTATGACAGTAACTATATTTAGTTTGGAGCGTAATATTTAGTTTACTAAGATTAGCCTTTAAGTTGTCAGTTCATTTTTAGCCTCTGATGAAAATTTGTGAAACTGCAAATTAGAGACAAATAAAAAAACAAAGGATTTATTGTCCCCCACCCCCAACATGTTTCTGCTTGTGAAACAGAACATGTTGATTACACAATATCGCTTGGTGTCCAAAAGCCAAAGGAAGAAAAGAAAACGGCTCCACAGATGGAGAGCAGGAGGAGAAAAGAAGCGATGCTGTGAGGTGAAGAAGAGAGCGGGAGGAGAGATGATGCAGCGCGGGGAAAGCAGTGGGAGAGCTAAAAGGTGTTTAACTTGAATGAATCACAGCCTGCCTAATTGTGAGACAGCGTAATTACAGCGCTGTCCAGCAGGCTGTCAACCTCTGCATTAAAGCAGAATTAGGGGGAGGACGAGGACAAGCCGTTATGTCTTCATCATGACTGAGTTTTCTTTAACACGACAGACATTTTGGAGACTCAGTTTGCTTCTTAATGAGGAGAACAAAGGTTACAATAGTTCTGAGTTTTTTTTTATAATAGTTTATTTTATTTAGATATGACTTTTTATTTGTCTAATTCTGTTAGTTTAACTAGTTTATAGAGTGAGTTTACGCTCCATATTCCTCCTGCAGGCACCTACGGAAACTTGCAAAATGGCGACAGCAAAAGTTGGTAGAAAACAACAAAATCGGTTAGTCAGCACTAATTGAATTTTTTTTTTTTAAATGTTATCTTCTGTTGAGTATTCAATTCAATGCTCGAATTTTACTGGACAGTAAATAACCAGAAGTTATTGCGATAAATGATAATGTTGTTTTGAAACATTTTTAAGTAATACAACAGTTATGGCACAACAATCCAAGAACACATTCACAAAAATCAATAACCTTTCAATTATAATGAACATGTAACACTGGCACTGGAAGACATTAAAAAAAACATTTTTCATTGAAGTTTTTAAATTAGATTTGAAGACACACAGGTTTGTTTGCATTTATGTATTTTTTTTTTCTTTATTGATTAATGGCCTTTCTGGTCTTCCATACACTTCAGTTTTCAAGCTAAATGTGAGTTTGTTTTCTCTGAATCACAAGACATTTCTAAAATAGATCAGTGGGGCATGGATTAGCACTGAATGAACAAGCAGGGAGATCGATGCCAAGAGAGACGAGCGAGAAAAACAAAGGCTGAGAGACAAAACAAAGACGGGACAGAAGAGAGAGCGCAGCGAGCCGAGGAGAAAGTCTAATCCAGGCCTCACGCTCTAAGCTCCTCCATCATCTCTGCCATCGCTCTGAAGCAGCTGATGATGAGGACGATGATTCATATCTCACTGAGCCTTCCGGTTTGCATCACCGCTAATCATTCGTGCGTTCAATCAAGTTGTGAGGACGTAAATCTGTTGACACACCAGGCTGATATGGTCCCTTTTCTGGGAGGCGTAAAACAAACCAGTTGATTTCTGCTATGAAGATTATCTTAAAGGTGGCCTATTATTCTTCCTTCAAGAGGTTAGGATAGGTTTGTAGTCTATACAAAACAAGTTCATTACGTTTTTTCAGACAGATCATTCTTTGATGATGAGATTTTACTTTGCTCAGTTCAGCGCTTCTTCAGAATGAAATGTTTTAGGGTCTCCGTCACTTTAAATCTAAATATTCTGCTGCTGGCCACGCCCCCAAATTCAGTGTTTACACTCACTTGAAAATGTGAGTGTAAATACATTTTCAAGTGAGCTTACACTTGAAAATGTAAACTCACTTTTACATTTAAGTGAGTTTACATGTGAACTGTGCAAACTGTTTATACAAACTGTTTGCACAATTTGTATAATTGTGCAAACAGATGCACAATTATACAAATGTGTAGCGCACTGTAAAGTGCAGTTAGCTGTGAAACCAGCTGACCAAATGTCCTGGAACTCAGACTAGGTTGCCAGGTAACGGGTGGAGATCCGCTGTGGTTGCTAGGTGATGCTGCATTCTGAAGGTTTTTGAAACATCTCATATTCCAGGACAAGCATTAAATTATTACCAAAAAACCCCGGGTGTTTTTTGCCCCCAAACTCTGCTGCTGTTTTTGGAAGCAGTTGAGATCAAAACGTCTGTTTCTGTGTTGCCAGATTTGTCAGCTTTTGAACACGTTTGGCTGGAAACTACAGATTCAAATTCAAAAGAACTTTGCTGATCCCAAAGAGAAATTAAATGCCGTTGTAACTCATATGAGTTACAACGGCATATGAGTTACAGAAGAGACTCGTATAACTGTTCTCTCATTTAATTTTGAGAGAGCAGTTAAAATTTGACAGGTTTCTGTAAAAGTTTCAGAGAAAACACAATGGCAACAAAACAGTTGCCATTGTGTGGCAGAAAAGCACAAATCTTTTTTTTTATAAAATGCTGTGTTATCACACTTAGTTCAATTAATTTTGAAATCTCTCCAAGATGACATCAATGATTAGCCACTGGTTAATTAAGTGTCACTGTTTAGTAATATTTTAAAACAGAAATCCCAGGGCAGCAACATGAACCCAATCAAATCTCAGGTTTGATTGGGTTCATAGAGTCAAGTTCTTTTTGCAGTTCCAGTGGGACCTGGTTCTAGTCAGGATATTACAAATACTGCAAAGGACAACCAAAAATGCCATGGATTGTAAAGAGGTTAAGATTTGTGCTCATGTTTTTGGAGTTGTGCAGGTTTTACATTGTTTTCGGTTTGGAAACTTTCAAATCTGGCAACCCTGCCCCCTTTTAAGCTGGAGTTGTATTTCATAAAATGTATGTTTATTGAAGCAACGTCCTGTTATGGGATGCAAACAGAGTGAATGTAGCAGTGACGCTGTGTGTGTTGGGCTTCAGGCGAGTTGATGAAACGAGGTCACAGAATTGCAGCGAGGCTCCGACCACAAAGCACAGTGAGTCACTGGTGTGTTTATCTGGTTTTCACTGATCACAGGTAGCCTAGTGACACATCGGTTACATCAGCACATGTGACTGCGCTAACGAGGGCACATCAGCCGGCGAGCGCCAAATAAATCCTGGATTTACAGCGACATCAGGCACGCGGACAGCAGATCCAATCCCACCAGGTCCTGACTCAACCTTTACCTCCGACCTCCCTGCGCAGGTTGCAGAAACACTGACAGCGCTAGAAACATGCGCCATCTCTAGGAAGTAAGCCAGATCCTCCTTGAACCAGTTTTCCTAAGTGCTTTCACTTTGCTCCGAGAAAGAGAATTGCAGCAATTATCCTGTGACTGTTTCACCTCTCAGGGTTTCTCCTGGAGTTCCTCAAGGAAATTCCCTGCTGCTCTGTTCTGGGACACGCATGCTGAAGCTGTACGGCGCTGCAGGAATCTGGGTTAGATGTTTCTGTTGATGTGTGTGTGAGTGTGTAAGAGAGCGGAGAGCCAGGCCAGGCTAAAAGTGTATGCAGAACAGGGTTATTCTGGAGGGAGAGAGTCTGATCTGCGCCATCATTCTTCACATCAGGAACCTGAGTTTGAACACTACAGTAAAATTCAAACCCTTTTCAAGTTTTTAGAAGGTTTGTTTTCAAACTTTTCCAACACCACACTTCATGACGTCTTATAAGGGCCGTTGCAGTCAGACAATAATGAGGAGTAAAATTCAGACGCCCCTCAGAACAGGAGGAAAAGAGAAGCCACAATGATGAGGAATTCAGATCAAATTATCACAGTTCCATTTTAAATAGACCAGAGCTGAATGATTTAAGTGTGAAAAAGTCTCTATGATATGTCCACTTTAAGGAAACCAGCTGGTTGAACATGAGTAATGTAGCCATTAAGGGATGGAAATGATCAGCCAGAATTCACTACGGTAGGCTGTACAACCATATAAGTGTCCCTATTAAAGTGGCCAGCGAGTGAATATGTCCCAGCTTGCCTCACAGACCAAGTAAGGACAGAAAATGTCTTATCGTCCTCTGTTTCCATCTCCAACTTCACAAACTTTCTAGGTTTGAGTTTATCCGCTTAAAACTGGCAACAAAGTGACATCCTACTTTAAACAAGGACACAGTCTGTCCCCAGAAATATGTCAAGGCTTTTTTCCCTCTTTCTCATGACCCTGTCCTCATAATATCAGAGCAATGTCTCCCTCAGCAGTCAGAAACTGAAGTTTAACAGGATTAACCGCAGTGGATATCAATGTGATAATGTCATATCTGTGAGAAAGAAACGAAGCTGAGCGATTCAACCTTTTAAAAGATAAAACAGAAACATAGTTGCTATAGAAAGTGACTGATTAGATTTTTTTTTATTTTTTACATTTTTTTTTCTTTGTTGCATTTTCTAGAATAGCGCCGCTCACAGTGGCAGCATGTTGGACTAACGCTCTTGTGTTTTCTCCCTCTGGTTTTGGACGCTGCGCAGCTGCAATTTCTGCTCATACTTTTCCACTTTCGGACAGCTAACATGGTGTGTAACCATGACAACAAGGTGCCCAGTGTCTCCTAGAAGACTCTTAGATACAATGAGCTATGACAACATTTAATTTCCCTTTGGGACAAATAAATTATTGTTGAATTGAATTATATATGCAAAGCCTTGGACTGAAATCTTCACAAAAAAAGTGATCTGAGTTCGTTGATTTCATCTTCACACACTGCAAAAACAAAATCTTAGCAAGTATTTTTGGTCTAGTTTCTAGTGCAAATATCTTAGCACATGTATAAGTAACTCATAAGTACCTTCTCACCAAGATATATGAGCTTGTTTAACTAAATTTGAAAAATAAAAAAGTTCTTGTTCCATTGGCAGATTATTTCACTAAAAACATTTTTAAGAAATCTGCCAATGGAGCTACGACTTTTTCCATCGATATCAAGGATTAAGTTAGTTCTGTCTGCATCTTCATTCTGCTCTCCTGAATCTTTTCACACACCGACTCCATGACCACGAGGTCAGAGATGTTACACATTATTACAGCTGATCTGCTCCAAGGTCAGATCTAATCCGATAGAGCTGCTAACCCACTTTCAGACAGGAGCTTCATTCACCGTCTCTGACTGCCGTCGCACTTTCAAAAAACTTCTCCTGTTTTTCCTCCTTATAAGTGAAAAAATCTGTCAGGAGAACTAGCACGTTTTCAGAAATATTAAGGAATTACTGACTCACAACAAGCTACTATTTCTTGATAAAACGTTACTAATAAGTTAGTTTTTTCTATTTCAAGTGTAACAAAAATATTTGCACTAGATACGAGACCAAAGATACTTTGTAAAGCTTTTTTTGTTTTTGCAGTGTAGTACAAATGTAGTACAGACACTTTATATAAAATGTAGTGGAATAAAAATCAAAAGTACCCAAGAGAAAATCTACTCCAGTAAAGTGCAGATACATGAAAAATGTACTTAAGTACAGTAACAAAGTACTTGTTGAAAAAGTGTCCAGTCTCTAGTTACGATTAGAGCTGCATCTATATTGCTATAAGTCAATACATATTGCAATAGACACATGATCAATACATAACATGCCTGAATATGTAAAATAGTCACTGAACTTTGATCCAAAACAGCACGGCATTCTGGGGCTTGTAGTGAAAGGAAAGGCTGTAGATGAAATGGCATAAACTCTTTGGTTACCTAGCAACAACCTGTTGAGTAATTTCTAGCAGCGGTTTAAAGTTACGACACTGAGCCTCATATCTGCTTAAACATAAAAAAACAACAGCAGAGAGAAAACCGTAGACAGAAAAAGAAAGGAACTGGCCACCAGTCTGGCAGGATTTCAGATTATTTGAACAAAAATCCAATCTCTAATAATCAATATCGACCGATATGAAATGCTTATATAGTGATATAAGCATATGCCCTAAAGCCAAGTCACTAACAAAGTTTCTGCATCATAACCTGACCTCAACAACAGTCTGAATGCCTTCGATGCCACCAGGCTTCAATGTTAATATGATTTTTTATATTTAGGTTCTGGGACAGTAAATCAATTCCTCCTCTAAGTCCTAAAACTAAAACTTGAGCCTCATATCTCACCCTGAAGCTGTGAGCCGCTGTGAAGCAGGTCAGGACAGAACCATTAACCCCGGACGTGCTCTGCGTTTAGCTAAATGGGAACAGACTCCAGTTTCCTGGACCGTCTCGCTTCGATTGCCGCCTCGACCCTCCTTAACCCCTCGACCCAGTTTGACCCCGAGCCTGATCTTATTCTGTCACTGATTCAAAATATAAAACGAAATGGAAGAAACTTGATCCAGGAAACTGCAGGTCCGTTTCCTCTCAATCAGGACACTGCAGTTAGCTTAGCATCGCTAACAAGTGAGTGTTCAAGGTAAACATGGAGGGCAGAATGAAAGTAAAAAGAACAATTAATTGATCATCAGATTAAAAATAAGCCTTTTTAATACAACATTAGAAATATATTAAGACATAAAAATAAAGATTATATTCATGTTTTAAACGAGAAAATAAACATGTCAACCGCCTGACTTGGCATGAATACACTGTAGGGCCAATGTGTTGGATTAACTGATTAATAACTGGATGCAAAAGTTTCTTAATAGAAGATATTTTTTTTATTTATTTTACATAATTTGAACCGGATGAAGTTAAAACTGCCACCTGAAGAGTTCTGGGTGGGATATATTTATAGATAAAGACAGTGGGTTTTTTTTAATGCCAAATTTGTATATATTTTGCACAGTTTGGCTCTGTGTTGTTTTTTCAGAACAACAATTAATCGACTACTAAATTAGTTGATAATTATTTCACTAATCGACTTATGTATGTTTTAAATGGCTGTTTTTCATTATAATTGTATTTGTAGAGATTTGTGTTTAATGAAGTTATTAGTAAAAGTGTAAAGAGACACAAATATTAAAGTTCACATCATATCTTCAATTTAAATTCACTGTTAACTCGCTAAGAGAAAAAACTTCAAAGATTGGCCAGTAAGGAGCTTTTATAAAATAATAAAGAATAACCTGATTCATAAAATCACTTGTTTTTGTTCTTTTATGAAAATACTGACAAAGTTTTGATTCAATCCACATTTCTTTCCACTGCATGAGAAACTTAGATTTTCCCAAAGAGCAGGTTTTAGTTAAACGTTCAGTCTTGTGTGGGTGTTGGTGGTTTTTTAAAAGTTGTGCTACAGAACGTTGTGTTGTGCACATAATCATTTCTGCATGTGCTCAGATTTAAAAGGGTACACCGCATGCTCAACCGAAATGGCTATAACAAATATTCACGGACCATTACAGCTCTACTGATTAGCAATTCGCCACTCGCACATGGCAGCGTTACATTTTTCATTTATTCGGTAATATAATCAAAATAGACGGCAATAAAAATGTTGCTTTGACTTATTATTGACAAAATACTTGAAGAAATAGCAGCTTTGGCCTTTTTGAGTCACATTATGTCAGTTTGGCTTCAAGGCAAGAATTTCTACAAAATATACACTTTACAAAAGGATTTCATGCTTTTTGTCTATTTAAATTTCTGGGGAAATGGGCGTGGCCAGTAGACAGAGGGGCGTGGCCAAACTTCTCTACCTGTTGGAAGAGGGACGCTGATGAGCAGAGGGGGTTGAGAGGGAGAAGCATTGCTGCCAACTTAGTGACTTTGTTACAATATTTAGCAACTTTTGAGATCCTCTAGTGACTTTTTAAAAAAAAGTGATTAGTAACAAATGTTGCGACTTTTCTCTGTAATCTGAAACTACGGCTGCGAACACAAGAAAGCGCCAGTCGCTAAGGTATGTTAAGGCAGGCCACAGATAATGGCAGATAAATGGTTTTCCTGTAATGTGTTTCTGCCATTAGCAAATTTAGCAGCGCTTTTACAAGGATGATTGACGGCGCTCAGGCACTCCTCCTGGCTCTGATTGGTTCTTAAGGCAGCAATGGCAGTTCAGGAAGGAGGTGAAGGAGATCAATCTCTCCACAGATTATCCATCTCGTTTTATTTTGTCAGAACATAGTGACAGTTTTAACAAATACGTAAAAAACTTATTTTTGTAAGAGTTATATAGTGCGGCTTTAACACCGAGCTGTGAGATCAGCCAAGCTGAAGGATTGTAGAACTGCACTCTATATTTCAGAGTTAAACAAAAGTAAACAAAATGTTACAAATAGATCGTCAAGGATCAATTTATACAATTTATCTGCAAAAAAAAACTAATTTAGGTTGAAGTTCAACAAACCATGGCGGTATATAATTGTACCATGTGCTATCGGATGTTGTGGTGTATTTTAATTGCCCCTGGGGAGACAAGGGGCAATTCCTCCTCTAATAATGCTAAAGTTATTTGATCTGGAAGTTGGAAGCATTTCTAGATGCTTGTGATGTTCCTCTAGTGAAGATCATTGGACCTGAACAGGAGGATTTAGTCCGGTCGCCGTTATTTTACAATAAGAACTTTAAATTAAAATGATTTTCTGAGATTTGCCTTTGAGAACCAGAACCAGTCGGACCTCCTACCTGGACAGAGCGATCTCGGACTTCTGCCGGGCGATGTCCGCCGCCTTCTGGGCCCCCTCCACGGCTCGGTCCACCTTCTCCCGGATTTTGCTGGCGCGGAGCGGGATCAGGTTCTTCCGCTTGCCGCTCACCAGGATGTTCTGCTTGTACTTCCCTTCCTCCTTGGTGCCGTCGGGGAACGTGGTGCAGCCGTAGCCGTGCCGCTTGTTGCTCAGCCACTCGCCCTCGTACTGCAGCCCGTCGGACCGCCGACTCACGCCGAATCCGGTCCGCTTGTCGTTCTTCCACTCCCCGCAGTACGTCTCCGTCGCGGTGGCGTCAACGTCGTCGTCCGCGACCGCCAACTCCGCATCTGCGTCTCCCAGGCTGGAAAGGGTAAAGGTCACAACGGTTTATGTTTTCATTTTAAAACTATTTCTTATCTGGGAAAACAAATACATTCATCCACACAGGGCCGGCCCGGGTTTTCATTTGGGCCCCGCATAACAACATGAAAAATGTCTAGTCATAAATGAATTATCTGCCAGTGGAAATACCATTTTTTCAAAATCAATATTAAGGAATTATTGAGTTAAAAGTTACTAGAGCGTTAATTTTACCTTATTTCAAATGAAAATTTCACTGTATGAAATTCAAATTTCTGACTTCAGTTTTTGCTTGAAAAATGCAGCTGCAGAGATTTTGCCTTAGATGAGAAGAATTCAAGAGGACCTATGATGAAAAATTCACATTTTGTATGTTTTTGTTCTTCCATTTTGGGTCTTAAAAGCTTCTAAAAAAAATGCTAGGAGCTGGGGAAAAAAAGTGAGACGTTTTTGGCAGTAAGTTAACGTTTCTTAGTGTTTGTAAAGTGCGCCGATTCAAAAACATCCTGAATGTTAAGTCACATTTGAAGGGCATTGCAACGTTACGTAGCAACTCCAGCAGAGTTCCACCCATCACCCAGCAACCCAATCAGATATCCAGCACATTTGGTCAGCCTTTTTTTACCGCTGGATTTAACAATGGCTGCTGGAAAAGACGAAAGGTTTTATTGTTAACTCATCATCCAGAAACCTCTTACTGGATTCTTGTTGGTCGTGCAGGAGACTCTACTCATGCTTTTCAAAGATGTATGGTGTATAATTGCACATTTATTTGCAGCTATTTTTACATGTGGGTCCAAACATTGAGTTGGGGGGCATGGCCAGTAGCAAACTATTTGGATTTAAAGGAACAAAATCAGCTAAAATCCATTTATGTAAGAATTATTTTAATAAAGAGGTTTTGTATAGACCACAGACCTGTGCTGTTCTATTCAAGAAAGCATAATAGGTCACTTTATAAATTATGTGTGGATATAAAAGTTACCACCAGTTCCTAATAAATGCATTTTAACTTTGAATAAAATGTCGTCTGTAGATCCAGGTATTTAATGGTTTAATTGCTGATTCAGCAGTTAAACCATCAACTTACCTGATGGTGGAGTTGATGTCCGATGCAGCCGAGGAGACGGTGCTCATCCCAGCCTCGCTCCGAAACGAGCTCTGTTTGGACCTCTGCGACGCCAGAGAGCTCCTGGACTCGGACTTCCTGAGCTTGAGGCCGGACAGGATGGACCTCCGGAACAATCCTCCTTTCCTCTTCCCCTTCAGCAGCTCCGCCTCGCTGTGCGCCGTCAACACGAAGCCTCCGCGGGACACCGCCGGGCTGCTGCCGCTGCTGCCCGTGCTGCACATGGAGACGCTGGTGGTCAAAGTTCCCGGAACAGTGGGCGGGCCCGGAACCAGGGCGCCCGTTCGGTCCAGCAGCGCGGTTCCGTTGCTGTGCTCCGAACCAGAACGGAGAGAGTTTATGGAGGTGCGTAAAGGAGAGCGGATGACGGCCGCCATGCCGTATGGAACGCTCTGCCGGACGCCGTAGCCGTGACGCATCCCTCCGACCCACTGACCCTGAAATGTTCCTGGAGGAACAGACCAGAATGAACACGGGTCAGACGCTAAAATACAACCAGAACACAAGAAACACTTAGAACTGTGAATAACGGTGGAAACGGCTGGTGACTGACTTCAGACCAGCCGTGTTTGTCCATTCTGAAGAATCACAGCGAGACTTCGGCTTATTAGGGCCGTAGTTTAATACGGCCTAATAAGCTGTAATAGACTATAAGGAGTGAATTTCTGCCAAAACAACAAATACATTTTTAAATTAAGCTGAGAAATTTTTCTGAAAAATAAAAATTCTAAAGATTGATGAGTTTTTAGCTTCATCTCATAAATTGTCTAGTAAAAATTATGAACTTTCTATATTTAAAAAAATAGAAAAATTGCAAGAAAAAACTGAAATTTTGAGACTGGCTTCAAACATTTTCTCGAATAAATGTGAAAATTTATATTTTAAAAGTTTAAAAGAAAATAGATTTTTCATACACGGAAATTTTCTAGTTTTATTTCTAAAATATTTCTGAGGTTAATCTCAAAATTTCCAAGTTTTTTGGTGCAAATTTTAAACTTTTGAGCTTTTAAAAGTCAAAGTTTCAGAATTTTTTTGAGTAAATTATAAAAAAAATGTCTACAAAATTTCTGAGATTAATCTCAAAATGTTTTGGCTGAAATTTAATCATTTTTGTTTCTTTTCTAGTAGTTTGAAAAAAGCGACCAACCACCAATGAAACCAACCGAGATGTTCAGTTGAAACTAAGAAAATGCAACTGCAATAGCCAGCATTCAGCCCAAAGAGGGCAGCACTGAGGCAGATTTAAGCAAAAATATTGCAGAACTAAACAAATTGTCAACAAATTTGCACACAAAGACAGCACAAAAACAAACAAACAAACAAACAAAATCAAAGGCATATATCCACTTAAAAAAAAGGAAACAAATTACATATGCAGCCTTTAATTACAAAAACAGGCAAAACATAAAATCTAACAAACAGGAGAATACTGTGAGTTTAGCAGGAAAAACAAAGCATCTTGTTTATTTTATGATCATTAAATTAAGCTGAATATTTTTGATTATTATGTGTAAGTTGAATTTTTTCAGATTTCTTTGTAAAGTTTAGAAGTTTTTGTCGTCACACTCCCATCATTCATATCATTCCTGCTGCAGAACAATCCCTGCATCTCAGAGTTGCTGGAAAGTAGGCCATCAGTGTGTGTGTGTGTGTGTGTGTGTGTGTGTGTGTTTCCAGCTTTCCTCTCTCACACACTCTCCAGCGGAAGTGTGTGTTCCAATCGGAGAGCAAGCGATCCATCCCGCCCGCCTGCCCGACCCCTCTGATGTAACAGCACTCTGATTCATTCTGGAGCAAACGCACGACTACATGCCCATATAAGGACTGCTTCCACGTCCTGCGTCTGCATCGCAAACAAACGGCTCCCTGCTGGGCCCGAGGGTCAGGGAAAGCAGGAAGTGTGGAACGGAGCCAAACTCACACACACCGATCCGCGTGCCAAGCGGTTCTAACTCCAAACCTGTCCCCGTCATCGGGAAGATCTGCCCCATACCTGCACACGCACACACACACACACACACACACACACACACACACACACACACACACACACACACACACACACACACACACACACACAGGGCCTGTGTCAGAGACAGATGGGCAGCACATCTGGCCAGCCCTTTGTAATCATGTCAGCACAGCTGTATGGCCATATGAGAGATGGATCAAAGAACGCACACACATACGTGAGCAACAGCTTAATGAGATTTTATCAAATGGATGCTTTACAACTGGAGCAGAGCCAGGAGGAAGAGGAGGAGAAGAAGAAGAATCAGGAAGAGGAGGAGGAGAGCGCTGACTGTGCAGAAGGAAACCAGACAGGGAGCCAAGCAGAGTCCTGGATATTAAGAGACTGTCGACACATTTTGTTAAAATAAAAACACTAAAATGAAGAAAGAGATCACACCTGAAGCTGCAGCATAAATATATGACTATTAGGGTTTTTATTATGAAGGTGGGCTACAAAGGAGGGATACATTTCTGCCAAAAAGTTTCAAGGTTAGTCTCAGAAAATCGTTGAATTATTTTTGGTAACTTTGGAGTTTCAGTAGCTTAAAATTTGCAACAAAAAAAAAAAAAATCTGAAAATGTGAAATTAATTTCAGAAATTTTCTAGAAAAAAGATGAAAATTTCAGTTTAAAAAAAAACTCAGAAATTTTCTAGAACAAATTGGACATTTCTGAGTTTGAAAACTCATAAATTCACTACAAATACTTGAGAAATGTTGTGATCAATCTCAAGTTAGACATTTTCAAGTTTCAAGAGAGACATTTTCTAGAAAAACTCATTCATCTTTAGTCACATTTATTACTGCAGCAGCGTCTTTTCACAGACCTGCCTGCAAAATCAGTCGTCCAGCTGCAGCTGATCCAGAAGCTGCTGCTGCTGTTCTGACTAAAACCAGGCAGATGGAGCACAAAATTCTCGTTCTAAAGTCCCTCCACCGGCTCCCGGCAGCTCAGAGAATAAACTTTAAAATACTGTTAGTTCATAAGTCACTGAACGGTTTAGCACCACAGTAGATTAAAGATCTGCAGTTGTCATAGCAACCTTCCAGACCTCTCAGGTCCTCTGGTTCTGCTCTGCATCCAGAACCAGAACCAAACATGGAGAAGCAGCTTTCAGCATCTATGGACCACAAATCTGGAACAAACTTCCAGAAAACTGCGAAAATGCTGAAACACTGAGTTCCTTTAAATAAAGGCACCAGTTTAGAGTCTATTTGAAACATTATAAATGAAACATCAACATATTAGATGTATAATTACGGCACTTCTTGACAAAATATAATGTTTACTGGTTGACTGCGACTTTTATGACTTTGTATTTTTCTGCTTTTATGATGCCTTGTTGCTGAAACGTGCCACACAAATAAACTTGATTGATTGATTATTTAAATAACAATGTGTAATTGTGATGATTGGAAATATGACTGAACTTGTGAACTGTTTATCCAAAGGGCTTTTCTGAAGTCAGACTGACCCGGGCACCGCGGCGCTGCTGACTGCAGGACTTACAGCTTGATCAGCTGCCAGCGGCGAGTGCAAATGAGGGGATATTCGTGAGGCGGCGTGTGGGCCGTTGTTGCTTCTTGGAAGCGTTTACAAGCCTGACTCTGAAATGTCGGAGTAAATGACATATTTTCTGGTCGCTCTCCATGGTGCTGAAAAACCAGCAAGGAGCCGTTTCCCATTGCATTCAGATCTGCTTACAGTTAGAGCTTAAAAATAAAATCTACGACTCATTTCATACATGATCTGAGCTCCGATTTTAATCAGTTTCTGTTTCTCCGTTTCTTTTCTGAAAAAGACATTACAAATGACTGAAAATATTTTCAAAGAATGGCTTTTATTTCAATTAACCCCTGTGTGAGTTATATGATGGACTATCAGGGTCATTCTTCAAGAACGTTTAATTACAAAATAATCATGATATTAGCTAAACTAACGACACAATTTTCCATAAAAACACCTTTAAATTTCTAGGAAAAAGAATCCTTAATGAAGAAAAATGTCAAGAATGTCCAGAAAAAAAATTATGAAATTTTGACAAATTTCTGAAGAAAAGAAAACCTTTGAAACTTTGAAATGTCCAAATTATTTTTAGAAAATTTCTGAAATTAATCTCAAAATTTAAGAAAAAAATTCAAGCAAATTTTGGGCTTTTCAAACTCAGAAATTTCTGAGATTTTTCTAAAGCATTTTGGAGAATTTACCAGTTTTTTTCTTGCCAACTTCCAAACTTTCAATCTAAAAAAGTTTGTTTTTTCTAGAAAATCTACTTAAATATGTCTGGATTTTATTTGGCAGAAATGTACGACTGGTTTCTCCAGTCGTCTTAATACGCCATTGTTTTTATATTTTATAGTTGACTGAAATTTAAAGTCCAAATAAACAGAAGCTGTAAAACCTGCTTGTCAGACAAGATGGCCGCCCTCTGAATTAGGAAAACTCATGGAGCGCATTGGCGGAAAAAAAATCCAGATCTTCAAAAGCCGAAAATGTAATTAATAAATAAAATCAATTTATCGGCCAGCTTTTCTTACAGTTCTGTGGGAAAAATTTGAATCTGCAAAACGAAACCTCTGACAGGACCGAAGCAAGGCAGCAGTACATCAGGTTATCTTCTCTTTACAGCCATGAACCCGTCACTGCTGCGCTGACATAAAACAGACCTTTCCAGTGTGACGGGGCTTCAACCTCTGGCCTGTACAGTTGTGAGGAGAATCTGCTACGCAGTTCGCATGTCAAAACAATCTTCCTGATTTCTGCCTGGAGGCGCCAGCGGAAGGCGCTGCTAAATCATACGGGCCTCAAACCGGGCCGCTGCGTCTGCAGGCGCAAGGTAGTGACACAAAAACACCGACTGCGATGAGATCAAGAATGCAGAAACGGTGAGGTGGTTGGATCACGTGGCAAACATCAAACATGCTTCCTGTCTGAGGTAAAAACCGTCTGAGGGTTTGTGTTTCACTCTGAGGATGGAAAACCTGTCAAAATCGTTAAATGTGGCCTTACTCTATGCTTAAATTAAGATTTCATTCATCAAAAAGCCTTTTGGTGACACAACTGTGGAGTTCAGCCTCCTGTCAAACTTAGCATAGCAAAGTTGTTAAGTAAGCAACAGTCTGGCCACACCCACAGTGTTGCTTGGCTCCGCCCACTTTGGTGGGCGTTTTCAAACCATCTGGGGGCGGGGCTAAGCTTTCACAGGACATTTAGTTTAAATATAAAAAAGCTTAAACAGTTCAAGGGGTTTGAATAGCGACTTCAAAAAAGAACAGAAAAGACGAAACATTTTCTTATTTTCACTGTCCAGCTCGCCCTGCGCCAGCAGCGGCAGAGGACACGCTCCCAGGATAAAGATCTGGATTTGTTTAATGTTTCAGACTGCTCTGCTAATCCTCACTACAAACACCAAACCGCCGTTACGTAAGCTGAGCCCTGCAGAGGAGCAGCAGTGGTAGTAGATGAGGCGCGGATTACGACTGGAAAACAACGACGACACAACAGAGTCCCAATAAGTTTCAGGTTGTCGAACTTCAGCGCTTTTCACAAAAAATGAATATAACATCAGATAGTAAGGATTAAAATTCTTCATTTTTCTTTTCATTCTTATTTATTTATGCATCATCTTTAAACCTGAAAACATTTCTGGGACTGAACAACGCCTGCTGGGTGGGTAGATAGATGTGCTGCTGAGACAAACTGTGGCTGACCACTGGAAAGAGGGAAGGTCAGCGTGAAGCTAAACCTCGGTTTGAGACCTTTATCCGTTTAAGAGCTTTTCCAGTGGCCTTTTTTCTGTCTGAGTCTCACAGATTTCTGTTTAGGGATTAAAAATCTGCTCTGAAATTTCATGAAAAAGACCCACAAAAACAGTCAGTCCTGTATCTGTTGCTTAAAGTAAGAAGATTAAGATTCCCTCCTTTAAACGAGGGTGATGAAATCTGCAAACAAAAGCACTAACATTTTATTTTTGAGGAAATAAAATCTTTTATACAGACAGTATTTCTCAAAGTTGGCATCCCTGTTGGCAGCTCCTGCATTATTTATTTTTTGGGCCAATTGCTGCGTTTCATTTGGTGCAAACTGCGTTTTTTTCCTCTCATCGGTGAGAGGAAAATATGTTGCATCACCAAAAACACGTGACAGAAAAAATGGAATCTGCTTACAAAGCTGCGGCTGGAACAAAAGTTTTTTAACTTTTTAAAATAAAAGTAGAAATATAACAATTTAATTACTAATAAATAATTAATGAGAATGTCCCAAAATATGTACAATACTGCTGTATGACAATGGTAGCAATAATAGATACATTAATGTATATAAATAAGTTTATTTTTATGAACATTTTTTAGATTTTTTGTAGTTTTTACTCAATTACTGTTCTCACAGCGTCAAACTTTCAGCAAATAAGCCTATATACGTCCATTTACAGTGAATTGATTACTATATTAGTTAAGAAATCTTTCAATTATTGATTCATTTGGATTAATTTGATTAATTATTTCAGCCTTATATTAGATTTTGTCCTGCATTTATTTACCAGTATTTCCATCAGTTAAACAATAATTTAACTGATGGTAAGAACACCAATATGACTAGTTTTGTTTTACTTTACATTTTAGAAATTAAATTAATTTTCTTTAATAAACATTTTGTACTTGATATCAACAAGTAATTATAACTTGTTGTGGGATAATATAGTTGTAAATAAGATAATAATAGTTGTAGAGGAGGATAAAGTTAAAATCAGCCCTGGTAGATGAACTCCTGGTGTTTATCATTAATCTGGAAACTGTACGGAAAGCACAGAGGTTAACTACCGGAAATGTGCCAATTTCCTGGAGTTGACAATCTGATCTGTACCGGGTAAAGTGGTTAAGAGGATAAACTGGTAAAGAATAAAGGAATTAGTCATCATTCAGACCAAGAAGGAGCTGTGACAGCATCATCAGAGCGCATATTTTAAGAAACGGACTGTGGTCAGAACACCCAAAGCAGTCACACGCCGATCTCCGCATCTCCTCTAAATTTCACTCTTTTTCAGTTTTCCAACTATCGCTTTGCTTTTTACTGGAACTTCAAGATTTTAACTTTCTGAGAAGCTTCAGTGTAAGTGATGCAACAGCCAGCAGTTCTGAGGAAGTGCTGATGTGCAGCAAACTAAATTCAACAGGTGTTAAAGATGAGACGTTCAGGAGAAGGGAAAAAGGTAGAGATGTCAAAAATATACAGTAAAATTTGTTTCTTAGGATATATCCATACTGTCCATCATGGCTAAAACTTCCTGTTAGCTAAAACATCTGAACCATCTCAGCTTTCCAACTTTTTACACAACCTGACATATTCATTTTAATCCCTAACTATGCATTATGGATTGTGGATAGTCTTAACTATCCACAAGACTTTTAAGCAAATATTGTGTGGATTGATGATACAAAATTGAAACATTTTTTGGAGGTGAGTGTTTAATCTGGTGTAAAATTCACAAGCCATGTTTCCATCAAAGTCTTTTTATGCACATTTTTAAGTGTTGCATCAGAAAAGGTTAATGAAAACAGTAAAACGCTAAATAACTTAAAGCTTAATGTAGTTTTTGGCTTTTTTAAAAAGATTTAATGCACTGAAAGGGAGATGAAAACACGTGATGAATAAACTGACATGTATTCACTAATCTAAAGCTGGAATTTTCTGTGTTGTAAATCTCCAGTATATTTTAAAAAAAATTTTTTTATTTCAAAACAGAACTTTCTGTATTTTACTGTAAATCTCATGTATATCCACAAACTTTTCTATTTCTTAAAAACAGAAATTCTGTGCTTTTGTGATAAAGCTCCTGTATATTGACAAACGCTTGTATTATTTAAAAACAGAAAAGTAAATAATCTGTGTATCCAAAAACACTCCCATTTTTTAGAAAATATATTTTTTATATTTTTACAGTAAATGTTCTGAAATCACAAAAAGACTTATTTGAAAAACGAAATGTTCTGTATACCGTTTTTACAATAAATCTTCAGTATACTGACAAACATAATATACTAGAACTACTAAAACAGGAGTTTATAAACGCTTCTAACTTGTTTGTATCTAAATGCTGCGGCCTGTTTTGATGACATCATTTGTTTTGTTTCTGTCGCGTGACATGAGGACATTAGCTTCTCAACGCAGCTACATCAGCGGTAATCTGCAGCACCAGCCGCTGTTGTACACAATGACAGCTGTAATCTCTCTTTGTGACTCCGTTTCCCGCTAACGTGATTACTGAATCTGTGCTGTGTTTTCATTTATCTGCTCCGCTGCTCTCCGTGCCTCTGTGTCTGCGGTTGGTAATCAGTCAGCTTAGCTCTTCGTCTCGGTAAACACCCGGAAGAGATCCGGCCAATCACAGCCAGAGCTGGCAGACCGGGTAGCCAATGGAGGCGGGGGACGCTCGGTCCCGCGTGACACGGTGACCTGCTGCACGTCGGCGGGCGTTGCTATGGGAACGCTGCTGCACAGAGCTGCTGCGTTAAAATGCAACGGAGCGAGGGAGGAAGCAGAAAGGTAGGGAGATGCTGTGGGAGTTTCTGGAAATGTTTCTTCAGGTTTACAAAGTCTTGATCCAGCAGAGAAACTCAGAATATTTTGATTCATGAGTCTGAATATGACTGGACTCAGAAAGTGCAACTTTAAAATGCATCCGCCTTATTGACATCAAAAATCATGTCGGTTTTTGCTCATCTTCAAGTTTTATTTTGCCAAAATGAAGTTATTTAATATAATTTTTAACTATCATCCTGAGTTCTGATGGTTTTACATTTGAAGCAATGTCTAAAATTTTAGATGTTGCTAACGCCAACACAATGTTTGGCAGAAGCTAATGCTAAAACTTGAATTCATATTATACAAACAAGAAACATACGTGAACAAAATAAAACATGGAAAGCAGAGAACAAGATGTAAAAGGGAAGTTATAGAACAAGTAATATCAAAATTAATTTGGTGGTTGTCAAGATATTGGGAGAAAAAGACCCTTCACACTCTTCAAAATAAGAGCATGAATATCAACATTTAGCTACTTGAATAATTCTTAAAATTAAACAACCAAATTTCAACGCAGATACTGAGCTTTGTTAAACTGAAAGGTCACAAAACAGCCAAGTAAATTAGTGTTTTAGAATGTATGCAGAAAGTTTACAAAGTTAGCTAAAATGCTAATGTGCTAAAAATCAGCTTAGATTATTAGGACCTGAGCTGATTTTAAAGTTAATGTAGAAAGCCTTTCTTCATTAATAAAATAAATCCTAATTTTCAAACATCTTTTTTTATTTACGTTTGATATTAAAACAACAACAAAAGAAATCTGAACAAATCTACAGCAAAATGAATACTTTTTCACCCAGTGGCTATGCTGGGTAAAAGTTTTATAGATGTTCTTACTTTTCATTTTATTTCTATATTGGACGACTTTCAAGCATATGTTACAGAACCGGAACAAATCTGAGTAATTGCTGACCATGTGGATCAAAGTCTTGCTTTAACCATATTGAATTGATGGCAGCAGGTAAAGGAAGAAGTTTTCGACCAAGGAAACATCTTCTTCATAAAAGGTTTGTCTAAACTGGTAATAAGGTGCGTTGAGGTTCAGAGGAGGTCAAAACCCAACACGTTTCTGCAGAACCTAAAAAAAGCATAACTTTCATGGAGAAAAGGTCAAAATAAAGATGGAAATGAAGATAACTTCATCCACTGCAATTAATTCAAGATTATCTCACACATGAATAAAAACAAAACAGATCTATATTCTGTTTCTCTTCCAGGCTTGCTCTATTTAAAAACTTCAGTTCCCCAAACACAAATCTTATCTCGCAGATCTATATAAAGGAGTTCTGTTATAATAAGGACACTGTGTACCACTGGAGCTAGATAAACACTGATAACTAGGCCAATCTCTGCTGCATTTACCGTATGTGGGTTCAGATACTCAGCGAGCTGAAGTGACTCTCCAACGCGTCTCGTTTTATCAGAACCATATTTGTCGGTGCCGTTCTTTCCGTAATGATCTCACTCGTCTCGTGATTAGCGAGTATCTTGCATAATCATCAGGCTAATCATTCTCCCATCCATACATCCTTCCATTATCAGTTCATTATCCAGCTGCTCCATTTATCTGTCATTCCCTGCAGCTGTTGGTCCATTTCTCCCGTTTTCATCCTAAATCAACCCCTGAAACCAGTCCGCTGTGTGGATTTGATCAGGACTCGTGCTGTTGGGCGGCCTTCTAGTTGTAGAGTTATGTAATGAGGCTTTGGCTGCATGTTTGCGGCTGTCAGCTCGTCATCACGCTTACAAACTTTCTGCATGCGCAGGCTTTGCATGTTTCTGTTTTAAATTATATCTGAGAATCTCATTGAGTGACTGAACTGAATCGAGCTGTGAAGAAAATCTAAATTATTCCAATTTCACGGCGAATGTCACGCTGATTTAGATCACGCAAATGAAATGAGTGATTTAATTTCAGATTTCTAAAAGGAAACAAATTCAAACAGAAATACATAATTAAACAAAACACATTAATGCTTTTGTTGCATAATGTCGGGAAAAAATGCAATCTGGACAAATTTTTCAAGGATGTAGAATAGAATAACCTTAAACTTGTGTTTTTATTAACTTAAATAAGAAAGACCGTGGAAGTTTACTGAAAAGTACTGCTAAAACAGCTTCCACTTGGTGTATCAATGCATATTAAGATGTATTTGGTGTTTGAAATATTAAAATAGGCAGTTTTAGAGAGATTCTGTCAACTATACTATTAAAATTTAACATGATGTAAACCGCCAAATAAAAAACTAGCTGTGCTAAACCTAAATTGTTAATAATAAACATTAAATTCTGCTAAGGTGCTACACAAACATGGTATTTATTGGAAGCTAATATTAAGCACTGACATGCTAAATTCAACCATGTTGATACAAACTATTTGTCACGAGGAAAACGCAGGAAGGCGTGATATCAGGCGAATGCAGTAATAGTTTCACAAGAAATCCTACCCAAGAAAATAACGAGGAATGTTGAGCTAATTGTGAAGATATACTTTGGATCTTTTTTTTTTTAAATAACACCTAAACAAATAAAATGAGTTATTAAGTCTCTAAACAAAACTTTCCTTCAAAATAAGAGCTGGTTGAGACCAAAGCACCAGACTGAAGACTTTTATCATCAAGTTTTTGGTAGAAAAAGAGAGAAAAGAAACGATAGATCATATGGCAAAATATCTATTATAATGGAACCTGGATCTGGAATGACAATGTTCTCCTAAACATTGTCATACTAGAAAATCACAAACCTTTTTTCCTCGTCCCCTAATGGGACGACTGAAGGCCTCGGACTGCAACACGTCTGAGTGTTCAGGCTTCAGAGGAAAGACGTAAAAAATTAAAGCCGATGTTAATATTAAATTGCACAAGCTGCGCTGATGTAACATGTTGGCTGTGTGTGAAAGTGTGTGAGTCGGAGTGACTGTGTTGTGGTGCAGAAGAAGCGCGGATGACCCCATATGACCCCTGGAGAGATTCCTCCCACTGTGCATCTGCACCCAGCCTGTCAGTCAGATGGACTTTTTACTGAATTTCAGAGATTTCACATGGACAGCTCATTTCTCACATCCTCACAGTTTCAAAACACCCACAATGCATCTGTTCGTGTGCCTCTCTCTCTCCCAGCGATCACTGTAATCAGATTACTTTTGTTCAGGTAACGAGTAAAGTAAGGGATTGCAATTGCAAAAAAAAAAAGTATTAGCATACTGTTACTGCTGTGCGAGAAGACTGCGTTAGGAAACCGTGATTTTGTTTGTGTGTTGTCATGGTAACAGGCGACAACATGGAGTGTGGGAGAGTATGATGGTGTGTTAGCGCCATCGTAGATAAAAATAAAAGGAGTAAATTTCTGCCAAAAAACTTTTTACAATTTTGAGCTTAATCTCAGAAATTCTGTAGAAGAAATTTTAACATTTCTGAGATTCAAAAGTTGCAAATTTGCAAGAAAAAAAATCTTAGAAATGTTGAGATAAATCTCAGAAATATTTTTAAAAAGAAAATTCTGAGTTTCAAAAATTCAAAATGTGTTTGAAAAAATTCTGAAATTTTGAGATTAATCTCAGAAATAAGTAAAAAAACAAACAAACAAACAAACAAAACAAAAACCTTTAAATTTCAGAACACACACATTTCAACCAAAAATCCCCCAGATAAAGACAAAACCCTGCAGTTTTTGTCAAAAGTTTTTTATTGAAAGAAACTGATTTGGAAAAATTTTCTTTTGCCCGATTTTATTTTTTTGTTACTCATATAAATCATTTTCATTTTGGTTCTTAAAATACCACAATTTCCACTTAACTTTATGTTTTGATGACGTATTTTTAAATATTAAATGATTGATAATTTGATCAGTAGACCGAGTAGACTTTTTACAAAATACTATTTTACTCCAGTAATTTCTCCCATGGCTACTTTTCACTTTAATTTGAGTAAAAATATGTTGAAATCGTCTCTTACTTGACTACAATTTTTGAGAACTCTGCGCACCTCTAATAAAAAGGTTTTTTTCAATAAAGTTGTTCCAGTAAATCTAATTGAGTGAATGTATTATACCAAACTTTGGGCCTTACCTCCGTCCGAGTACGTCTCCGTCCCGTAGCCATCCTGCAGTCCGTTGTTCCACGTCCCCTCGTACTTCCCGCTCGTCCCGGTGCTCTCCCGCACGCCGTAGCGTCCCTTAAAGCCGTGCGTCCACTCGCCTTTGTACACCCAGCGGCCTTTGTTCTCCACGCCCAGGCCGTGCCTCTTCCCCTGAGCCCAGGTGCCCTGGTAGGTGTTCCCACTCGGCCAGGTGTAGACGCCGAGCAGCTCGAAGCCGTGCGCCCAGGAGCCGCAGTACTCGCCCTGGCCCTTGGGTCCCGTGCAGATCCCGTAGCCATGCGCCTTGCCCTCCTCCCACCCTCCGCAGTATGACCCCCCATCGTCAAAGTTGAACCTGCCGCCAGTGGACATGCATGAAACAGCTCTTGGCAATTCCCCCGAAGCCTCGACAAAAAGAAAAAGAAAAGAAAAAGAAAAGAGAGGGAGGAAAAAGAAGGGCAGGTTGGTGCCAGAGGAGGGCGGATCGATCCAAAAAATACAGATAAGATCGGACAGATAATATCGAGTCTTTCCTAGTTTCCCAGATTTTGTTTATTTAGCTAAAATGCACACAGATTGGTTCTGTTCTTCTATAGTTTCTGTTTATCATGTTATTAAATTTTGTAGACTGTTATCAATTTTATCCAAATTTGATTTTAAGGGAATAATTCAAAGGAAAACATCACAAAGCACCGATTGCAGTTTTCTGGCTGATCTCTGGTCTACTGATTCTGATTTTGAACAATATCAGTTTTTTTGTTTTTGTTTGAAATGTTGGTAAATAAAATAAGAAAAGTCATGAAGTTGGTAGCAGTGGGGAGATTACTGGTAACTGGAGACATGAAGCCATGGACCAGTCTGCCAGTCAAACCTTTTTCACAGCAGAGAAAAAAAAAAAAAAAGAGGACAGTGGCTGATTTTTAGATTTTCGTCAAGGTAGAAAAGATCAGCCGATCATCAAGCTCCGAAAATTAAGGAAATTGGGGGCAACTTTTTAGCCCCAAATGTATTTATTGGTGTGCCCCAACCTATAAATGTCCAAATTCTGTCGTAGGTTTTAACAAAATAATTAAAAGAGGAAAAAAATAATACGAGGTTTGCACTGATTGCAGTTTTCTGGCTAATCTTTAAAAGCCAGATCAGCAGATTCCGAATTTTGTCTGTCAGGATAACTGTTTTCACTGCAGATCAAAACAAGGACGGTGACTGATTAAATTGTTAAGGTGGATGAGATTGCCTGCAAATGCAAGTATCGTTTGATCGACATTATCTAAAAATTAAGGAAATCAGAGCCGATTTATCATTGCACCCCTAAATAAACTGCCCAAATTCTGTCCTAGGTTCCAACAAAATAATTAAAACCAGGGAAACTCCTCACCAAAACACAAAGTTTGGTGATGTATCAAACTTAAATAATAAAAATATTGGTAATATAGTTTTTGCCGGTAAATGTATTGGCGATACTGCCGCTGTATTTCCTCAGACTGATATAAACATATGCCATATTGCACATTTCTATTGGGGTCCAAATTCTGTCCTAAGTTTTATCGAAATAATTCATAGGAGAAAAACACATGAAGTTTGATGATATATCAAACTTAGATAATAAAGATATCAATATGTATTGATATCGGTGGTAGTGCTGCTGTGTTTACTTTGATTCATTGATGTTATTGTTTACTGGGGTCCAAATTCTGTTCGAGGTTTTGATAAAACAATTCAAAGGAGGAAAAAAAAACACAAAGTCTAAAAATATCGGAATCTGTATCGGAAATACTGCTGCTGCATTTACTTAGATCGATATCAATATATTATCACACACCTTATAGGGGCCCAGATTCTTTCCTAGGTTTTAACAAAATAAAAGGGGGGGGGGATCACAAAAACACTAATTTTGATGACATCGAACTTAATAAAAATATCAGTATCTATCGATATCTGCGATGCTGGCGCTGTATTTAATTGGATCAATACCAAAATCTGGCGTATCGCACACCTCTACTGGGGGATCTGGGGGTTCGAGGCTGGAAAAGGAGGCCCCACCTCTGTTTTCAATGAAAGGAGGTGAAGGATGAAAGAGGGGTCTTCCACCCGGACCCTGATCACACCATCATCCCTCCGGCTCTGATCGGCTTGGCTAGCACCTCCCGGGTCCTCTGCAGCCCATGCAGGTGGGAGAGGAGGAGAGTTGGCCCGGAGCTGCCATTATCCTCTCTCAGATGGAGTTTCACCCATCAGACCTACACAGTCTACCACACAAACTCTTCCTCCCACTCAGGCCCACTTGTTCTGCCGCCTCCTACCTGATGATGCCGAGAAGTTTCCCTGCGGAGGATCAAACCCGGTCAAGGCCTCCAAAAAAAAACAACATTTGAGGAAAGGAAAAATATTTTATCCTCTTAGCTTATTCCCAAAAATCCAGAAAAAAATGAAAAAGGGTTTCACTTCAGACTCATCGTCTTTTCCTTCTCACATGCATATTGAGCGTTACCGCACAATGCATGCGGGAGGGAGAGTGAAAATGGGGGAAAACACAAAGATACTCAGCTTTGAAGGCTGAACACCAATGCAGTCTCCTACCTTCTGCAGCCACACACACACTCACACACACACACTCTGCGAGAGAAACAAAGTGCGCACACTCCGACAATAAAAGATAAAGAAGTAAACTGATGAATTTCTCTCCTCTCTCTGCCTCTCAGTCTGAATGCAGGTTTAATCCACTGCGTCCATAAGTGGTTTATCCTCTGCGTGGGTTGCCTTCAGGTTGCCTGGTTGTTGCCTGTTTTGATGAAACAACATCCATCTATAAGGTCCGCGTTGCTCCGTGTCCTCTCCTGCTCATCTCCATGTTTCCCTATGGAGCACCGGCTGACGCACAGCCTGCTGCTGCTGCTGCTGCTGCCCCGCTCCCAGTCTCCTCTGACGGCCGGATCGCTCCCCCCTCCTCCCTCTCTCTCTTTCTGCTCTCTCTCTCTCTCTCTCTCTCTCTCTCTCTCTGTCTCTCTCTCAGCACATAGGACTGTTCCAATGCAGCTGGCGCCAAACCGCCTCCTCCCCTTCTCTGCTCAATAGCACAATCCGGCTTTTTTAAAGAGACAGGTGCTGCATCACCTGTGGCTCATCATGGAAGCCTTCAGATGTTTCACTCTTCCTCTGATTCGCGCTGTTCTGTTGACCTGATGGTGATTTCTAGTTAATCTGACGGGATTATTTCCACAGGGAGAAGTTAGTGAAGGTCTAAATGCTGGTTATTTATTTTTCAGTGTTTTCACCATGTTGTTCATTCATTTATACATGCCACAGTTTCAAACTAATTTTTTAAATGAACAAACTAAATATTTACTGTGGAGATCAATATTTAGTTTACAAATTAAATGTTTAACTCTAAACTAAATACTTAGTAAACAAGTTGAATATTTTGTTCACAACCAACATGTTGGCTCCAAATTAAATATTGAGTCAGCTCGCAAAACAATTATCTTACAAGCTAAATATTTAATATTTAACAATTTTTACTTAGGAAACTATTTAACTCCAATCTAAATATTTACTTTAAAGCTAAATAATATAAATTACATATTTAATTAACAAGGAAGGTAAAACTGTCAAAATAGCCAATTTTTGCAAATTAAAAATTTGTTCCAAACTAAATGTTTTTAGCTTTAGCTAAAAATTTGTTACAACTGAATACTTAGTTAAACTAAATCTTTAGTCTACAGACTTAATCATTTTAAGCCAGTATTTAAATTGTAAGTTAAATATTTCACTTTGGGGAGTTAAACATTTAGTTAGCAAGCTAAATGTTTAGTTTTTTTTAGCTTGCTAACTAAATATTTAGCTATGACATTATGATGCAATGTCCTTCTCCTTATATAACACAGGGAAGCATTGCAGTCCGTTAATGCACTAAGTGTTTGTGCATCATGTCTCCAGGATTTCTCGTCATTAAAGTTAAAATCGACCATAAGCAGCTTAAATGAACAAAAGTCCTGAATCTCTTTTATTTGATGACTGAAATGCTGCAGAAAATGTTTCCTTTTAATCTTCAGAGAGTAGCAGGAACTTCACAGCAGGAAAATATTCATCTGTGAGATTTATCTGCTGGTATTCTGGTTTCCAATTATATTTTAATAGTATTTTCCCCTCAGTTAATTCGGCTGTGTTTTTTCCTTCCAGTGGTTTTCTCATGGGTGTTTAAGTGTTTAAGTAGTAGGACTTTTATGCCATTGTGGGGTAATTTACATTCCATTGCTCAAGTTAAAAACCAGCATTCTCTGTTCTGAATCCCCACTAAAATGCACAGTTGGACGGTAATATTTGGGTCAGGAACAGCGAGGACAGCGAGTCGTACACTTAACGTGATATTTCCTACAGAGTTTAATTTCTTTATTGCAGCCAAGGATCTTTGTATGCGTGACTGAAAACGTGTTTTATATTGTTATGTGGACTATAGTCATGTTCAGATGTAATTCCTGCAGCACTGCTTGTTATGGCTGTTTGCTGTAAGTCCATCCATCCATCCATTTTCCGTCACCCTTCTCCCTAACGGGTCGGGAGGTGCTGGTGCCTATCTCCAGCTGCGTTCCGGGCGAGAGGCGGGGTTCACCCTGGACAGGTCGCCAGTCTGTCGCAGGGCAACACAAAGACAAACAGGACAAACAACCACACACACACACGCTCACACCTAAGGAGGATCTGGAAAGCCCAATCAACCTGACAGTCATGTTTTTGGACTGTGGGAGGAAGCCGGAGAACCCGGAGAGAACCCACACACGCACAGGGAGAACATGCAAACTCCGTGCAGAAAGACCCCGGGCCGGGAATCGAACCCAGGACCTTCTTGCTGCAAGGCAACAGCGCTACCCACTGCGCCACTGTGCAGCCCTGTTTGCTGTAAGTTTGCAGTGGAATTCATCAGTGTTACTGATGAGAAGCTAATTTAACGAGCTGAATGTCACATATATGACGCAGACATTATATGTATAATTACTTTGTGTTTTTGCTGTTGTTGTGTTGCAGATACGATAAACCGGTTCTGTAATTTGGATGGAAAGTGCAAACCTTCATTAAACTCTGCTGAATTAAGAGCTTTGCCTCCAGGTCACCTCTTTAACCGGAGTCCTACTGCAGATGAGGAGCCAGCGAAACTGTCTCGATTTATTACATTCTCATTCTTTCATTTTTTTACTTAGAAGCAGATAAATCTTCTTCCTTTGTTCCATCTTTCAAAGGTTTGTGCATATTTCTTACACCGCTGTTAACCAAATTCTCATATGTCTCGCTACAAAGTTACTTATAAATTAGTTTCTTAGATTCTTTCCAGATCACTAAGATATTTGCACTACAAACTAAACCAAAAATACTTGGTTTAGTTGGAGGGGCTTTAAAATTTTGCACAAAACTTTTAAATAGTTAAACTAGAATTATTCAGATTACTCTCAGATTCCAAAAACCTCAGGAAGCACGTTTGTGAATATTATGCTCCATGGCATCCTAGAGAAATAAACTTCCATCCTCTGCTCTGCTCTGGATGAAAAGGTTAACTGCTAAACATCTTTTCTCTAGAATTTGAGCCATTTTGTTGCGGAGGCCACGAGCTGCTGCTATTCGATGCGGATCATGTCAAGGATTTAAGCAATTGTTCGTCTTGCTAACTTCCTTAAGTCATAATCCCTTTGTTGGAGTCAGGGAATCTCAGTAACCCTCCCTCTCTCTTTTCCGTCCAGTCATTAACCCGCTCTCCCTCGTTCTCCTTTTTCTGCTTCCCCTCCGTCTCTCAGTGTTTGGAGAGCTCAGCTGTAATCCTCAAACTCAGTGATTTTATTACTGTAATCTGGCCTGGAATTGGCTTAGCTACTCTGGAACCAGGAGAACAGGGACAACAACAGGACAGCTGCAGGACGGAGGAGGAATGGAGAGAGGAAGACATGGAAGACGATGTTTGACAAGCAGCAACTCAAGAATTTAAAGGAGGGATAAAACTGGGCTGAAGAGCAGCATCAGTACTGAAGAGGATTATGGCAACTGAAAAACAGGATTTTTTTCTTAAAATTTTGATGTTTTTTTTCTGAAATCTGATTTTTTTTCTCAAAATATATTTATTCTCAGAGTTTTTATTAAATTTTTTTTCTGAAAATATTTGCATTTCTTCTCTAAATTCAAACTATTTTCTTAAAATTCTGGCTTTTTCCTCAAAAATATTTTTTCTAAAAATTCTGACTTGTGACTTTGTTTTGTCACAATTAAAATTTTCTCCAAATTCTGAATTTTTTTTCAAAAATCTTTTTTCTCAAAATTCTCACCTAAATTTCTGAAATGAGATTTTTTTTTTCAACATTTTGGCTTTTTTCCCCTCAGAATTCTGACTTTAATCTCAGAATCCAGATCTTAACCATATAAGCCTAATTCTGTGCCAATCACTTGTATTGACACAGTATTATATATCACTATATTATATAGTCAAAAATAATTGGACATTCTTGCTGTATTATGCTACTGATGTTGTTAGCATAAGAAAATAACTTCAGTCCTTAACAGGAACTCGTGGTTGTTTTGAAGCAATCTGATTGGCTGATTAGCGCCACACTGCCCCCTATATGTTTGGCATGTTTGCAACAGTCAGGGGAAAATTTATTCAGATTCATGCTGATGTAATCTTTCCTGAAACCGATTTCTTGTGTGTGTGATATTTTTTCAAACATAGTGGTGCAAATATTGGTTCAATAAAGACGCGGCTGTGTGCGTTCAGGGTTTTGCTGTTTTTATAAACGCTCTGATATTATTTGGAGCAAAAGGTGATCCTCTGCATGTTTGCTCACCACCTGCTCGTGTTTGAACAGCGTGTGGCAACTCCAGGCGATCAATGAGATCGCTCCTCTGAGCGGTCAATACGTCCAGACAGGAAGTGCAGCCAACCAAAACACGCAGCGTTCCTCCAAACAGCTGCAGCTCCAAACAGAGCGCAGCAGAGAAAACAAACTCGGAGGTTCTTGTCGTTTTTCCAGCTGGTTCATTCACGAGTGACGTTTCCACGTAACGCCGCATCAGCAAAACACGAACGTCTCTTTTTTTGTCGTTGGGTTGAGTTTTGAGTTTTTACTGGAGAAAAGACGAGGAGCCTCGTTCTTCTCCTCTATTATTCATCAGCCTCTCCTCATCCCTCGCTTGGATGAGGAGAGGCTGACGGAGGATAAAATAGGCCATGAAGGGGCCGAGACGGACAAGCTGCACTCATCCCTTCATCCTCCTCCAAACATCCATCCAGACTTTGATCATTCTGATTTTTTAACAAATCAGATATTTGAATCCAATAAAAAAAATTAACCTTTTTTTTACATATTAGTTAAAACTGTCACCATGTTGTGACAGAATAAATGACAAAAGATCAATCTACAGCCGTCTGAAGAAATGCAGCGCTTCCACCAAAAACAACCAAACAGTTTTTAAAATTATTTTTAAATATTAATGAAAATTAAAAGCTTAAAGTTACAAGGTAAATATAACTTTATGAAGGGATAACGTCAAATTGTGTTCATTAAAACTCTGAGAAGTTTTAATAAAACAGATCTTACACAAACAAAATTAATTACCAGTTATTATTTATTCAGATTCACTGCATCATTTGGAAGTTTATGTCTAGATGTTTACAGACTTCACTTTTATTACAGGTTATGAAGTTTAATTGAATATAAAGGTAAACAAACTCACACACACATTCACACACACTCTCTCACTCACTGTTCTGGGATTCCCTATCGGTCTTCATAGAAGACTTTCGCCATGGCAACGGCAACTTTGGCCACTTTTTTGTCCTTGGCGTCTGGCCCCATGTTGGCACGTGCGAGTTTAACCCAGTACGACTCGGTCCGGTTCTGGTAGTCTGTCAGTGTCTCTCCCTCCTGCACCGCGGGGTGCTCCTCTTCCTCTTCCTCTTCCTCCTCTGAAAACACAGTTAAATCTGTTAAAGGTGCAGAGGAAAAGATTTTTTAACTGCAAGTTCCCTTTGTATTTAAAAAAAAGTATTAAATAAAAATTAATGCTTTGAAAGTTGAAAACAAACAAGAAGTTACGGGAAGTCAAGAATAATTATGCAGCAGCTTTTACAATTTATATTTTTCACAAATTAGAAATATTTTAAAAAGTGAATAAAACTGGAAAAAGCAGCAAAAGATAAAGTAATAGAGTCATCAAATGTAATTTCCAAGCAACAAAGGAAGCACTTGTTGCAGAACACATCAAAGATGCTGAGTAACCTTCATCATCCTCACTGTCTTCCTCCTCCTCCTCTTCCTCTCCTTCTGCTCCTCTGGGTTCCTCCTCCTCCGCCTCTTCATCCTCTGACTCAGACTCTTCCAGCCACTCCTGCGTCTCTGTGGAGACAGAAATCATAAATCATCATGAAGCCTCGCAGCCTCAGCTGGGATCAAAGCGGCGTCCGCCTGATTGGCTCGCTCACTTGGGTCCATTTCCACCAGAACCTCCCACTGGTCCATCTTGTGCAGGTCCAGGCAGTAGAAGTCGCTCAGGGTGAACTGGCGGTCTCCCACCTCGAACATCCCGCCGTACAGGTACAGCTTGCCCTGTCGCACCGTTGCCATGGCGCTGGACCTCGGACACGGCTCTGCCGTCGGCGCCGAGGCCGAACCTGCGGAGCAAAGCTCAATCTGAGTATAAAACGTGATTTTTTGTTTCAAAATTTCTCTGTCACTAGCTGCATTTTTGATACAAATATGTTGAAATTTTTGTTTATATTCTGCTAATGTAAAAAAAAAAAACAATACATTGTTGCTATGGCGATGTTTACGTTGTTTGGAAACATTGAATATTTAAGTTGTTTGGCTAAAATGTAGTTAAAATCACGTCTGAATGTGTTTGTTCATGTGTTGTCATTAAAAATAATAGCAGCAATGAATGTAAACATCAACACGAAATGTAATTATAATTCAGTCATGGATTTTATAACTTTGGTGAATTAACGGAGCAACAGGCTAGTTGGGAGCGTTTTTCCAAAACGCTCTAAATATGGAGCGTTTTGGAAAACTGCAGTCAGACATTTTACAGAAGAGCGATGGATTCAACATGTTGGAACGAAGCAACTTTTTATGAATTGCGATGCTGTGAGACCTCTGAATACGATCTGCAAAAAACAAGACAAGCCATCTTCCTCCCTCCACTTTGAGCTGCTTTGTTGCTGAAAATGTGCTATAGAAATAATATCACCTTACCACTTCCTGTCATCTTCTTTGGTGTTTCTGCCAGTAGTAACATCCGGCTGTTGATCACGTGACTCATACGATGCAAAAAAAATGTTTCAGCGATTCGGCTGAATAGCCACCTCATCTAAACGCACAAAAATGTGAGTTTTTAATCGGTTTGTTTCCATTAAGCAAATTTATTTTTGAAAAGTCAAAAATGAGGTTTTGCGCTGGGATGAATCGACAGACGCAAATTTTATGCATTTCACAAAAACTGGAATGGAAACAGGAGTCGTGTGATCAACAGCCGGATATTCCTCCTGATGGAAACATTTACGCTTTTTCAAAATGGACTTTTTTCCATTAATTTCATTTTAGAATTTCAATTTTCACAATTTTATGGTTAATGAAAATGCAGCTACTGCCACTAGTTACCATCTTCTTCCTCTTCCTCCTCTTCCTCATCCTCATCCTCCTCCTCCTCCTCTTGAGGACCGGGGATCACTTCCTTGATGGTCATCACCGTGCCGTCCTCTGTCACAACCTCCTTGACGACCTCAGTTGGTCCTCGAGCCGCTGCCTCCTCTTCCTCATCCTTCCTTTCTGCTCCTTCGTCCTCCACTTTCTTCCCCCTTCGTCGTTTCTTCTTCTCCGTCTTGGTTCCCTGAAGAAACAGACAGAACGTTACGTTCACTAACCACTAATTCACTAAAAAGAATCTTTGCTCTGCTGACGTTAAAAACAAAAAATTAGCATAAGCCAATGCTAAAGCGGGAAACTTTCTGTCACAATAACAGATTTTTCTGGATTATAAATTTTCCCAGGTGCTACTGTGATAAATGATAATACTGTTGTTGTTTTGAGACAGTTTTCAAGTGATTTATTGATACTGGTTTAATAATGCAATTTTGCCCTCTCAAAAAACACCTCACACTCAAACTGGAAGTTATTTTAAATTTCCAAAATATACAACCAAAAGCATTAATAACATTGATTATGAAGTCTTTGTAAGCAAAATTACCCTTCAAAAAATATTAATCATCAGAATGAAAATCATCAAGCTGATTTTAATTCATCATGCAATTAATTTGTTAATCGCTTATTGTGACAGGCTGGTGTGAAACATTAAATAATGCCAAACATAAAAAATTAGTAAAAGCAAAAGCTGAACTTCTAAACACATAGCAGAAGCTAATGCTAAGCATATAAAAAAATAAAGCAAGAAAGTGTTAAACTGCTAAATGCAATAAACTGTCAGAAGTTTCTTCTAAACACTAAACAAAAAAAATCTACTAGGGGAAGATAAGGCTGACAGTTAAGATGATTTGTTTCTGTTAGTTTATTTGTATTTTTGCCCAACTTTGTGTTAACTCAGCTCACTAGTTACCATCATCTTCCTCTTCGTCCTCCGGAGACTTACAAACAGATTTTCCAGATTTTACAACAAATGATCATTTTATAGTTGTTGGAATGACCAGCGTCAAAAACATCATGTGACGTAAAAGTCATGATTTTTGATCATGAAAATGGGAAACATTTAAAAAGGCAAAAAATGGCTCAGAAACAGCAGCCATCTTAAAAATGGCTCTTATCCTGAAGTTCAATGCAAAGATTTGGACCTGTGGAACCAGAACTGTCCTGACCAACAGACACTAAACAGGAAAAGTACGAGGTAACTGTTATAAAATGTTCTGATCTGGTCCAAACTGATGAAGCAGAACTGGGTTTACCCTGAGCAAGCCGGGGAACCAGCGGTTCTTCACCGTATCGTACAAGTACAGGTCGTTGTAGAAATCTCCCTCCAGGGACTCCTCCTCCTCTTCATCACAAACACCGCCGAACAGAACCGCCCGGCCCGCCGGACCCACGGCCAGAGAGAACCCGGAGCGGGGCGGCGGCTTGCTGCCAGACGGGCTCAATCTGGACCAGGACCACTTTTCTGTACCACAAAAAGATATTCAATAATAATTTATTCAACAATTACTTATTGAAATAAACTTATACATTATTGTTTATTCATATAAATTATTTTAATTGGATTGATTTTTGAAAATAATTTTTCTTAGAGTGGTCCTAATCCCCCGTTATATTATCTAAACATCACTACAGTAAATGTAACTAGTTACTCCCCACCTCTGCAGGTGAGGCATGATTCCTGCTGATCAGTCTGATCAGTTTGATCAGTCTGATCAGTTTTGTACCTTGTCCATCTTTGCCGTCTCGCTTCAGGAGAAACATGTCGGAGTGGATGCTCCCCTTCTCCACGTCTTTCTTCACCCTCTAAACGAAGAAACGCCGTCAGTCGTTTCACGCAGCAGAACATCCGTAAATCTCAGAGCGAGTGCGTACCACTTTGGAGTATCCTCCGTAGATGATGACGCCCGCGCCGTCCGGCGTGGCGGTCATCTGGCAGGCGGAGCGCGGAGAGGGGGCGGAGCCTGACGGAGTGAGGCGGGACCAGGAGAAGGTGTCCAAGGAGAAGGCATGGACGTCATTGTAGTAGATGAAATCCCTGCAAAGGAAGGAGAGAAATCAGCTGATCCTGAGCTGGAAAGTGAAATTTCCAGACAAAAAGCAAAAATGAAAAACTTAGGATATTGTTTAGTTCGGAACAAAATCAGTAAGTCAAATGTTTTCATCTTAATCATCGTAAAAACTAAGAAACCCGCTCTTTGACACATAATACCATATTTCATTAACTTGCTTTGGAGACTTTTAAGGTGTAAGGAGTTATTTAAAATTAACATACATGTTTGCGGTTCTTTCAGGCTGCAAGGGAGCGAGAGAGAGCTAAACTTAAAGCAGATAACATGAAGGCTGATAACGGTTTTAAAAATGTTTTTTAAAAAGATTTTGCCTGATTTTGTTAGTGTTTGTTACTTATATGAACTATTGTCATTTGGTCCTTTCCAAATTTCCACTTAACTTTATATTTTAGTCCATCTGATGATGTCATTTTTAAATATGAAAGGATTGATAATTTGATCAGTTACCCAGAACTTGACTAGACTTTTTCCAAATTTTTCACTCTTGAGTAATTTCTTGGATGTATCATTTTTACTTTTACTTGAGAACAATTTTTGGATACTTTACCCACCTCCGCTGTTTTCTTTTCGAAATGAAGCAAGAGCCATAAACTGATCAAACATCAAAAAATAGGATCGGCCTGAAATATTTAGCATATCGTTTGTTGATTTTTATTTAATCTGGAAATCTGCAAAACTTTTTTAAATCTGTCATAATTTATAGCTCGCTTGTCTACAAAAATAGTTTACTGTTGATTAGGTAAATAAAAACATAAAATAGCAGTTCTTTTTTTTTTTTTTTTTTTTATTTTTGTCGAACAGTTTTATTGAGGAATCAAACATGAAGGTTGGAACAAACAATACAAATCCGTCCTCTTTTTGATGTGAACATAAAACAGAAAGACAAAACAAAGTCAAAACAAAAGTAACATAACTCAAAACCCACCCACCTCCCCATTCCCCAGGACTTGCATCTTATCACACTGAGTCCAATCAGATTCTTTTCAAGTAGAGTTATCAATATATTGTTGAAGGGGTTGCCAAGTTTTATTGAATCGCTTTAAGTTATTTGTTAATGAAAACCGTATTCTTTCCAGATGAGAGAGCCTTACCAGTTCCTCCAGCCACAATTTGACTGATGGAACCTCTGATTTTTTCCAAAACATCAGCACTAGCTTTTTCCCTATAATGAAAGCATAAGCTAAAAATTGTCGTTGATATTTATTAAATTGTGAAAATTGAGCAGAAACTCCGAGTACAATCAGAAGTGGGTCCAGCCTTAACTCTGTATGAAACATATCTGACAAAATTTTGAATATGCCAGACCAAAATGGGGTTAACTTAGTACACAAGGAATAAGAATGGAGAAGTGTGGCTTCTTCAATATGGCATTTGTCACACAATGGGGATGTGGTAGGGAAAATTTTATGTAACTTTACCTTACAGTAGTGAAGCCTGTGAATAATTTTAAATTGAATAAGACAGTGTCTAGAATTGGTAGAACACTTGTGAATATTCTCTAGCGCAGCCTTCCAGAGTTCGTCACTGATCTCCGTTCCTAATTCCTGCTCCCAGCCCGCTTTGAGGCCCTGAATGGACGGTGAGGATCTGGATAATAACACATTATAAATCTGGGAGATTAGATGTCATTCCCCACCACCTAGTTTAAAAAGTTCATCAAATTCACTAGGTTTTATATTCTCTAAAGCGCGCATGTGTGTTTTGGCATATGCCCTGACCTGTAGGTATCTAAAATGATTATGTTTATGGAGACCAAATTTGGCCTGAAGCTGAGAGAAAGAGGCCAAATTGCCACCCACCAACAGGTCACCAAAAGTCCTGAGGCCTAAATCTTTCCATTGTGTATAACCTGAATCTAAAGTGGAAGGGACAAATGAGGGATTTTTTGCTATTGGTAATAAGAAAGATACAGATTCAATACCAAACTGGGATTTAATACGTTTCCAAATACGAATAGTATCGTGAATGATGCGGTTATTGCTGTATACCAATTTATCTATATTTGTTGGTGATAGAATAAGGGCACCAATTTCATGAGGGCTGCAGTCTTCTTTTTCCATTGTGATCCACTCGGATTGTGTAAAATTGTGATCTAGCCAAATTGTGATGATACGAAGCGTACAAGAGTAATAGTAAAATGAGAAATTTGGGAAGGCTAGTCCACCTTCCAGTTTTGCCCTGCAAAGATGAGCTTTGCTAATTCGGTGCCTTTTATAGTCCCAGAGAAATGGGACGATTATGGAATCAAGTTTCTTAAAAAAATTTCTTGGGTAGAAAAATGGGAATATTTTTGAAACAGATAAAGGATCTGAGGGAGAAAAAACATTTTTATTGCGTTAATTCTTCCCACCAGGGGAAATGGGGAGAGATCTCCAAAATTTAATGTTTTTTTGCAGCTTCACCACCAAGGGGGGAGAAATTAGCTTCATAAAGTGAGTTAAAGTCCTTAGTGACTTCTATTCCAAGATAGGTGAGCTTATCATTAGCAATTTTAAATGGCATACCTTCCAAAATCGAAGGGTCCCTGAGCTTAATTGGCATGAGTTCACTCTTGGACCAATTGATCCTATAGCCTGAAAATCTGCTAAATTGCGAGATTGTATCTAGGAGTGTTGGTATAGTACGCTGAAGATTGGTAATGAACAGTAGGATATCATCTGCATATAAGGAAATTTTATTTATAGTCTCTTTAGTATTGTATCCCTGTATAAGGGGGTTGGCACGGATTGATTGCGCGAGGGGTTCTAGTGCTAAGGCAAAAAGTAAGGGTGACAGCGAGCATCCCTGTCTGGTGCCCCTGTGTAACTGAAATACCGGAGATAGTGTTTTATTAGTGACAATTCTAGCACAAGGTTTATGATAAAGAATTTTTAACCATTTTAAAAAGTGTTCGCCAAGATCATATCGCGTCAGGGTTGCAAAAAGGTAAGGCCATTCTACTTGATCAAAGGCCTTTTCCGCATCAAGGGAGAGAACAGCCAAATCAGAAATTTCCTCCTTCTGGGAGTAGATCACATTATAAAGACGTCGCAAGTTAAAGAAAGAGTGTCTGTTTGGCATAAAACCCGTCTGATCGGGATGAATTAATTTATCCATCAGTATAGTCAACCTATTAGCTAATATCTTGGCTAATATTTTTTGATCATAGGTTAGCAGTGATATTGGCCTGTAATTACCTACCTCCTCAGGGTCCTTATCCTTTTTTGGTATTAGTATTATAGTGGCTTCTCTCATAGTAGGTGGTAAAATATTATCTGAGTTTGTTTGAGTGTACATTTTTAACAAATAAGGTGATAAAAGGTCACTAAATTCTTTATAAAATTCCCCAGAATATCCGTCAGGACCAGCTGCTTTTCCACTTTTTAGTGATTTAATAGCAACCTGAATGTCTGCGCATGAGAGATTTGCATTAAGAGAGCTCTTGTCGTCCTGAGTTAAAGTTGGGAGATTACAACTATCCAAAAATTTCTGTATAATTAAATCGTCTTTTACAGCATTGGTAGAGTACAATGATTCGTAAAACTGTTTAAATCTGTGATTAATGTCTTTGTGTGAGGTTAAGATTTCCCCATTTTCTGATTTGATTTTATTAATTGTACGGTCATTTTCCATTTTCCTTAATTGTCTAGCCAGCAGTTTATTGGGTTTTTCCCCAAATTCAAAATATTTCTGTTGAGTAAAAATGAAAGCCCTAGTGATATGATCTGACAATAATTGATTATATTTGTACCTCAGCGAAAGAATTTTTTTATGAGTTTCTGTAGAGGGGTGTGTAGCGTTGTCCTTATCCAAATGCCTAATTTGTTGCTCTAAATCCACCAATTCTGCATGATTCCTTCTCCGTCTTGCTGCCCGAAAAGATATAATACTTCCCCTCAAATAGGCTTTCATAGTCTCCCACAGTATTGAAGGAGACGTTCCTGGAAGGTCATTCATCTCAAAGAAAAATGTAATTTGCTCTCTGATAAACTTACAGAAGTCTGGTTCCTTCAACAATTACGGGTCTAACTTCCATGTTCTTTCAGTATGGTTCAGATTATCTAAGTGTAGATCTCGGTGGTCGGCGATCATTCAAAAATTGCTATATTATGATATTTTACTTGACTAGTATAAGGTAATAATTTTGCATCCATCAGTAAATAATCAATTACGTGTGTACACATTGTGAACATTTGAGTGAAATGAGTAGGCTCTTCCTTGTGGGTTAAAAATCCTCCAGCTGTCGACCAAATTAGAATTATTTAAGTATTCCTTAAGGAAAATACTAGTTTTCGAGGCCGGTGCTCTGCGCGTTGACGAGCGATTCAAGTATGGATCTAAAACAAGATTCAAGTCCCCTCCAATGATCAGATTAGTCTGCGAAATGTCAGGTATTTGGGCTAAAACATGTTTGTAAAAAAGTGGAGAGTCTATGTTGGGGCCATATATATTAACCAAAGTTATAGGAACAGAGTACAGTTCTCCAACTAATATCAGATATCTGCCTTCCCTGTCGGATATGGTTGATTTATGAGTAAAAGGTGTACCTTTCTTGAATAGTATTGCCACACCTCTAGCTCTCACTGCACAAGTAGCATGATAAGCTTGACCTGTCCACCTGCATCTCAGTTTTATGTGCTCATTCTTATTAAGATGGGTTTCCTGTAGGAAAATTACATCACTGGACAATGTCTTTAAGTGTGCTAATATCTTACCCCTCTTAACAGGATTATTCAGACCTTTAACATTCCATGTGACCAAGGTAACTTGTCCGCCCTTCTTTATTTGCGTTGTATTAACCTGCATAACTCAGGTCAGAATGAGAAAGAATATCTAGGTCCTCATAAGTGTGAAAGAAATGGATATATACCACATATAAGTCCCAGCCCCTCCCTTCAAACAAAATGCTTACCGTCTTGCCTATACTAAGAACCTGCAAAGTAAGGCGCGACCCCTCTAAGGAAGCCATAAATAAAAAGAAAAACAGAAAAATTAACATAAGAGTAACACTCACGCAACAAAGACACATTAACCTACTCAACTAACAACTTCCCTTACTATTAACTCCTGAGTAGAAGTTGTAGAAAGCTCTGCAAAAATATAAAATTAAAGCACCAAACTAACATCTGAGCAGCTAGAAAAACAAAAATGGTCTGGACAGCATGTGTCAGGTTATATAAGCTGCCTATTTACAAATATCAACCCACTTCACATTATCAATAAAACTTAAGGCAGCTAATTATCTAACCAAAATGAAGATTCTAAACATAAACTTAGCTGAATAAACATCACAGGACAGTCCAAGACCGACCACTACCAGAATCCCGCCATGGCATCAGGCGTCCGCCGCAGGATCGCCTGTTTCGCCTCCACCCGTGCCAAAATGGAGCTCCACGAACCTCTGGGCTTCTTTCGCGTCTGTGAACATTGACTCTGTTCCTTTGAAAGTCACTCTGAGCTTTGCCGGATATAAAAGTCCATACCGAACTCCCGGCTTGTCCCGAAGAAGTGCTCTAACACCGTTAAATGCAGCTCTGCGTCTCGCAACCTCGGGGGAAAAGTCCGGAAAGATGCGGATCTTCTGCCCGCAGTAGGCGAGATCTCTCTGAGTCATGGCCTTCCGGAGGATCATTGTAACGTCGTGGTAATAATGGAGTCGCACCACCAGTGCCCGAGGAGGTCCTGTGTCATCTGGGCGCCTTCGTAGAGCTCTATGGGCGCGGTCCACCAGCGGTAAGTTATCCAGAGCCAGCACGTCTTTCAGGAGCTGCGAGACGAATCCGTTCAACTCTGCGCCTTTCTCTGCCCCTTCTCTTAACATAGCAATCCGTATATTTTGTCGTCTGGACCTTCCTTCAAGATCCATGCATTTTTCTGTTAGCTGATTCGTTTCTGTGCGTAGACGTTTTACCTCCGACTGTAGCGCGGTGATGGCCTCCGCTGACTGTGTGGCCGCTCGTTCTAGTTCAGCAATAGATGCGCCATGTTTGTCGTTGGACGTTTTCAACCCTTGGATGGCATTTTGCGTCTCGGTCTTGAGGGCGAGGAGCTCCCCTCTGATAGTGGCAGACACCTCGTCGATGCGAGTGTCTATTGTCTGACAAATTTCGAACTTGGTGACTTGCAGTTCTGTGCGGAGAGAGTTTATAGCCTCTAGGATGTTAGCATTAGCCATCGGATAGCTACCGTCAGGCGAGTCCGGAGTGGCTGGGCCCGGTTCTTTCGCTTTCTTGTCTTTGTTGGAGGACTGCGTCCTTAAATTTGCTTTCATCCTGTCCTCGTGCGGTGGAGTGAAGTCTAGCTTGTTCTCTCTCCTAATCTATTGTAGAACCGTCAAAATGTCAATTTAGTGCGGAAAATATTTCTGAATTTGCAGGAGCTCTCGGGAAACGCTGCTTACTCCTCCATTGCTCACCAGCGCCCCCCCATAAAATAGCAGTTCTAATTAAAAACAAAAATACTGAAATGTTGTGCTCCCCCAGAGTTCTTCCAGCTTGATATTTCTGTCCGTCGTGCCAAAATGTTTGGACACTCTTGTCCCAGAAGGTTTACGCCTGACTCATCCTGCAGCTACAACAACTAAGAGAACGGAGCTGGAACTTATTAATCGAAAGCTAAAACTGGGAGAAGATGCACCGTTTACTCAAACGGTGCTATAAAAACGAAAGCAGTAAAAGCTTAATTAAAATAGTGTGTTGGGTTTGCTTCAGCCCAATTAAAGATAACTAAAGCTGGCTTGGACTCAGTGCAGGTCTGGCTGGATGTTTCAGACCCCATCTGAACTCTACCACAGATTTCCCCTCCAGATGCGAATCAGCAGGAAGTTGTGATTCTTCAGACCACAGCAGGTGAAAGCAGGTGTAATGCAGTTGTTTAATTTCACTGTTTATGTGAAGTCATTGGGACCACAGTCAGTGTTTATTGTCACTGTGGAGTGAATTATATTCATGAAAAACTATTTGTTTATGATATTGTCCCTCTAATGTTCCTATTTATTTAATAAATAGGTTTTACACTTATTGTTTTTTGAAGAAGACGACTCTGCATGCCTTTGTATCAAGTGAACATGATTCACTGGGGTGGCCAGCATTTTAAAAAGTGTGGCCATGCCCCCCCCAACCTCTCCTTAGGGACGCCACTGTACAAGCAATCAGTTTCATGACAGGAACCTTTGAAAAGTTTGCTGCTAGGTGTAAGCTTGACAAAATAAATCATTTAATCTCACAATAAATGAAAACAAGATCAATAATTTCTATTTGCATGATTTATTGTTTTTCTATTTTCTCTCTTTTCTTAAAGTCTTTGGTCTGGTGCTTCATAATTAGTTTCTGTTTTGTTTATTTATTTGGGATATTTAAAATGTCTTCCAGTTCCAGTATTAAATATTGGATAAAACTTTACATTTAATAATCTCTCAGAATGGTAATATCATTATTATGCCATTATCATTATATTAGTTGAAAATGGTCTCAAAATGACAACATTATTGATTATTGCAACACATTTTGGGACAATTTATTGTCCATCAAAATTTGTTGACATACTTTGCTGTGTGGTTTTTCTTACTCCTCAGAATCAGAACTAGAGTGACTCAACTAAAAGATTTAGGCTAGAAAATCTGAGCATAAAACGTAAGTGTTGCATAATACTTTATGACCTTGTTTAAACGCCGTGAGGTAAATCCTTCGGAGTGTTTACCTCGTGCTCTCATGGAAACCTCCAAACACCAGCAGCTGCCTCTTGCTGAGGACCATTCGATGGCCGCTGCGGCCCGACGGACCACCGGCAGCTCTGGAAACAACAAACACAAACACTTCAGAAATGCAAAGCAGGAACTAATTACTCAACTGCATTTATTTCACATGAATTCATTAAAGCCTTTAAACCTCATCCAGTTCCCTAAATAAACACGACTCGTTATTCCTGTTGATTATTGGTGCTATTTTTATGGCTCCTCTGTGTTTCTGCACGTACTTGATGTTTTCCCATGTGTGTGTAGCCAGGTGCAGCACCCAGAGGTCCTTGTAGTGGTAGAACTGCTCCCCATTTGGAGACGCGAACTCCCCTCCGAACACCCAGAGCTGGCCTCCACCCTGCGGGACCACCACCGCCTGCAGGGAGCAGCAGAGCAGAGAGGGACGGTTTGTTTTGTTGCATCTGGCGCCCGCTGGGATGACAGTGCTAACAGGTGAGATCTGACCAATCTGAGCTGCAGCGCTCTGCCCTCCTGTGGCTGACAGGAGAAATGTTCCTCCATGTTTCATAAAATAATATTCCACTTTACAGGATTAGCCACCTGACAGAGTATTAAGGCCGTGCTAAGAAAATAAAAACATAAAAGTACCAGAAGACAGTCAAAACATTACAAGAATAAAGTAATAAAATAATTTCTATAGAGAAGTGATATTATAACGTTATTATAACATGATTTTCTTCTCGTAATACTATAGCTTTATTCTTGTAATATTTTGTCTTTATTCTTGTAATATGACCCTAATCCCATGGAATAGGGTTGGAATGATTCATTTTTGAATCATTCCAACTGTCTTCTCGTAATACTTTGACTTGATTCTCATATTATTTTGGATTAATTCTCATACATCTTTATTCTCAAAATATGACTTTATTCCTATAAAATTATGACTTTATTCTAGTAATATTACGGTATCTTGTGTTTTGCTTTATTCTTAATGTCTTCCAACATACAAAACCAACAACTATCTGTTGTCCAAGCATCAGATAGGTGGGCTGTAAAAGTGATTTGGTTTAAAATAAAACAGTAAAAAAATGGTAAAAGAGAGTAGGGCACCTGGTGGGAGCAACGTGGAGGAGGAGGGTTGGGTATGTCCGATTTAACCCAGCTGTTCTTCTTGATATTGTAGAAAAACAAATCGTTGTAGAGATACGTCTGCCATTAAAAGAAAACAAACAAAAGAAAAAAACATTTTTTCAGGATTTTCAAACTTAAAACTGCAGAGAAAATTTTTCTGGAAAATTTGTCCACCTTTTTTCCGTTGAAGAATTCTCCTCCAAACAGGATGAGCTCGTCTTTTTCAGGATGAGCAGACAGAGACGCATTCAGTCTAGAAACAATAAACGGCCGAAGCAAAATGTCAGAAGCAGCCCGACTATATAAAACAAGTAAAAGCTCCATTTTTGAGAGAGTTAATGCATAATGGTGCAGAAAAGTAGCTTAGCTTGATTTTTTTGATTCAAACTCGTAAAAAGTTTAATTTCATCCAAACATATAATAATGGTTTCACAGAAGAAATTGATTTCTAATCATACAAATGATCAAAAGCTGATTAATTATATTTAACATCTTTGCTTCATGTGTTTCTGGTTTGTCAGTCAGAGAAGCTCAATGATTTAGAATATTAACACATCCTATATAAATAAAAAAACTAAAGCAAATGCAAATAGGTAGGCAAAACCAATGATGTGATCAACGTGCTATTCAAGTTCAAATGATATTTTTTGGCTTTATTTTATTAAATAAATTAATAAAGGACACTGGTTGAATTTTAAACTGTTTAGATGTAGAACATGATTTGCTTCAGCGTCATAAAGGATGAAATCCCAAAACTGCAATGATGAGCTGGCTTTCTGTTCTGGTCAATGTTATTACTTTAACTTTTAAATCAAAACATAGTTTACACAGATGGGTTTGTGTGTTTGAATTCAGAGAAAGACCATCTAAATAAGCCAGAGTCTGAACTGAAAGGTTAGATTTAAAAAAGAAAGATAGTCGGTAATGAGATCATGCAGGTTTATTCTTCAACACTGAATGTGTTTGCTTGTATCTGGTGTTATTTCAGTTCTGTTGTGAGCAACAGGAAAAGTTCAGAGTGAATTGAAAGGCGTCACCTCGGTGCTGGAGGAGGACAGGTGGTTTCTACCACCTGGGTCTTCTTCGCGTCCAGATTCTGAAACTCAGCGATCAGAGCCTCCAAATCTTCCTGGACATAAATAAAAGAAAATAAAAACCACTTGTGTTATGGATTCAAACAAAAACAGAATCTGCAACGATAATACCAAGTGATACCTCTTCTCTTTTGGACCTCTTTGAAACCTTTTTCTCCATTTTAGCGGCCGTCTTATCCGCTCCTTTCCCTTTCTTCTCTTTCTTTCCTTTCTTCCCCATCTTTTCCGCAACTTGTCGTAATTTTATAAATATCTATCTGAAAGCCCAAACAGACTCCACATGCTGAAAAGGTGCGCTTCTCTAGCCAAGTGGGATTTACTTCCGGCAACATACTTGGACTTCCGGTGGGAGTCAACAGCGCCCTCTATTGTATCGGGTCACACATTGCAGTTTGGAGCAGTTCTTCAAATTTTCTGACTCCAATGCCTCGACAGAAATGCTTTAAATTAAGTCACAATATTATCCTAACGTTAATTTATTTCAGCAACTGAAATTAAAAAGGAAAACCCATATATTTCATAGATTTATTTCTCTCCACATTGTGTTTTTCCAGCATTTAAATCAATGTTAGCTCCACAAAAAGGGATTTGGACGACCAAAACTGATAGATTTCAAAATAAGAACATAAAAATACATGAATGACCCAATTCTTAAGTCAGAACTACCTAAATTACACCAACTAATATGAAAAAAATAAATAAAAACTTCACTTTACGTTTTATCATTTCATTGACTGTCATTTTTATTTTATATTATATATTTAAGCACATAATATAAATGTTATTGTTTTTAACAGAAGGATTTGCCAACTTTATAGATTTTTTAACCAATAAAAGGAAATACAGAGAGTAACTTTGGTCTCCTCTCTGAGAGCTGTGGGTGTTAATGGTGTTAAACATTACAAGAAAGGCAAAGCAATCTTGTTTTATTATATGTTTAGAAACGAGAAAATTCAAAGTGCTTTAGAGGCAAACATTGCAGGGGTAAACTGGGGGAAAATGAAGATAACCTTTTATGAAACTCTGAACAAAGGTCAGTTTAGCCGTCTGGTTCCAGGAAAATTGTTAATTTTAGGTCCAAAGATAATAACTTCAGTTTTATTTCTGTTAAAGGTATAAACAAGTTATGGTATCTCCACACATTAACTTGCTGTTTGCATCTACTCAACGTTTGAAAGGGATCTTTCTCTGTTTCTCTCTTTGTGATGTAAAGCTGTGCATCATCTGCATAGTTTTGGTAATTAATCGTATTGTTTTTTCTTACTTTATTATCCGAACTAGTGGGAGCATTTAGACATGAAATTATTTTGAGAGTCCTGGACTGAACCTTAAGATGTTTGAGATCTCTGTTATGTTGAAGCCGTAGAAGCGGTGACAGCATGTTCTGAAAAACTCCAGGACGGAGACAGTCTCTCTAGATGAGCCGGCCTGGGACACAACGATCCGAAAACAAGCGCATTTGTTTGTCTTCTGAGAGTGTGGAATGTCACAGGGAGAACCGGACTGAAACTCATCAGCCAGAAACTGTTTCAGCTCCCTGACGCGGCATCTGACACAACAGAAGCAAACCTTATTGATCACTGTAGTTAAAAAGCACACATCTTGTTTTGATTTTAAACTAACACTAGAGTCAAATTTAGCCTGATTTTCTCAGTTCTGGGATGTTTTTTTGGGGGGGGGGGTTTGTTGTCTATGAAAATAGTTTGAGTTGGATGAGCTTCCCATAGTGGCCAGAAGAGGGCAGCAGTGTGTTCTTATTGCTTTTCAGGGTCCAGACCTGACAATCACAGAGATAAAGACTCCCACCAAACAATATGAAAGTGATGCATCAGTCATGGGTTAATAGATGTGTCTGTCTGTGATGCATTAGTTTTATCTTTCATCCGCTCTAATCATTTCATATTATTTCTTAGCTCTTCACGGAAATTAAAAGTGAAATTTTCACATGTGAGCGGTTTCGGATGTGACGGTGAGCTCTTTTCCAGTCTTCTGTCAGCATGTTTTAATTTCATTTTTTATTTGCAGGATCCCCAATCAGCTGATCACAAACGCACACAGCACATGAGACTCCTGACTGCTCGCTCTGCTGCAGGCGTCTTCACAACTGACTGAGTAAAGGTCAGGCTTTGTTCCTCTCTGGCTTCGCTTTGTAGAGTAAAAAATAAAAAAAACAGCAAGCAGCTTTGATAATCAGAATGAACATGACTGAGATCACTGCTGGAGGATACTCTGATATTTTTTATCAAGCTTCAATTCATATAGAGATCTGTGCAAAAGCTTTAAAGCTGCAGGCAGACTATAAAATAGTCACTTCAGATAGTCGACTGCAACAAAATATTTCTTAGTCTGCTTTTCTATTTTTGTTTGCTGCTTTTTTGTGAAATTTCCATTCATTCAAGATAATATCTAAGCTGCACTCTCACATCTCTGATGACATCACATGAGGTCTGAGCAACCAATATGAACTAGTGCGTTTCCATTACAAATGTGTGCAAAACTTTGTAAATACGCATTGGTTATTAAAAAGGACGTTGCGTCATCATCCTCCAACCATTTCCTGTCATCTTCTTTGTCTTCTACCAGTAGTAACATTCGATTGTTGTAAAGCAAAGCAAAGTTTCCATTGTATTTACAAAATATACAACTGTTGATGAAGCTGAAAAACCGTCTCATTCTGGGACAAAACATTGAGTGTTTTAGAAATTGCTGTCTCCACCAAGCAAATTCATTTTCATAATTCCAATTTGAATTTTTTTCCAAAAGCTTAATCTCAAAATTTTGAGATTTTTGGCACATTTTTATCCCAAGATGGCTCCTCTGTTAACCCTTTAGCAACATTTTTACCAGTGTTGCTCTGAGAAATAGCTCCTATAATGAGATCATATGTGCAGTTCCACCAGGTGTTTGCTACTTGCTGCTGGCTAGTCTGAAGGAGCTGAGTTGGCGAGAGGAGCTGTATGAGGTGGAAGCTTAGAAACTGCAGCTCTAGAGAGGAGCTGTGCCTCGAAGGCGGAGCTAGGTCCACCCAGGCGTTTTGCACAGCTGAATGGTTGCCATGGAGATTAAAGAATTTCTCAAGCAAGTATGAAAGAATTAAAGGAAAACTCCAGGTATGTTTTTGATGCAAGAATAACATTAAAAACATGATGTAAAACTCAAAAAAGTCAATCTGACACAACACAGACCCTTTAATAAACTTAATAATGTGACTAACCTAATTTGATGACTTGTAACAAATTAACTTGGATTTTTTTTTTTAAATCAACAGTTTTTATTTTTCAGTGTTTTTTTTTTTTTTTTAAGAGAGATGTCTTTTAAATTTCTTTTCCAGGAAATTTCCTGTGAACATGGAAACGTTTCTCATTCAGCTGTAAGTGGACCAGATGGCTGGATAACACCTGCGTCCAGATGCGCACACACACACACACACACACACACACACACACACACACACACACACACACACACACACAGACTGGTGTGACTCATCAGTGCGTCAGCGGGCATCAGGCCGGTTCGTCTGAGTGTCAGGTCGTGAGCGACGCTGCAGCAGGAGAATAACGGTCTGAGGGAAGAGATGGGGATCGATAACCTGGCAGGACAGGAAATCACTTTCCCAGCGATGATGAAGGTTTTTAAGTGACGCACGCCTCCGACGGAGCAGGAACACAAACACACAATCTGCACGGCGTAAACAGATCCGCAGCTGCACTCAATCCTCAATGTGTTTGGGATTGAAACTCTTTCCCTCCTTTGAATGGAATGGATTTATTCTGAGCTTCTGTCATTGTTTTCATAATTAACCATCAGTTTAGTTCATTTACACAATAAAACCATAAATGTTATAATGAGAAAAAAATATGTGACTGAACGTTTAGTATTTACTGTCTAATTAAGAACATGAGGCCAGTTTTTACACAAGGATGGATGGATGGATGGATGGATGGATGGATGGATGGATGGATGGATGGATGGATGGATGGATGGATGGATGGATGGATGGATGATTCTTCACCTGGAACCTAAAAACCTAAAATATTTGAATGTGATTCGTCGGTTTAGATTCTCCTGAAGGTTTGACTTCCTGCTCGTTTGTCTCTTTATGAAATTAAAGGTTTTTTTAATTATTTGAAACAGTCCAACAGAGCGACTCCTTCTTTGACGGGTTTCTGTTTGTATTTCAGCGTCGGGTTGAAGACTAAATCCGTCTTTCCTGAAGCTCTGAACTGGTGAAAAGTTCAAAGGTCAAAACTTCCAGCTCCAGCTTTGTCTCTGTGTTCCTATAAGAAAATAATCATTATTTGCTTTGCCTCGTTGTTGTCACTGTTGGTTTTACTCTGTTTGTTTAACTGGAATAGACTTTGGACAGGGGAGTAAATAAATAACCAGACAATAGGTGCCTGCAGCCCCCTGGGCCCCCAGCCCCTCTTTAGGACCAAAGATCAAAACAGACAAAAATAATCACTAAAGGTTTTTCATATTTCTGCCTGCCTTCGGACTCTCGGTGCTCAGTGTTTTTCTCTCTTTTTGTGTTTTATTTGTTAATTTCAGTCCTGCTGGGCTAAATGTGGACTCTGTTTCAGTTTTAAAGTTCATTTTCACCTTTTCAATTTTCTGTTTGTGTCTTACCCAGACACAAACAAAAATATATTTCAGATATTTGTTATCTTAAAACTGATTTTTGCAGTGTGAAGAACATTCAATATTCCTGCCTTGTCGATGAAGATATGCTGGCAGATTAAAAATCAGATTGAACACGAATCTCTCTCTGAAGATTTCCTCTGGAAAAAAAGGTTTTAAACATCAAACAGAGCAGGAGCTGTTTGTTCTGTGCTTCGTTTTCCTCTATAAACCTGAACAACAATAGAGAAATGTGGCTGTTTGATCCGACTTCTCCACCCAGCGCCTGCATGCACGGCTCCTTCGCAGCGTGTGTTTGTGGAGGGAAGCAGAAATCAGAGCTCACCTCTGGTCACGTTCTCCTGCACAATGTTTGTTGTGCTGCTGATACTTTTTATCTGGCTTTTCCTCTCACGGCCTTCGTGAGCCGCAGCTGCTTTGAGACGCAGTGTGGGAACAATGAGACCAGAAAAAGTGCAAAAAGAAATGGCCCTGAATGGCAGTGAACACGAAGAAAAATCCAGAAATGTTGCATTATTTGTTACCAACAGATTTCTTTGGTTGTTCCAGTTTTGCTGAAAAATCAACCATTTGGTCCAGGAGCAGAAAAAACTGAAGTTTTCCAAAAACAAGTGAAAAAAGACTCTAAGCTGAACTGAAGGTGGAGAGTGCACTGTTCCTGCTGTTATAAAAAGGCGAGAGATTATGTGCAGATTATGTAGTTTACAACTGGTACTTAAATGCATCACTATGGGTTGTCTGAAGGCAGACAATTAAATTTTAACATAATTTAAAATATTTTTACTTTTTTGCCCAATTGAAATACATGCAGAATCTAAATAAATTCCACCAAATTCTGGAAAAAGCTTAAAACTTCACCCAGAAACTCCATTCAAATCATTCAGGCGTCTTCTCACGATTTAACGTTTTATATCTCACGGTTTTTCAAAAATCATAAAGTTCAATAGAAATTTTTGGCCGTTTTCAGTTTTATCATCCAGCGTCGGAGTTTGCACTCTACTAACTGTGACTGAAAGATTTTTAACAAACAAAATAGTCCTGTTTGTACAGTTTTCACTCTACATAAATAATTTATGCGTCAAAACAAAGTTATGAGCCTCTGCTTTCAGGAAATATGAGCGTCGTTGTCGTAGGTTTTACGGTTTTATTTAAAATATTCCTTGAATGCAGGACTGACACATGTCAGATCCATATTTTTATCGACTCTCGGTGCTAAAGGTCGTTTTCAAATCGCTTCGTCTCCTAAAGGGAAGCAAGTAGAGACATGAGTCCAATCAGATTAGTAGTTTATTCACTCCCAGCTCTCAAAGTTTGAGATTTTTTTAGACTCTAGTTTCCACTTTTAACTGAGAGGAGTCTGTTTCAGATGAAACATCCCGTCTTATTTCATCTCACTACAATTTTTCTAGTTTTAGCAGAATTTATTTTACAAGTTAGTTCCAAACATATAAAAAGCATAAACTGATTTTGCATTTATAAAGTTCAATATATATAAACTACTGACAGGAATACTCCTTTATAAAAGGTGTTGTTGCATCTCTCAGGTGAAGCGAGAGATGCAATCTGATTGGTTCAATCTGATTCTTAAGCTTCAACACTAACCGGATAAACTGACCCTGGTTCAGACGATTTAACCCCCCGCTGCATTAAAAGCTCTGAATATTTGACAGGATTAAGATTAATCCATTAATTCTTTGCCTTCAGACGCCATGACCACTTACAGGCAGCACCGCTTCATGTCTGAACAGTTTGTGTTTCAGTCTGAATGTGGAGTTGGAGTTTTAAATTAAATTTTAAAGTTTTTTTGCTACATAAAAAAACATTTTTTTGTTTGTAAATTGAGAATAAAAGAAGTAAAAGGAATACAACTTGTGTGATTCATCTCCATCTGAACACAATTATTTAAGAAAAACATTTAAGTCTTTAGTTCCTTTTCCTGTCTTTAAGATATTTCTCCTTCACTGAAGAGGACAAAGAGAAGATTGAGAAGCATTTTAATAGACAAAAACAGGAAGTGAACCACTGTGTTCAGTCTGTCACAGACACATCATGGCTGCCAAATGCAAAGATTATGCAAATATTTGTCCATTTCTACACATTTAAACAGCCAGAGAAGCACTTCTGAGTCACAGAGTAGAAAAAAAATCACATTTCCAGCATGTAAGACACAAAAATGAAAAAACTAAACGTCACATTAGATCTACCAGCACAGTAAAGCTCATCTTTGTCCACCTGATGGTCATCCAGCACCAAACTGATGGGAAGATTTACTTTTTTCTGCTAATAGTGATTAAACAGGATTTTTAATGTTCATATAAAGAACTTTGAAATCATCTGAGATTTCAAATGATTTCAACTCAGCATGTTTAAAGCAAACTTCAGTTTTCCATTCTGAACTCATGCAAAGAGTCGAACCGAGAATTTAATTTGTGTCTCTTTATTCCCAAAGCGGGAGGTTATATAGATCAGCAGTTATCCAGTGGATCTTTCGGAGGTTTTTATGTTTTACTTTACTTATATGTCAGATTTTTTTCACCCTCCTCAGGCGGCCATTTTCAGAGAAATGTTGTTTTTTTTTATGCAAGTTAAGCCAAGTATGAATCCTTCAGTTGCACAAAGACTCTGAAACAAAATAGAAGACAAAGAATCGAGTTTAAAAACAAAACCTTCAGGCCACAAAGACACGTTTACTTTTACTGAATCTATGAAAAATAAATGACATGAAACTCATTTACTCAACCATGATCACATTATTCCAGGCATTCGCATCCGTTTAACATTTTACTGTTCGTCTCGTCAGAACAGAAAACCCGTTTTACTGGGATTTCAGATCAAAACAAACTGGAGCATAAGCATGAAAGTTGAAAAGATTTTGCATTGTTTTCAAAATTTCCTACATATAAAATTCTGAAAAGTGTGGAGGAAAACTAATACCGCATATTATCCTGAACAAACCATCACGATGGTCAGTTGATGGGATGATGGAGATAAAATCAAATAGCTGAAGTGAAAAAGCTCCAACTAAACAAACATTTAGCTACATGTCAGCAAATTCAGTTTGTCAAACTTTGTTACTTGGATGAACTTCATTTAATTACTTCTGACAAATTAGCTCAATGCTCTTCAGCTGGATCGCCTGTTTTGTTTTGTCAGTGCAGCCAGAGCTACGTTAGCATACATTAGATCACTGTGTTAGAATGGCCCAGTCAAAGCCCGGACCTGAATCCAACTGAAACCAGATGCTCACCGATGTTCTGCATCCAGTTTGACCGAGTTTGAGCTCTTCTGCAAAGAGAAATGGGCCAGATGTGCAAAGATGAATACAAATGCATGCCACACTTTTCAGATTTTTGTAGGAAACTTGCTCTCGTTTGTGTTTGTCAATCAGGTGAAATACATCAAAGTTTGTAGTTGCAAAACTTTTTTATGCAACTTTCAGCTTTTATCCAACTGAGATTTAAAAGTAAAGAAAGTCACATTCAGGTTAAAAGTTTCCAATCTCCAGTTCAAAACTCTTTCTGTGTTTCTGTGATCCGATTCAAACGTCCAGCAGCAGCAGCAGCAGCAGCAGCAGCAGCAGCAGCAGCAGGTCTGGATCAGCTGTTTACATTCCTCACAGTTCAGATTTCTGGCAGAACATCCAAGTTCTGCAGGAACAGAACCGAGCCAGAGAGCTGACTCCTGAACTGATACTTCATTATTATTTTTTAATAAACATCTAAAAGGTACATGGACATTTTTCTAACTTTATCTTTCGTATTATTCGGCTACTTTTGGGATTTTTACCTGGTGAGAACAGATGCTGATTCAGAAACAAAACCTGAAAATAAAAACTGGATTGAAATTAATTTGATTTGCAGCTTAAATTAGAGCTTGGAAATAATTTTCCTCATTATAAGTCAATATTTGACCAGACCGAGTCGATCATCTGAAATCAAACAAAGAGGTAAAAAAGTCACAATCTGAGTCGGTTTCTCTGCAAAAACCATCAACCAGCATCACAACATGATGAAACGTTTGTGCTGCATTTACTGAAACTGCAATAAAAATATAATGATTAAATTAGGGATCCAACTAAAATTATTTTAGTAAAAGATTATTCTGATGATTAATCTATTCAGATAAAATCCCTAATATTCTGCATATTGTTCATTAAACCACTTTAGCCTTTTTATACAATATTAGAAATAGATTAAAATATGCAAATAAACAATTATAAAACAAACAATATTTTTATTGTAAATTTTCTAGTTTTTGGCTGTTTTTTCAGCAAATGGCCTTTTTAGTGCCTGTGCCTTAATCACAATTAATCATTTCAGCTCCAAGTTAAATAAATTAGCCATGGATGTTAAATCAGCCTTTCAATTTCCTATTTATTACATTCTGTATCATGTAAAACCTGATTTCTAGTTTATTTCTAAAACTAAAGTAATAGTGATTTCTGTTGTTTCATATTCTGCATTAAAAGCATTTTAGATTCAATTAATGTTCAAAAGTCACGTTTCTAACTTTGAAAATTGGATAGAAAACAAAATGTTTTCCATCATCTGCTCATTTGGAGCTTAAAAAAAGAAAAGTTGTATAATTTCACATCATTTAGAAGCATCAAATTAGCAAGTCGCAGTTAGAAAAGCTGCCAGATATTAATGATAATTCAACAGAAAACTTGAAAAACAAAAGAACACAAGAGTGGAAAAAAAATGAATTTATTGAAAAGCACTTTTCAAAAAAATCTCCTGTAAACAAATTAGAGGGACTAGTAACAATAAAAGTAATCTAAAAATAAATAAACTTCTTTCTCAGTTTTACTCATGTTAGTTTGCCATCTTAGTTTTTCTTTTAGCTTTGCGATGGCTGGAGTGTTAGAAGGTTTTCTACCACTAGTTTTTACTCATTCCTGCCTCCAGTGGTGACACTTTGTGCATGTTTTGGTCAGGAGGCGTTAATAACATTACAGCTAAGAAAGTAACGGTCACTGTGTGTGAAACAAAAACACAAAATAAAAACTAACAGTTGATTTTCTGATCTGAAACTGAGCTCTGACGTTTTCACCTCCCGCCAACACTTTGAAGGCCTTTGCACACCAACGCGTAATTTAAACACAAACAATAAAAACCTGCAGCAGTTCAGGCTGATAAAAAAGGAGAAACTTTAAGGTTTATTTCAATTTACGTGATCAAACCAACCCTTCATTTCTTGCTTAACATACTTTGCTATAAAGTGCATCGTGCTGGAAAACAAAGTGAATCAGCTTGGATTTAGGTTTAATCTGGATGTTTAAATGTCAAAATGAGCACAAAACGTCAGGGAGCGTCTGATTGGTCGATTTTTTCCTTGGTTTACATAATTAGTAAATATCATTTAACCATAAGCAACACAAACTGTATTACTATTTTTAAATAAATAAAAATACTATTTAGTAATAAAAAATAATAAACATATATACATAATAATAATAATAATAATAATAATAATAATAATAATAAAAACATAGACCAGCAGTGTTCAGTTTTAATGCTAATTAATCAACCAATCAGGAACTTCTTGACTTTTTGTGCTCAGTTTAGCTCCTAAAGGAAATTAAAGCAAAACGTTAAATATTAGGTGTAAATCTTCAGTCTGGCTGACTCTCAGATTCATTGTCCAAAATAAACATCAGTTTATAATATTTAGCAGGTTCTAGAAGATTTTTCAGTATTTTGCTGTTTTTTGGGATTTTGTGTCAAACTGTCATCTTCAGAAAAAGATTCGAATGGGGAAATAAAAAACAAAAGAAAGCGCTTAAAGATGTAATTTAAATCTGGTTTTGGATTAATGTCTGACTGGGTGAAAGGTCAGAGTTGAGGACAAATCAGTGCAAACCTCTGATGTTTTCACAGATTATCTGTCTCATATTAAACCATCAGGACATGGTCACAGTTTTATCAAATATGTAAAAAACGTTTTTTAAAAGAAAACTTACGTACTTCAGCTTTACGGTCTGACTGCGTGGAAGGAAACCGTCACATATCCTGATGTTTACACAGAACGGAAAATGTTCACATTGAACACCAAACTCAGACGTGGTGAGCAAAGGCCTTCGCTTGACCAAACAACAAAAACAAAACTCACAAAAAGTGTTTGACAGTTTGAGAGAAAATACAAAAGACCTTCTCTGATTTTATCTCAGACATAAAGGCTCCGGCCTCGTAACACTGAGTGTTGCACTTTCACGGCCTGAAGCGGCGGCTCTTATGTGACCCCTGGGGGCCCCAGTCCGACTTCACAGCTCACAAACCAAATGAGACGTGGGCTTTGAACGGAAAACACCTGAATCCTTCAGGTGTAAAAAATTAAATAGCCCATGAAAAAGAAACCAACGGAAACTGCCTGTGTTAGGCCTCAGATGCACCACGAGAGGTCAGAGGTCAGGAGAGGTCAGGAGCGCCATGGCAACCCAGACTCAACACCAAATCCTCAGGCTACAGAAAAACATTTAAATAACAACTAAAAAAATACAAAGTTCAGAAATGCACTCAAGACACGTAAAAATAACGTCTGGATCACCATGGTAACATAAAAACAAGACAATAACGAAGACTTATTCCTGATCAGCAGTCTGCACAACATGGGTGTGTGTGTGTGTGTGTGTGTGTGTGTGTGTGTGTGTGTGTGTGTGTGTGAGTGTGTTAGTCTGAGACAGAACGGGATTAGAGAAACGTCAGTTGAGGTCAAACTTCATCTTCTGTGACATCAGAGGCCAAATAAAAAAACAAAAAAGGCAGACGGTCTTTAGGACTCCTGAGGGATGACCTCCATGACCTTCTGACACCAGGCGGTGGTCGTTGCTGCGAACACAACGAATCCAGAGTTTATGTTACTGTCAGACATTTTCTGCTCAGATTCAACCAGAAAAACCCCAAATAAAGGCAACAGCCATATTTATAAATAACGTTTATTTAACTCGACGCCGCAGGATTAATGTGGACTGAAATATTGGTTAAAAATCTAACTGTAAATAAATAAAATAGAAATAATCCAGATGTAATGCAGGGAAAAGAGGAAGAAATAGGTTGAAATGAGTTTCAACCTATTTCTTTTAATTTTCTTTTTATTTTGAAAGGTAACGTTTTTATAATCAGTTTTTCCTTTAAAGCAAAACAGATAAATACATTTAAAACGTCGCTTTAATGAATGTCTGCCAAATAAAATACAAATAAAATTATCTGTAAACAAAAAACAATGTGCAGCTCTCGCTCTATTTCATGTTTCCTTTACACCAACATAAAAATTATTCATATTTTAAATGATATTTCAGTGAATATATGCTAAACAAACTAATTAAATAGCTAAATAAAAATGACAAAAAAAATTTAAACAGATAAAAATATGTCAATTTTTTTATTCAAATTATTTTTTTCTTTCATGCAAAAATAAAAAAAGCAAATACATTTATTTCAAATGTTATTTTAGTGAATATCTGCAAACATAAATAAATAACTAAACAAAAAAATGTATATATTTCTATTTTAACTGGCGATGAATTTAAATGATTTTTAAAACTAAATAAACCCGTTTTAGAAAAACATTTCATAATGACTGAATTTTATTTAGTAAAACACTTATCTGACTTTATTTAGTCTCTATGTATATTAAGAATATTTATAATGAAGTTTATGTTTGTTGGATGTTTTATGATTCATGAACTTTTGCTTTTATTGATCATCATCATCATCATCATCATCATCATCATCATCATCACTCCAGGAAATACAGATTCATAATTTACTCACAGATGCCGCTCATCATCCACTTGGGTTTGTTCTTCCACCAAACGCCGATGAAGTAGACGGGCAGTCCGGTGGCGATGATGCCGAAGCCGATGGCGCATTCCTTCGGCGTCTTCCAGAAAGACACGATGATGAGGAAGAGGCAGGCGAGGACGAAGCTCATCGGCAGCAGGATGTTCACCTGCAGCGGTGGAGACAGAGACTCCAGATTTCATGAAAACTGTTCAAATCTTTAACAGTAAGGCTGTTTATTTAGACCATGTAGGGTCTGAATAAACATGACGGGTCAGAGATGAGCTCCAGAAAACTTTCCTGACTTCCTGCTCAGTTTTCATGTCCCAGTTTATGGACGGGTGGAGATAACATTCACACAACGGCTAAGGGAGAAAAAATCCACAAACTGAAATATTTTTCCCACATTTATCCAGGTGTGTGAAACAATCTACCTCCTGACTTTTCCAAACTGTCGGAACCATGGCAACTGGACAAGTCCCAAACCCTTCCGGCGTGAAAACGGCCAGTTCCTAGAAAGCCTGTGTCCCTAGAAGGAAATGTCCTTTAAAGTAAGGAATGAATCACTTCATAGTGATGACATGGGAATAAAAACGCTCCAGGCTCAGGACGTTTTGCTGCTGGCGACAGGAAGAGGACACCCCTTCCTGTTGCCTGTGATTAACGTCTGTCCGTTAACGGCTGCTCGTTAATCAGCTGCGTCTCTCCTCCGCCGGTCAGATCAATCTCCACTGGTCCAACTGGAAACTAGCTGAGCAGCAGGAATGTGACAGAGAAATAAACGAGGGCGACATGGGGAGAGGCAGAGGATGCTCCGGCCCGTCCACCTGCCTCGTTTTGTTTCTGCGACACGCGGCGCCGTGCCAACAGCCAACCGGAGCCAGCCGGAGAAACAACAGCCAATCAGAGGTCGAGACAGTCCGGCTGCAGTTTCTGCTTCAGAACGGGATCAGAGCGGCACAAACTGAGGTAACGGAAACTTTGTTCTCAGATTTCTGACTTTACTCTGAGAATTCTTCAGTCTTTTTACAAATGTTTCTGAAATTGATCAGAAAATTCTCACTTATTTCTAAGCTTTCTGACTTTAATGCAAAATATAACTTTTTAAACCAGAATTTTAGACTTTTTTCAGATTTCTGGCTTTAATCTCAGATTTCTGACTTTAATCTCAGATTTCTGACTTTAATCTCAGGTTTCTGACTTTAATCTCAGGTTTCTGACTTTCAGGCAGATGAGCACCTGAGAGCAAACAGCTTCAATGATGTGCATTGATCTCACCTTCTGGAGAAAAGTGTCAGATCTAAATGATTTTTCACGAGGCAGATCGAATGACCCTCATCTTTTTCAGTAACTTCAGAGAGGCTGACTGCTGGGAAATCTCTAGCAGAAACTGACCAACTCCCAGCATGCAGACACCAGCAGCTACCCTGCAGATGATGAGCTTCCTGCTTCATTTCTGCTCTTTGATTAGCGCCGAACCGTTTGACTCGGCTCTCAATAGATCTTTGTTTGAGGGACAGAGAGGAAAGTTTTTGTGCTGCCAAAGTTAAATCAAAGTCAACGGGAGTCGGCGACGCTGCAATCGCTCTGCCCCGCCCCCGCCGTTCTGCGTTAACTCACCTTAATCGGCCGCTCCATGTCGGGCTTCTTGTAGCGGAGCCACATCATTCCGAGGATCGCCATGGCGATGCACAGCCAGTTGAAGAAGCTGAAGAAGTTGATGATGGAGAAGATGTCGTTGGAGAAAGCGTAGAGCAGCGTCATCAAGCACTGGAGAGAGAAGAGCGCATCGCGTCGGTTATTCAGCTGGACTAAACCAGCTGAATGGACGTCATGTTTAACGTAAAAATGTAACTTAAAAGGAAAAACTACAATTACACACCGTGAATATGAGTGAGGGCAGCGGCGTCAGCAGTGTGGGGTGGATCATGGACAGCAGGCTGGGCAGGTGACCCTCCCGCGACCCCACAAAGAATAACCTGAGAGGTTGGAGAAGATGAGCGAACCGAACCGATGGTAGAGTTATTCAAGCTGCATTTCCAAATGAACACAAATTTTTATCCTGTAGGGGTGCAGCAATTTATCAGCCAGCCGACCTGTGATTGGCCCATTCTTACATGTGCAGCCGGTTTCATCCCCGGATCTGATCGACCTCAACAAAAGTATAAAAATCAAACGATGTCCTGTTTTGTTCTGTGTGAGAAAGGTTAGACTCGCCCAACAGGTCACGTCTGCATGTTTGCAGATAAAAATAGTCACACAACTGTTGCCAACTCAGTGGCTTTCTTGATATATTTAGCAACATTTCAGACAAAAAAATGGTTTCGGCTAAAATCAGCAGGTCAGGCTTTTTAAAGATGGGTCATCGGCGATCAGTCAGAAAACTGCCATCAGTGTACCCCTAATATTCTGCTAATGTTGAACAAAAACACAATGTTTACATTAAAGAAGAAAACAAATTAAAATCACACCTGAATGAGCTCCTTCATGCCATAAGTCATTAAAAATAATGTATACACATATTTAAATCCAACCGTGGTGCTAGCGCTCATCGTCTATCAGCCAATCATCGGCCTCTTATTCGGGCTTTGGAGTAACTTCTCTCAAGTAAGCTCCGCCTACTTGAGAGAAGTTACCTATGCAGCGTTTGGCGATTTTATTTTTTCTAAATGGGTGCGTGAATGAAGCAAATTTATTTTCAGAATTTCAATTTGCACATTTCTATGATTAATGTAGAAGCAGCTTCAGAAGGCCTGGATCGTGTAAAACTCGAGCGTTACCTGGATGATGTGAAGAGCGAACCGTTGACCGAACCGAAACACGACAGGCCCACAAACACGGGGATGATCCACGCCATGGGGCCCAGGTGGTGGTTCCCAAAGTCCTGCAGGAAACAGACGCAAAGACTCACAAAAAAATTACAGCACAATCATAAATCTGGTTCCATTAAGTAAGAAGGTGATGGAGGAAGTTCAACACATAACCGGAGTGAGCGGCTATGATAAAGGATCAGATGGAAGCCAAATTAGACAAACTGGAAGGTCACTCAGAGAGGAAGAAGCCATGACACCAGAGGAACCAGTGAACCTTTTTGGATAGAGTTGGTTCAGACTGTGTGCTTCCTTTAAATCTGCCTTTAACTGAGCACAGAAAACCTCTGGCATTTATGGTTTTAAATATTTCCATTTTTGATGTGAGAAACAACTAAAACAAATCGTGACTTCTCTGTCGAAGCCACTTGAACGTCCAGAAAACTGAACCTGAAACAGAAGAGCTGATTCAAAAAAATCTGCTGCACTAATAAATGTGTGAAGTTTGTCCTAAATAATGAGATGCAGAGGAGTAATAAAATTAAACCATACAGGAGTCAGAGGAAAATCACGTATCTTTATTCTTTGACATCTAATTGAGACTTGATAGTGTGACTTTTTGTTGTGATGTTTCATTGTGATGTTTCTTTGTGTTAATGTTTTTGCTCAGCACTTTGGTGCAGTTTTAAACCTGTCTTTAAAGGTGCCACATAAAAAATCATAGATTAGGGCAATCATATTATGCTGAGGTAATATTTAGCGTCCAGCAGTGAAGATGTGCAGGAAAAGCCAGCCGGTTGCAGGCCGGGTGTGAACTCACCACAGCCACAGCCTCCGAGCTCAGCATGTCATTGGGAGAGATGGTGGTGAAGTAGGCCAGGTTGGTGAGAACGTAGACAGCGGTGACGATGGGCAGAGAGATGATGATGGCTCGAGGAAGGTTTCTGGACACAGACACCAAACAGTCGATTACGACAACTCAAACTGCAGCCTCTCAATGCTGATAGAAATCACAACAACCTACTTGTAAGGCTCGATCATTTCTTCAGTGACAAAGTTCAAGTAGTTCCTGCAAACAAAAGACACAGAAGTTAAACTGCATGTTTTAGAAAACATTGGGAAAAGGAGACAATGCAGATTTCTACCGATCAGCCTATTAGGACTGGAATTCACTAATGACGGGTTTAGAGGAGAAAGAAGGTGATGCTGAGTAATCAAAGACTCAAACGCTGAACAATCACTGACTGAAAACAATAAGAGGTACAAAAACTATCAAAAAGCTTGGTTGGTTGGACGAAAGACTACACTGGTTGGTTGGTTGGTTGGTTGGTTGGTTGGTTGGTTGGTTGGTTGGTTGGTTGGTTGGTTGGTTGGTTGGTTGGTTGGTTGGTTGGTTGGTTGGATGGATGGATGGATGGATGGATGGATGGATGGATGGATGGATGGATGGATGGATGGATGAATCATCAAGTAGATGAATGGATGAGTTAATTGGATGGATAGATTAATGGATGCATCCACATGCCTGTAATCTAGTCTGCTCTGTTAATTTTGGACTCACCAGCCACCGTAGGCAAAGAGGCCGCTGTAGAGCGCCAAGCCGATGTTACCAAACTCATAATTGGATCCTTTAAAAGAGTTTTCAGGAAGAAGTTCATCCGTTCCACCTGAAAAAAACAAAACAACACAAAACTCAGAGCAGAAAAAAGGCAAAACAGTAAATAAGATCAGGTTGTTTTGGTCCAAGCTGGAGGAAGAACTACAATGCTTCACCCTAAATCTGCCCCGGTTGAGAGGACTGATTGCTTGGAAGAACAAAAACCAAACATTTGCATATGGAGCTTCTAAAATAGGATCCAAATCATCCAGTTGTCCAGACATGACAGGACAAACTTTGAAGCATCTAAAACTCTCTGACTTTCAGGTTTCTGCTGGTTTGAGCGGCTCAGAGTCGCATTCCTGCTCCCCTGGACCCACATTCTCAGACCTGGCGACGGTCGCTAAACCAACGGCTCCGGGCCGCGTTGGTTCAGCGAGGGTTAGCAGTAAGCCGGCGTGGGAACCTCTCCTCTGGGCCGGGCCGACGGTCTGGACGGCAGGAGGAACCCAACCATGCGTGGCAAAACTCTTGAAGTTGCTAACAACCTGTGCTGGTACGCCAACATTCCTCTGAGGCACAATTTGTAATGTTTCTACTTATTTGTACATTAAATTATGAAAGTAATAGGACCAATGAATAAGAACACTGGAAATAAGAAGCTGTCCTGAAAAATGTCCATATTGGCTAATTTTGGCATTAAAGCTGCAGTAACTTTCCCCCAAAATGTGATTTATTATTAATTTATTATTAATTATATGTCTTTTCCTGCTTTATAATGCATTTTATGGCTGGTGCGACTTATAGTCCGGAAAACACGTTACTTCTCTCAGTGCTAACCAGAAACAACCAATCAGAGCCAGGAGGCAGATCTTAGCGCTGTCAATCACCGTCCTCTTCATCAGACTGTTGTATAACAACAAAATGTTTTTAGTCAAAAGCTTTTTCTGAGCTGCTGAAATTCAGATCCTAAAACGACTAAATAAATCAGGGGTTCCCAAAACAGATGAGCAATTATACAACTTCTGCTCTTTGAAAAGCAGAAGTAGAGACTCCTGCACAACCAACAACAATGCAGAAAGTGGTTTCTGGATGGCAAGTCAACAACAAAACACTTGTCTTTTCCAGCAGCCATTGTACTGTGAAGGCAGCAGGAAAACCAGCCCATCAAACATCCTGGAGCTTAGCTTGGGTTGCTAGGTAATGGCGTAGTGCTCGGTTGTATCTTATTACCATAAAACAGTCATGTGTATTTTTTTTTTTTTTTTTAGAAACCCAAATGGAATCTCTAAAATGTGCAAATTATGAATTTCCCAAGACAGACAGGTCCGCTTTAAAACAAAGTTTAGTAATAGTTCAAATATTTAATTTTCCTTTGGGATCAATCAAGTTATTTAATTTCTGGCCTTTGGTAAAGAGGAGACAAAGCTTCAGGGAGCGTTTCCGACGATAAGAAAATTTAAGCATTTTAAACATGCTTTAAAATCACATGTAAACATTGATTGCTTTACATTTGTTGCAAAACAATCAATGTTTTACAATTGATTTTAAAACATTCAAAAATCCAGTAAAGCTTGTAACACCGTGCCTCAGAAGTCCCAAGATTACGGTGCAAATGCTGCAAACTCATCTCAACAAAAAGAATCAGAATTTTTGTCACGATTAGTTGCATGATTTTTTTCTTCTTATCCCCCCAGAAGTTGCCCTCTCATGTATCGGCATGTCCAGATCAGTTGTGGTGTTGCTGCTTCTCTAAGCCTCCAAAACAAGAAGAACCAGAAGAATCTCTCTGACCTTCACAGATCCTCACAGATTCTCCTCATGCTGGACTGGAAGTTATGATTCACCTCAAACTCAGATAAAGCAAAAATATTGGGGGAAAAATGTTCAGTTCCTGCTGATCAACCCAGGAATGAAACTTCAGAATGAAAACCTTTAAATGTAATGTTTACTAGAGTTCTAAAATAGATGAAACCTTTGAAGTTTTACATATTTTCTTCTGCTTTTTAACTTCCAGCCAACACAGATTTAATAAGCTGTGATAAGAGAAGCAAACAGGAAACATGCAGGCAGGTGAACACATGCCAACACCACATGAACAAATTCCTGTTTCTGCTTCAATTACATTTCTAGAAAATAAATTTATCTCAAACTATTTAGAAGTAAAGCATGATGCAGGACTTCAACATTTTGCGGAGCGTGTTTGCTTCTAGATTGATCTGCTCTCAGATTTTAGCAGTTGTAAGATTTCTCCTCTCGTCCATTTCCTGCATTTGGAGCCGTCTCTGGTCCACTTCCACCAAACTAAGACTGAACGTTTGTATGAGGGACAGAGTTCTGATTTTTTGGTCTGAATCCGAGTTGGATCAGTTACTCAGAAAGTCCGGTTCGTTTCCTGCCTGAACGAACCGGACTTACTAGGCAAACGAACTGGAGATCAATTAAAGTGGATTAAACAAGGCTGGTGTGAACGCAGCCCAACTGGTGATGATGATACATTTGCCTTTTCTGGGTTAGGCTTCATTACCAGATTGTGACTGTGTTTAATTTGTATTCCAGCATTAAACAGGTCAGCTTTGCTTAAGGTGGAGATGAATAAAGTTTTCCTCCGCATGTTGGTGCAGAGGGAGGGACCAACTCTGACCCAGTGAGCATAAACACGTTGAATTCACCTCAAAGAGTTCATGAATGAGTCACTTCAACATGTCGACAGTCACTTTTACCAAGAGGAAAATTTTATTTAACTGTTGGGTGAGTCAACCTGCATGGAGGTTGAGGAAACGCTGCATCTGGATTCAGGGTGTGATGTGAACCAACTCTGTCTGAGGAGAGGAATTAACGTCAATATTTCCAGCAAACAGCCTGGCTGGCCGCCTGCTTAATCTCATTAATCTGGCCTCTAATCTGAGACGCCTCCTGAGTCACACTCACAACAAAGGTCAACAAAAAGAAATCTGAAAGGTGAGGAACCCACATTTTTGACAGTGACATACTGAACTAAAAGCCTCAAAAGTGTGAAAAGAGCCTAGAACTTGCAAAAAAACAAAAAGTAATAATAACTTCAATATGAAGCTTTCCAGTTCTTTACCATGTTTAAAGGCTGCACTCCAACAGCCAATCACGAGCCAGGGAGATCCCAGCACTCAACTTGTGTTTGCTGATCTAATTACAGTCAGCTTTGGTGCAACTGCACAGGATCGGAGGAGTCGGAGCTAAACAGTCATTAGAAGGAGAGGATAAAAGAGCAAACACCAGATCAGACGGGACTCTTAAAAAGACAAATCAGAGGAGTTAGTCCTCACAGTCCAGGAAGAAACCTGAACAGGTTCTGCATAAAAGAGGTGGAGGGTTTGTGAAGCAGAGACTTCCTGCTTCCCGCTCATCAAACCAGTTCCCACACAGAAACTCTGGTCTGCTACATTAGTTGCATATCTGGACAATATCATGCTAAAGTGTGAATGAGTTTCGATTTAAATTTATCTCCTACAAAGTGATTTATTATTCATTTAGTTTTTTGCAGACCTCATTTCCACTTCTGCTAAACTGCTAATGTGCTAATATTGAAGCTAATATTTAGTTTAGCGTTTTTGCTAACTTTGAAAACATTCAGCGCATTTAACTTCCACTAAATTAATTTTTCTGGATGAATTTCAAAGTACTAATTTACGTGGTTGTTTCATAAACAGTTGAATTCAGTTTGATAAGCGTTGAAGTTTTGGTTATTGACTTAAGAATTATTCAAGCAGATGTTCATATTCATGCTTTTATTTTGAAGTGGCTCCTGTTTCCTCTCCTCGCCTTTTCTGTTTTTGAGAAACTGGGTGAACAAACGAATGAGGTTTTCAGAATAAAACACTTACATAGACAAACAAGCATGAGTGTTAAACAAATCCATAAAAATCACATACATGAATTAGGGATCTGAATTTATTGTAATTATAATACAAATTTTGATTAATGATGTTTAAAATCACCAAAAACCTGTGAAGATCTAATTGGGTTTATTTAAACCTTATTAAATCAGCTTCTTTTCCAGAGATAACAGATATGGATACAATATCATTTTTATAAGAGACATAAACATTTGTTGGGTTTTTTCATTCCTTCCTGCTGACCGCTCTTTGTTCTCCAAGTCTGAACAGTTTCCACTCAGTGTGGCGCGCCCACCGGTCAGCTGATTCCATCTGTGACCTGTGACCTCCTACCTCCACACAAACACATGTCATCACAGCTGCCAGGATTTTTCTACGTTAAAGAGGGCTTATTATGTAAAATTCACATTTAGCTTAAATCTCTGCTGCTTCTAAAAACAACCCAAGTTCTTAAATTTTTTTTTAAAAAAAGTCTTGTTTTTTGTTTTTTGGAAATAATTCAATGTTTTTGGAAAACGAACCGTTTCAAAACCCTTATGATTGTAACGTCACAAAGCCCGAGGCACTGCCCGTTACCTGGCAACCACAGTGGGGCTGCAGCACTTTGATAGAGCAGAGCTAGCAACAAATTATAAATCGACACAAAAAGGGGACAGTTGTCACATTTGCTTCTGAAACCAGCCCAACAACTAAAATAAACATAATGTATTTTGACAATAAATGTATATATTTTACTGTCTGGAAAACAAACCCTTTCAAAAGCTTCCAGATTGATGAGTGATGAACTGCGGCATTCTCTACCAACCCAAGCAGACCTCCAGTCCATTTGCTCTGCTGGTTTAACCACTGTATGCACTGCGCAATGGCTGCTGGAAAAGACAAGCGTTTTGTTGTTGACTTACCATCCAGAAACCACTTTGTTCATTACACTGGTTGTGCAGGAGGTTCCACTTCTGCTTTTCAAAGATGTACGGCTGTACAATTGCGCATTTATTTGCAGCCATTTTCCAGTGCGATTGGAATGGTTGAGTTGGGGGCGTGGCCAGAAGATTATTCGGATTTAAAGTGACAGAGGCTCTAAAACAGCTCATTATGAAAGGAGCTCAACATCGGCAGAACTGAGCAGACTGAAATCTCATTATCTAAGAATGATTATGTGCAAAAAATGTAGAAAACATGTTTTGTGGAGCCAATAATTTGATACCCACATGTTCAAAGGAAGGATAATAAGTCACCTTTAAGAAGTCCCGGTCATGCTACGGCCGCAGTGACGAGTTTTATTTTCTTGCCAAAAGAACAATTCAGTTCTGTACTTTCAGGATCTTCCAGTTTTTATGACTGAAGCAGAAACCTGAGTTTCTTATGCACAAACATGAAGTAACTGATATTTTTCAGCAAGAATTTGACAGAAACATACAGAACATTTCATCCAGAAGTCAGAACAAGGGAGCTTCTGTTGTGAACTTTTGTTTTGTTTCACTCTAAACATAAATTTTTATCAGTGTGGTTTTGTAACTGTGAGCCAAGCAGCAGAGGATGACAGCATGGCAACAATTCAGAGAAGAATATACGGGTCTGAGCTGCAGACACATCAGAGATCGTCTCCAAGGCATCATTGTTTGAATTAATAAACGCTGCAGCCGAAGATAAAACAGACATCTGTGTCGGTCTCTTTTTTGCTTTCCCTGCAGGACTTGATAGTCGATTTCTCTCGCCTCGAATTTCCTCCTGCGAAGTTTGGTCTGACAGGGCTGTTATTTTAATACGGCTCTGTTTGGGGCGTTCAAACAGGAAGTGAAGCAGCCATAAGAAACTGGCTGGCCTTGGCAGAGAACATCCACAAGAAAAAGTAGAGATAAAAGCCTGCAGTCACAGTTTTCCTCACTAGAAAGGAAGCATAAGGCATTTCGGATCATAGCAGCTTCGTTTTGCTGACATAAACCTGTTGAACATTCGTCTGGAGAACATTGTGACATTTTGTTGACCCACTTCCTGTCTGAGTCATACCAACACTCAGTCATTACAGGTTAAACGGGGTGGGATCTTTTTGTTCCTCGTATTAACGGTATCAGAACCGTTGATGGTTTCCCTGCTGAAGTGGAGATGAGAGTCTGAATCTTCCAGGTGTTCAGAAAAACCAGGATGTAGAGTAAATGATTACTCTACTATTTAAAATTACTTCTGTTCTGTAGTGGCTAATAAAACTAGTAAAACAAACATATGAAAGAGAAATGCTTTTAAGTAAACAATTCAGACATTTCATGCCTCAAAATGCGACACAGTTCAAACGTCACCTTTTTGTCTCAAATATAGGGAAAGAAAATTAAAGTTCAAAAACAAATAAGAAACGTCACATCATTTTTTAAAATTAAAAAAAGAAGTTGGCTTCTGTTTACATCCCAGGAAAAGTAATGAAATAAACATTTCTAGACACCTTGATCAGCAAAATAATTTCTTAACTTAGGAAGTGGTTCTACGGAAGCCCTGGAAGGCAAATTTTCTAAGTCAGACTAAATTTTGTATTTCTGCTATTTAAAAAAACATAAATATTAAAGGTTTTAGTTTGTCTTTTTTTTTTTCCAAGGACATTGTTTTTCTGAAAAATTACTAAAAATAAATCAATCGACGTACAAAATCTGAACAAATCAAGAAATTTTTGTTCTGTCCTGAAAGGAAGGCAAGAAAAAATATGAGTTGCATTGGAAAAGTGTTTGTCTTTGTAATTATTTTTCTGTTGCACTACAGTCTTTATTTACACCGCAGAGTTTAATTATTAACAGCTTTACTGTCCATTAGTTTATTTACATCATTAGTTTATTTTTTTCTCTTGCCTTTTGGGGGAAAAAAAAAAAAAAAAACACTCCTAAACAAAAAAAATAAAGAAAAAGCTTAAAATTATTTTAACATATGTCTTTAAAACTTACAGTAATGTGAGAAAAAGAAAATGCAAACAAAGATAAACAAATTACTTGCCTTTCCGGGCTTCCATAGATTCCTACTGAATAAAGGGTTGGATTTTCCCAAAATGATCAAAGTCAGGTGATGCGATAAAAGTTCAAGTTAGTTTTTAGTATTAATTGCTAACTGCTGTAAACTGTCTTGTCAGTTCTGTCACAGGTATTAAAAAAATACTAAATAATTTTTTGGAAAGAAAGGAAAAGCACACCACACACAGGAAGTTGTGTGGATTTGCGTCCCGAGCGACGTACCTTGGCCGATCTTGACGAAGCCGATGATGATGATGAGGGTGAGCGCCAGGAGTTTGGCGGCAGCGAAGAAGTCCTGCACCCTGGTGGCCGCTTTCACACTGTAGCAGTTCACGAAGGTCAGCAACACTGCAGAGAAAGACGAGATGGAGACAGAGGAGGTGTTCTAATGAAAGAGCTGTTTTAAATTATTCCTAGTTAATTTAATGGTTTGTGATTGATTAATCCCAATTAATCTCATTTCAATCAAAAACTACATATCAACAAAATAAAAATCAGAAAATCCCTTTCTGCTGATAAAGTATCAAATAAATAGATATATGAACTCAACAACAAAGATATTTTGTGTTTTTAATCTGTTATTTCAGTCATCAAATTGGTGGTTTCAAATGTTTCAGAAACTCCTGATCATCCGTTGTTAGAAATGTGGACGTTGACCGAAGCGCTAGCGTCGGTGCTGCTACATGTGTAGCAATGAGACGCTATTTTAGCCTTGAATAGTTCTGCTGATAAGCTCACTCCTTTAAGCACAACTTGAACACAACTTTAATTGGACGACAGTTCGTGTGCTTAGAAAGCCTGGTTCGTTGGTGTGATTCCTCTGATATGGACCAAACACTGAACTCTGTTCAGAATAAAAACCTAACTTCAGTGCGGTTCGGATGCATATGTGAAAAGTAAGTGGACTAAAGCCTAGGGGCATTCTGGGTAAATACAACCAAAATAAATATGTGAGTCTTGCACTAGAGGGAGAAATAAAGTGGCTTAATGGTGAAATGCCAATTTCAAAAATACTCTTTTGTTGATAAAAAGTGTTGATGTAGGATGAGGCATTGTGTTTTTGCCAGATCAAAATTGGTTTATTTCACAAAACTTCAATAAAAACATTTTTTAGCACCATGAGTCACATGATCAACAACTAGATGTGGGAGAACCGCGGCGCACCTTGCTTTTTAATGTGTGAACAAAGTTATTAATGTGTGATTTTAATTACTTTTCTTACTTAATGGAAACACTGCAATTACAAAATGTGTTTTTTCGACAATACTGGAACATTAACAAAGATTTGCACACATTTGTAATGAAAATTTGCAGTTTTGGTCCCCAATCGAACCGATTCCGTCAGGTCTGATAATCTGATTCTCTCACACCTTAATGTGCTTAATGTTGTTTAACATGGAGAATCAGAGCTATAATTAGAGGTGGTTTTAAATGGAGAGAGTGACAGGTATCTTCCAGAGGCTGTTCAGGTGAAATATGGGATGAAATAAAAAGCTTTAAGGTGCTGGACGTCTTCATTGATTGATATCAGAGGTTGCTGCTACAACGGGAGTATTTCCTATGAAAAAACATTGTTTTGCTCCAGGAACATTTGTGCAACAGCAAATAGCTGCTGCAGTCGGACAACATCCGAAGAGACGGAGTGTCCCTGAATTTCACAGAAATGGAAAACATTTCTGTGGGAGAACAAAAACAACAAAAGAAGAAAAACTCTTTTCAGAAGCGCATGTACAGTGCTGGTACTCAACATCCCCTGAAGGGGCCCAAAAAGCCCATTAGAAGTGATTAACTGAAGCAGCAGGTCCATTCAAAGCTCCTAAATCAGGTCGGGGCCACAATAGAGGACAAGGCGGCACAATGAGGCTCTGTGGCAAACACAACAACACAAAGAGGTCGCGTACAGTACCGGGCCGGACTGTTCTGGGTCCAGCAAAAAACAGAAAGAAACAGGTCAAACGGAGAGGAAGAATTAGTCCTGTCATGATAAATTCTGCTGGACGATAAATTGTCCCAGACGTTATCACGATAAACGATAATATTGTGTTTTGAGATCATTTCTAAGCAATATAGTGATATGTGTCCTTGTATAAAGATGCAAGAACACATCCTCATTAGAAACTTTAAACTCTAAATTACTGGGATTTAATTAACACCGTACTGGAAGAAATCTTAAATATCCAAAACAAATAAAACAAATAAAATGAATTATAAAATCTCTGTAAATAAAAAGGTCCAGTTTATCATGAGATTAATTAATTTATTGACTATTGCAACAAGTTTAGAACCAATGTGGACAAAACAGACACATGGAGAAGAACATGGGGAAAATGTCCCTGAGCAATACTTATGACACACACACACACACACACACACACACACACACACACACACACACACACACACACACACACACACACACACACACACACACACACACACACACACACTTTTAGCCTCCAGGAGCTCAGCTCAGTCATGTGGTCTCAGTCAGGATTTAGCCTTCAGTCGGTCTGGAGATTAGGTACCAAACTGGATCCACATTTATATTAACATCATGTGCATTCACACAGAGATGGTGTGTGTGTGTGTGTGCGCGTGTGGGTGTGTGTGTGTGTGTGAGGCAGCTGATTGGTTAAAATGAGGTTTCCTGTCAATTCATGAGTCCCGAACAGAGAGAGGTGAAAACTGGACGAAGCAGATGATAATCCAGAGTTAATCTCATTAAGACTCGGAGGCACAAAGCAAACCGTGTTGAAATGTTACCAGAACCTGAAGACAAAACACTCTTCAGTCAGGAGCAACAATTACAGAAGGCCAATAACACTGATTGATTTCAGTTTGATTTGGTGAAATCATTTCAGCAGGTATTGAAGCTGCAAAAGTCCAGTTTGGTTTCTGTGATAATTTAATCATCTTTATGAGTTTGTTTGTATGTTTTATGAGAATTTTTTTATTTCTTTCAACAACAAAGAATCACAATTTTTTAAATGTCTGATTTATTAATGTTTTAACAGTATTGTTAAAAACTGAGCAATCAACACTGTTTTTAATCTTTAATCTGTTTGTTTTCAAATAGAAGAAATATAAAATGTAATTTTGAATTTTGGAAGTGATGTGTTATATTTGTGTTAATTGGATTAATTGATAAAACAAAGAAATCTTTATTATTTTATACAAAAGTACTTAAGGCATGAAGCATATTGTCACAACTTTTGTTTTATAAATTCAAGGGAAATAAAATCTATTTATATTCTCGCTCCATATCCTGTATTTCTTCTCATATCTCCTACCTTGCAAGCATGAAATAGTGAATTATCATCCAAAAAGTTGGAATGTTTGGATTAGGGGCACAATAAAAATATAATACATTTATAGTGATGTGTGTTCTCACATTTAGTCAAATAAAAATGTACCCAGCATTTTGCATCAGGTCTTTGAAAAGCAGAACTGCTGCCTAGACAATTTGTCTAATGTTTTATACTTTCCATTTGTTTTCTAAATGAAAAGTTCACAACTAAATCAAATGTTTCTATTGAATATAAACAATTTTCTTTATTTTTTTTTAACAAAATCAAACCAGTTTTGTTTGGTTTTGGCTCAATTTCAGCACCAATTAAATCCACAATACTTAAAAACTACATAAGTTTTTTATTAAACTGTTTTTATTGTGTTAATGAAGGTAAATGTGACCAGAAAGCAGCTGATGTAATAACGCCGCGCTTTTCGTCATTATCATTAGAAATGCGCGCGCAGTGTGTACACTGTGTACAGCAGCGCACGTGCTACTAAAACTGCAAGGTGAGACAGGAAGTTGTTTCCAACCACATCCACCAACTCAACATCATCCAAAAGTGTCATCATCCGAACCCGAGGTGGGCTCGGTTCCGCCCGGATACTCACGGATGCAGAGGCAGGCCACCAGCTTGGCCCCTTGCTCCGGAACCGGGCACACCGGGAAGATGGGCTTCAGCAGGTAGGTCGCGAACACGTAGGCGACGATGTACTGGGAGGAGGGCCGGATGATGAGCAGCTCGATCCACAGCTTGAGGAAGGCCAGCAGGGAGCCGTACACCTCCAGGATGTAGGCATAGTCCCCCCCGGACTTGCTGATGGTGGTTCCCAGCTCCGCGTAGCACAGCGCCCCCACCGTGGAGAACACCCCGCACACCGCCCACACGATCAGCGACAGACCCACCGAGCCCGCTTCCCGGAACACACCGGTCGGCGTCACGAAGATGCCCGAGCCGATGATAGTGCCCACGATGATGGCCACGCCGTTCATCAGGGTGATGGTCCGCTTCAGGGCGACCCCGTCCTCCGCTGCGTCCGCCGGCAGGAGGCAGCTGGGGCTCCGGGCGTCGCTCCCCGGGGTTCCGGCTGGACTGGAGCCGGCGGAGAGCATCCTCTCGGTCACATGCCGGTCCTCTTCCCGGCCTCCCGAGGAGTTGGAGTTTCTCTTCTTCACCGATGACATTTGCGGTTGCTTCCTCTTTCTTCTTCTTCTACTTCTTCTTCCGTGGAGCCGCCGCCTCTCCGCTCTGTCCCCGCGATCCGGGACGGGCTCTGACTGCCGCGCAGGCCGGACTCAGACACGAGGAGCCCACGGTGTCTGAAAGCGTGTGTTAAAGCAGCGTGGTTTTCTGACCCAATCTACAAAGAGATGGAGAAGCAGACATGATGACCCTCCTCTCCATCGGACGGCCCCCACCAGCAGAAGCCTTTGTCCTTTCCGCCCCCTAGTGGTAGACTGAGCAATTTCTATTTCAAGAAATAAAATGTAAAGTATTTCTCTTACACAAAAATACCATGGTTTGCGGGAAAAACAGACATTTTGAGATTAATTAGAAAAAACAAGAACATTTTTGTTCTTAAAAAAATTACTAGAAACAATTTTTTATTCTCACTTTAATTTCCTGAGGGAGTCTTCCCAAGGAATCAATAAAGTCTAAGTCTATCATCAATTAGAAAATCATGTCTTTCATGTCTTTCTGGAAAAGACATGAAAATTTCTGAGATCCAGAAGTCAAAAAAATGTGAGAAAGAACTGCATTTACATCTTTTAAAGTCTAATACTAATTCTTATATTTTTCATCTACGCAAAACATGTTTTTTTTTATCCGATTAGTTGTCAGAATAATCGATTACTAAAGTGATCATAAGCTGCAGCCCTAATTATTTTTATCCATCCACTCACCTGTCCAGTCATCCTTTCATTTTTGTAGGGGGGCATTTATCCTAACAGTCCTACTTTTGGATTGTGGCAGCACCCAGAGAGAACCCATGCATGCACCAGGAGAACAGAAAGACCAGACTGGAATTCAAACCCAGGACTTTCTTGATGCAAGGCAATGGTGCTGCCAATAAAATGACTGAAACAACCCACAAAGACAAAGAATTCAAGATCCAGAGTGACTTTAACAAGTCTCTAAAACTCAAATATATAATTAAAATTAAAGGTTTATTCCCAGCACCATCACTTCATTGGTTTAATCATAAAACCCTAATGGTGTAGGAGTGAGAAACAATCTCAAAAAGTGCATCAGGAAACATTTCCAGGCAAGTTCACAAACCAACTGAACCGGTTGGACCGCTGCTTTGTTTTCAATGAAATACAACCCGAGGGTTTCTAATTGCAGTAGAAATGAGGAAATAAAGTCTTAAATCTTTTTACGGTAACTCTGGATAGCCAAATCCAGAATGTGAGTTATAGCTGTGATCTATTGACAGCACTCTGGATGAGAAAAGCAGTGTTTTGGGTGGAGGCTCTGCATTCCTCTCAGCCTGGAAAGCAGATGCTGGAAGGAGTGTGGTAAGGTGTCAAACTCCAGCCATCAAGAGAAACGTTTAGATGTGACTGTACTTCAACACACCTGAGTCAAACTTGCTGATGTACTTGGAACCATTGTTCTGCTGTACCAGAACAACGGTTCTGATACAGACTCGTTGCAACGTGATGCTCTGGATCATCGTCCTGCTGGAGAGCAAAGATACTGCAGCTACCGACCAAGTTGTCAACACAATGCGCTAAATCTTAAATATAGCGAGATATATAAAAGAAAAAAACGATGCAGCATTTTGCTACTAATTGCCAGCTACAGATGGCAAGGTCACTTTTCACAAGTCCGTTAAAAGTTTGAATAAAGACAAAAATAAAAAACTAGCGAGGGAGGGGGAAGGATGTTGTACAAACCGAACCTGCTTCAGGATTTTCTGGTAGAGCAGAATTCCTTCCATCAATTGCGGTAAAGTTGTTAAGAGTGAGACATTGTTAAGTCTCACTCTTGCTGGTTAATGTCTGGTTTGTCTCCATTGCTGCTCTGTTCCTCGCTGTTGCAGCAGGAATGTGAGCAGCCTGAGAGCGCGCAGGAGTCCGATGATGTTTGTAGCATCACTCAGCAAGAGAGAAGCTCATGATTGTGGTTCTGATGTACTTGAATAAGCCCAGATGCCACATTTTGTATTAAAGACAAATAGCCGAAAGTGGTAGCATGAAATCAAAGGAATTATCTGCAGACTTTAGAGAAAGGATTGTCTTCAGGCATAAATCTGGGGACGGAGCCAGAAACATTTCTGTTGCTCTGTCAGTCCCAGTGAACTGCATGACCTCCATCACTAGTCAATGGAAGAAGTCTGCACTAACTGGCCGTCTAAACTGACCGGGAAAAAAGGGCTTTAGTCTGGGAGGAGACCAAGAACCTGATGGCTACTTTGTCAGAGCTTCATCATTGATCCGTGGAGAGAGGAGAACCTTCCAGCAGGTCAGGTATCTGCAGCAATCCACCAATCAGGCCTAGATGGTAGCAGACCAAACAAGATCGTCCATCTGGAGTTTACCAAGAGACTCATGAAGCTTATGACCATAAGAAACAAGATTCTCTGGTCTGATGAGACAAAGATTGAACGTTTTGGTGTGAATGCATCATGTTTGGAGGAATTTGAGCTATGGGGATATTCGCAGCAGCAGGAACTGGTAGACTACTCAGGATGGAAGCAACAATGTACAGAGACATACTGGATGAAAATCTGATCCAGAGCAACTTCACCTTGGACTAGGACATCAGTTCATTTTTCAGCAGGACAACGATCCAACACATCTGGTCAGAATCTCAAGGACTTCAGAACCATTCTGTGAAAGTCCAGACTTGAATTTAAGTGAACGTCTTCAGAGAGATGAAAATGTCCGTCTCCAAGGCAACCTGACGGAGGCAACCTGATGGAGCTTGAGAAGTAGTGCAATACAGATTGGCCGAAATCGCCTAAAGACCGGGGAGAAACAACATCAGAGTTGTATGGCACTTTCCAGGACAGACGCTTTACAATAACACCAGTCATTTCCATTCACACACAGTCTCACACTAATGATGATAAGCTACAGGATAGTAGCCACAGCTGCCCTGAGGCAGCCTGACAGAAGCAAGGCTGCCATATTGTGCCATCGACTCCTCTGACCAACACCAGCAGGCAAGGCGGGTGAGGACACCAGGACACAACAAAGGCAGACGGAGTGGGAATTGAGCCGACGACCCACCCACTGCAGGACAAACTCCTACCACCACCATCACCATCACCCCAGGTTAAACTGGTGGCATCACATTCAGAAAGCTTTGAGGCTGTAATTGAGCCAAAGTTTGATCAACAAAGTATTAACCAAAGCTGGATATTTGTGTACAAAATTTTGAGATATTAATTAAACACAATTAGGATAAAGTCTGTAACGTAAAACCAAGAAAAAGTTCATACTTTTTGAATCTCCTGTTGTTCTTGTTGAGGATTGGTTGTATGTAAAGAGAAGCTGCAGCACAACTGTTATTGTTTAGAGCTATTGTAGTTCAGACCTGCTTCAACCGACTCTGAACACCCTGCAAGGAGCCGAACCATCGATTGTTCAGTGGGACAGAGAATACACGAGACTGAATGTTTGTGTGATTTTTCTGCAGCCTACATGCAGATTCCCAGCAGGAGAATATGGAAACATTTGGCAGGACAAGACCTCTCCCACACCAACAGCCCACTGTTCTTTGTTTACACTCCCCCTCAGATCCACAACATTGGACAGAAAAACCCTTTCACTCCTTTGAAGTGGGCAGTCAGATGAGGAGCTGGAATCTTCATACAGCATCACGTTACGTCAGTCGGGTCCCGTGAGAAGAATTTTACGATCAACAAATAACTTTGTGGTTTTTAGACCTCATTCATAAATGTACCAGGAAACTCACCAACAGAACGGGTGGCAGCAGCTTCTGCCACTTAGTGGGAATAATTTGTTTACTTCCAGTGACACCTGGCTGTTCAGAGCAGGTATGAGTAAGCAACTAAATTCACCTGAAAAATACGGCTTTCTTTGCTAAAATCTGGGTGCCGTAGGTTTAATTATCACGTTAATGTGATAATTAATTAATGTTAATGTTAAAAAAATTCTCTCTGCGATCGAGAAGTTTCACATCCTCTCATCATCCCTGATGTCCCACTGCTAGACCCCAGATCGATGCACTCAGAAGGATCTGTGTTTCTAAAGAATCACATTTCTGTTGTCTTGAGATGTTTTCATTGAGATTAGGTCAGTCGGTTAGAAACACCCCATCTCAGGTCGCCATCCCTCTGCAGCATCAGATGCTGCTGAAGTAGAGCCAGTCGATGAGCTCAGAAGCAAGTTTGAATATAAAACAAACAACTAATAGATTTAATCATTTCTTTGATAGCTTTACTGTCTCTGTTCAAACAATCTCACAGAATAACCAAACCTCATCATGCTCTATAGTAACTTAATTTTGTAATTTTCTGTTCAATAAACTGTAAAAGAGCTCTAATTAATTCCTTCCATCTGTGGAAGACCATGATGCTCTAGTGTCCGGTGCTAACCCCGACCCAAACCTCCCATCTCTGAAAGGTTATCACTTCAACAGTTATCCTTTCAATGGCTGCAGAGATCAATAAACATGCAGAGTCTCACCCTGAACAAAATCTACAAGGAATTTATGTAGCTGGACTAGAGGAATCCAGGAGCGCCTTTCTTTTTCTGAAACCCAAGAGCAGAAATAAGGGAAACCAGGGATACAAACTCAGACTGGGACTGTTTTCAGTCTTGGCACTGGAGACATTGTTTTCCAGTGTCTCCTTCCTGGAAACTGTGCTAAGACACTGTTTGTAGTGCAAATAGGCACCATGGTGCTCTTTGGTTCAGCAGCGTCTGAGCTATTAGACACTTTATATTTAGATACATTTGATGTTTGAACTATTGAAATAGACAGTTTAATGAGGGAGTTTTAGGTTTTCTTGGACTTTAGCTGTTTGCTGTGTTGAATCATTTGATGTCAGTGGTCTTACAGTAGAATGTTATAAGCTGCTTTTCTGTTACAAATAAGCAAAAACTGCCAATATTGCATTAATGTTGAAAAAAAAAAGTTTCACAATTGCCATTAATTGAGAAACACAAAGTCATGTGAATAAGTTTGTTCACATGATGAGTCATAAAATTATGCCCCACCTCTAACTACTTCCTGTCATCGTTTCTTCTTCGTTTCTGCCAGTAGCAACATATGGTTGTTGGTGATATGATGTAAAAAAGTATTTCCATTGCAGTTTTGGGAAAAAAACAAGTTTTGATACAACCAACAAAAAAGTTCACCTCATCCTGCACCAAAACCTTTTATCAAGAAATAGGAGCTGTTTATAAATTGCTGTTTCCATTAAGCAAATTTATTTTTAATATGTCAAATTGAGCATTTCTATGGTGAATGGAAGCACAGACACTGTCCAGTCCAACAAGAGCAGAAAAATGTTTTGGGCCTGAGGGAACTGCTGCACTCAGACAGACAGACGAGTCGGGATTGAGCTGCAGACATGGATTAAGGTGGAATCCTGATTTCTGACCTGAATGAAGGTCCCTCAGGTATTCAGAGATATACAAGCCCAATAAAAGTTGAACATTTTGACCTCGTCTGAATCCAGGAAATGATGTGTCTGCAGCCTCCGGAGAGCTGCGACTGCTTCACCTTGTGGTCTCAATATTTCTTTCATGCTGCTTTGAGTCTCTGAATCCTCATGTGACAAAATTAAAACTCTGCATGACAACATCTTCCCAAGAAACTCTGCTGTCTGAGTTGACACATGGGCAGAGTCAGTGTGGAGGCAGCTGGCAGCTTTGGCTTTAAATCTGGATCATGTTTATCTCTCTTCTTTGCCTGAACCAGAACCTGATCATTATTCAGATTAGTCATCTGCTAAATCAAGTTGCAAAGATCTGCAAGACGTGTTTTCATTTTTAAAATACTCAAATACCATCTGTCAGGAAGGAAGTCTCCCATGGTTTCCTGTTATGTTTTACATGACTGTGGTGTCACTGAAACAGCAGCAAATACTAAAAACTGTTGCATAATCAGAAACGTGGAGCCGTGGTGTAAACAACTGTTCATTCTGTCTGATTAAAGACAAACCTCTTGATTTGTCCTGAATCCGGATTTGAATGTTTTGTTATAAATCATTATTTGGCTAAAAGGTGCTAAAACATTAGCACCTTAAATGAAGTTGCCTAAAACATTTAACCAAATCACCACAGAAAATCAACTTTCCTGAAACGGAGCATCAGAATGAGACTTGAGCATTTCATCCCCAACAAACCAGTTAAGGCTGCATTCAGATTCAAACAGGAATCCCACGAAGGAAAAGCTTTTGTCTCAAATCTCCGAAACACCAAACAATCAGATCAGAGGAGCTGCTGCAGAAGCAGGAGGAAGACGAGGAGTAAGAGCAGCTGGCCTGGAGTTCAGAGGGAGAAGGGCCTCGCCGTTCATGTTCCTGTTTATACTGAGCAGAATCTGGATTGTTTTCTGCTTTTCATCTCTCCTCATTGATGATGGCAGCTGGACAGAGGCTCTGCGGTGCAAACCAAATGTAAAACATAACATATACATGTCACTTATTGATACAGAGCCATGAAAAAAACATTTTCTCTCGATTTGTCATAAAGATCAATACAGAGGCATGTTGGCACGTTTAGATTTCTCTGCTCCTTCCAAATGATGACTGGTTTCCACTCTTAGCACCAACAGCCAATCGATGGTCTTTTTCATTATCCTGGTTCATTAACCCATTCTGCTCTGCAGAATTGTTTCAATTCTAGCTGTATTTCCATTTCAAGCGAAACTGTGCAAAACTTTGCCAATATTCTGCTAATGTCAAGAAAACTATTTCACAGTTGCAGTGTTTAAAATCACATGAATAAGTTTGCTCACATAAAAACATTGTGCACCACGATCCTCCAACTACTTTCTGGTGTCTTCTTCGTAGCCAGTGGCAACATCCTAACCCATTTCAGAACGTCCAAATAAAAATACCAGAACTTTTTTATCAGCAAGCCAGAGTTTTCTTTTCAAAACTGCATGAACAAAAATGACAGTTCGGCAGTAACTGGTTACATTGTCTCAATTACATTTTCAGTAACTGTTTTGAAAGAATATACTTTCAGGAATATTTTTACTATGCTTTAGTTTTCTTTCTGATAATGTGATTTTTAATTATTAAATGACTGATTATTTGGTCAGTTACTCCTTGAATTGTTGTTCTTCCAAATACTTTTTTGCTTTTACTTGAGCATTTCTTGGATGGCAACTTTTTACTTTAGCTTGAGTAAAAGTATGTTGAAGTATCACTGCTCTTACTCTGACCACTTGTGATTGTGAAGCGAATCAATATTTTCAGCCATGATTTTGTTGAAAACAATTGTTTGTCCTTCATACAATCAGGGGAAACCCGGTACCGGAGCGTCTGAGCAGAACCTGAGCTTTCAGTGTCCTGCAGCCAAACACAACAAACAGCCCACTGACGGCCGGCTTCAATCGGCTGCTCTGTGGCCGGACTGTGGGACTGTGGGTCACACCCAGCCCACCCGGAGGTGCCTGGGCAACTGGTTTGTGCTGAACATCCTTCAAAGCGCAGGACCGAGTGAGACTGAGGCAGCTGGAAGCGGTTTTTATTTTGGAAAACGATCCGGATCGGATTCATAGGAGGATTTGCTCAGATGGGAACAAAGTGGGTTTTAATTTAACCACCACCAGGTGAAAAAACTTCACAGTAACGTTATTTCCTTTAGAAACATCCACAAAACTTTATCACCATTCTGCTAGTGTAGAAAAACACAATTGCAACATTTCTATTAAATAAAGAAAACGCAATTAAAATCATGTAAATATGCTTGTTAATAAGTCATTAAAAACATGCTTCATCCTACCAATGAGATCAAACAGTCCTGCCACAACAAAATGTAAGACCCGACATTAATGTATTTACGGCCAACTTGAATATTTTCTAATAATTTTAATGCATTTTAAGGCCTTAGGTGTATATACATGAATTTAAGACTTTTTAAAGATGTGCAGACATTCTTAAGGTCGACTAAGAAGAAGCACAAAAGGTCTACATTTGTAAGTTTCTTTAGATTAAACCTGTAATATTAACATCTGGATGACTTTGGTGCAAAAAGAACAAAGTCAGAAGGTGAGAGGCAGCATTGATGCTAAACATTCAAAAATGAGAGGGAAACAAACATTGATGATGTTGATCATCATCAATGTTGCAGGTTTTTAATGGGGCTCTGACCAGAAGCTTTTTGGACTTGGCACTGAAAAGGATGCAGATGTTAAACATGAGTACATCTTAGATCATTTCTAACATTTAATGTGACAGACATTGTTCTAAAAGTCAAGCTTGACAAATCCATTAAAGAAAAATAAAACCAGTAATAAACTGGATGGACACTTTTCATCTTGTGAAACTATGATTTCGTTCATTTAGATTCAAAGCAATGTTGAAAAATTAAATCTATCCTCAGTTTTCTAGGAACCAGGTTTTGGGTCAGAACTGATTGTTTAATTCTCCTCCATGGTTTTATCAGAAGAATTAATCCTGAAGCAGAAAAGCAACTTCAGATCACCACTCCACCACCACCGTGTTTCACTATTAGTGTGTAGCTAGTGTTTACATATAAAAACTGACAGTTTAACCAAAGCTTGTAGCAAAGAAAATGACAGAAATGATCTCAAACATTTTGATATATTACTTTATTGTTAAACATTACAGTTTCTTTAAAAATCAAAACGTACATCAGTGGTTTACAATTTCCCTCTCTTCACGAGGAGCAGGAATCGCTCTCAGCTGGATGGCAATCTTAACGAAGCCACACAGGTGGAGCAAAGCATGCTGGGAGTAGCCCAGCATGACACCGGAGGGGGGCAGGAATGTAGGCCAAGCACTGGACAAATAAGCAGCAATATGCACTGCTTACGGTTACAGTAAAAACAACGTACAGCTGCTTAAACATCCCACTGAGCTCCAGGTGATGCTGCACATTCAGTTATACCTCCGATCAAAAATCAGGGATGTTTTTAAAACATCTTCAGATTTTACAGTAATGAAGATATGGTGAAGTAAACACATTTCTACAGACAGAAAAAGGCATTCAAATATTTTAAAGTAACAACATTGCAACAAAAAAAGACAAAAAAGTAACTTAATGCACAGTTGGAGCATAAAAGTAACTTTTATGCTGTTGTTGTCCATATTTAATGTTTTACGCCACCTGTGTCAAACTCAAGGCCACGGGGCCAAATCCAGCCCACTGGAGCTTTTCATGTGGCCCTCCATGCTCCGAGTTACATAAATCAGTCCCTACAGTTTGTCACGATCGCAGAATCAAAAAGTCCTAAAGCATAATTATAAGTTTCTCACTAATTTTCCGCAGAAATAGTCAAAAAACATTAGGTGTCCAAAGTGTGGTCTAGGGGCCATTTGTGGCCCTCAAAATGATTTTGATTGGCCCCTGACCACAAGTCAAGAACATTAAAAGTTTGGCCAACAAAATAGAAAACAACTTGTAACTTTTGTTTGCTGCCTCAGCCTTTCTTGATGTGAAGTTATATTTTGTGATCAAAATGTCGAGTGATAAAAAGTCACATCTGGCCTTGAGTTTGCAAACTTTCTTGTAAATATTTCTAAATTTGCAGCACAAAATCTGGAATCTGAAAAACAATCGCAAAATCCTGGCAGGACTGATCGACGTAAAAACTTTCTTTCCACTTTGTGTTGGTCTTTCACATTAAAACCCGGAGAGGGTTTTAATGATTGTAGGTCAGCAGTGTGAATTCTGTTGTTAGACTCTCTTAAGAATTACTTATCAGTAAATGGCTGTTTCTGCATTCGATATTTTGACAGTTTGATAGCAGATTCCATCAAAGGACCAGTTCTGACACAACTGGTCCTTTAAGAACATTTATGTGGCCCAAAACTGAAAATGAGTTTGACACCCAAAGAAAACCCAAACCAAGCAGCAATGTTTCGCGCCTGCTGTGGCCCCTGTGGTGTTTATCTAACTATTCTGAAGCTTTCAGAACAGGTCGCCATCACTCGGTGCATTTCACCGTCCCGCTCTATCTGCTCCGGCGCGGGGAGTTCACGACCCCCGGGTCACCGCTGCGAGTTGGGATAGCTGCATTGTGAAAGAGGGATTACAGGGACGGGGGCCTCTCGCCTCAACTGGACCATAAATCAGAAATAAAAAAACTTCACGCGCAGAGGACAAACGTGATGAGTCTCTTCACCTCGAGCGTCAAGTTTATCATTCTGGCAGGGCAGCACAGGCGGGCGAGACGACAAGCAGGAAGGAGGCTGGACTCCTCAGATAACTGAATATTGCTTAAACTGAGCGGATTGCAAAATCCTCCTGTCAGTAGAATCTGTTGCAAAATGCACAGGGTGTAGAGGAAAAAACAAGTTTAAAATCTGCTGACGCTCAAATTAGGCACTTTATGTGCTCTTTTACTTTGATTTAAAATAAATCAGCTTGCAGTGAATGGCACCCTAGGCTCACTCAGTCTATATTTATTTACATTATTATTTATTTTATACTCTGATTTTAGTGCATTTTTGTCACTCACACAGTTGCACCAGTCTAAGTATTTGGGATTGGATGTAAGTAGATGTAATCAAGAGTCCGTTAAGAAAAAGAAAATTATTACTAATCAACTTAAACATAAATTTACTCTTTTTTACCAAGTAAGTTGGTTGAGAACAAGTTTCAACAACTACCTGTTCAGGAACAGGAAGCGTTTATTAGCAAGTGTACAACAATATTTTCCTACAGAACTTACATTATGCACATTGAGAAGAACCGATTCAGTTTTTGTGCCGCCCCTAGGCTGTCACCCTGGGTGAGAGCCAGAGGCACAACAGCAGCTTCGAAGGCCGCATTTTATCAGCTTTAAGAGGTACAATCTGATTAGTTTTAGCTAACTGAGTCAGTCTGATTAAAGCAGACTGATGAGATCAACCTGATTCAAACAGATGATGTAATCCTAACAAGACTGACTGAACATCTCAAACAACTGCCATTTCTTTTAATTCTGTAAAGTAGAAGAAAAGACAAATCAGGTGAGAATTAAACTAACAAAAAGAGAAATCGGAACATTTAAAGGCACTAAGGTTCATTGAATCTTAAACTTTCATTCCCACGCTCTACGAGTGTGCTGCTCTAACGTTGTATGTTTGTGCGTCTTAGTAACAAAGGCTGAGTAAAAACAACAACTCAGTTTAAAAGTTAAAAAATGAGTGAAACACAGCTCTGAATGTCAGACGTATTCAGAGGAATCTCTTTGTAACAGATGAAGAAAATATTTAGTAAAACAAACAGCAGCCTGAGAAGACCCACTGAAAAATGATGTGTGATTTTGCAGGAATTGTTTTTTAAATTTAAAGGAGAATTTTGCTGTAAACACACATTAGCTAGAAATCTGACTTGTTGGGTTTTTACTAAACCTGAAGCTCAATGCAACTGAACTCCTTAATGTAGAATAAATATGATTTATGATAATATAATCATTAAAATCAAATAAAATCCCCCTCAGTTACCCTTATTCCCTTATTGATAACTGGTCTGAAACAGTCAAACCAAAATCTGAGTAAAGGTAAAAGTTTTCTTCCATCCTCTGTAAAACAGGAAGTGATTGTATTGGATGAAGCTCTCCAGAGGAAACCCATCATAAAAACACTTGTTCTGCTTCGACGAACAGTGTTGTGTTGTTATTGAGTCCAGCAGCGGATGCTACTTTGCTCGTCACCTCTATGGCGCCTCCTGCAGGAAGGGGGTGAAGGAGGAGCGGACGGTGCGACCCCGCAGAGGCTGCTGCACCCGGAAGTTGTTCACCATGCTCTTCTGGACTTCCTCCTCGGCAGAGGTGAACAGGAGGCTCCGGAAGACCGCCAGCTGGAAGGAAAGGCGTGAAGCATCGATAAAAACGTTCAGATTTTACAATCCAAAGATATCTGTATTGGTCCGGTATTGATAAAATTCCTGGATCGGGTCTCGGTGACAATGTGCTCTGAATGATGTCTTGCTTTATTATTTGTTTAGCGATATATCAAGAATTACTAGTTGCACTTTCTGAACCATTTGAAAGAAGCTTTGTTGCGTTTGGCTTTTACGTTTTTGATCAAGATAGTCAACCTGTTGTTTTTGTCATTCTCAGTTTATTATGTTATGCAAGTGTTCAGCTTCTATGCACCACAAATCTGGAAGAAACTTCTAGAAAACTTCAAAACAGTCGAAACACCGAGTTACTTTAAATCTAGACTTAAACCTCACCAGGTTAGAAACAAACAGCAGCCTGAGAAAACGACAAAATGTGTTGCTTCAATCATTGACTGTGTTCTGAGTTTATGATTTTGGGTTTTTATGATGTAAAGCACTTTGAACTGACTTGTTGCTGAAATGTGCAGAGCAAATAAACTTGTTTGAATGATTTTTTTTAACCTTGGTTGTTATAAGGAATACACCGATCCACTATGTTCATGTCTGTTAAAATAATTAAAAAAAAACAGACATAAATGTACTGAATTATAAATTTATTTGGTAACTCTGGACCAACAGCTTCACAGTCTTGATCAAACATGTAAAAACATTAATTTGGGTAAATGTTCTGGATTTACTGGTCCACTAACATTTTTCATCTACAGTTTATTGACTGCAACAAAATCAGCCTTAGAGAGATGGAGTGGAGCGCCACCCTCTGGCTGGAGCTCGGAGTTAATTAGGGCTGAAATTATTTGGTCAAATTATTCGTGATGAATCGATTATTGACATAATATATACATTAAAAGTAAGAAAACAAACTAATAATTTCTTAGTTCCATATTTTCATACATCTCTGATATTGCATAATAAAGCGTAAAAATCTTGAGAATGAGACTTTTATTGTCTGAATAATCATTAACTAAAATAACTGTTAGTTGCAAGCATAATAAACGTCAAACAAACACATCTGACATAGCTCAACTCAAGCAGTAGGTGAAAAGATATAAACAGCATTTTAAAAAACTAACTAAAAACGATGTTATTAGTCTGTGAATTAACGTTTGATGGGGCAGTTGCTTCCACTTCCCTTTCTAAAATTATTTTTCAGTTTCAGTTGAACATGAGCTCTAAAGCACAAGATGTATATATATATATAAATATATTTACTGTTGTGGTATATTTATGGGTTAAATTTACAAGCTGATGCACTGAAACCGAGTTCTGAATAGCAGTTTTTCTTCCTTCTGTTTAGTTAAAACTGAAAGCGCTGACTATATTTGGCCACTTGGGGGCAGTAGAGGAGCTTTGATTCCCTGCTGAGTGACCCTGAAGTATAAAAACTTCCCCAAATATCTGGTGAAAACTACATCTTTCTTCAGCAGAGGAGCCTAAACATGTTTATAAACACCAGAAAAAACATCTAGCAACTTTTTCAAACATGCAGCACGCCGTCTATGGTAAAGAGACAAAAATTAGCATTCCATACTAAAATAATCATCAGGTTTGAGTCAGACACAAACCTGGTCATGGCTGACTTCAATATGCTGCTTCATAACAATCCAGGTGACGGACTCTGTGAGAGGGGGCGTGGTCAGAGAGCCGTGGTACGTCCAGTAGTCATTGAAGTTGGAGGGAAGCAGACAAGCTGGATCAAAGCGGGTGAACTCCACCACGCTGTCCTGCAGCCGGACAGAGACAGAAAGAAGACCTGAAAACAGCTTCCTGAGGAGTTCAGTGTAGCTGGGATGTAATGCCAGCAGAGGGCGCCACTTCAAAAACAGATTTTAGTCGGAAGGTTTTGTGATCTGATGCGTCCAAACATGAAGCTTGGACACATTTTCCAAAACGTGTGACTGACCTTGTGTCTGATAGCAGGCAGAGCGTCAACCAGCTTCTGCAGCCCCTCGTGTCTCTTTCCCACCTGCATCGGGATTAGACATTAATCTGAATTAAAGTCACAGTTCATGTCTTCATAATCAGCTCAACAGAAAGCAGCAGATTCATGACCAAAGGTGCTGAGTGTAAGTGGGTTTATGTACACAATTTGTACCTTCAGAAAAATTCCAATAACGGCGAGTCCGTTTTCCTCCATCACCGCCTCCTCGAACAGAGTGTACCTGTCAGAGTTCCAGTGGACCAAGTGGAGCTGAAACACACACACACACACACACACACACACACACACACACACACACACACACACACACACACACACACACACACCCTCGTGTTACACATCACAATGAGTTTCTGTAAACTGAAACCTGATGCCCTGCGTGTTTTCACACAAACTTAGACTGCTGAGAACTGTGCTGTGAGCATCAGAGGTCAAAGGACAACGTCGCTGAAACATCTTGTTATGTGAAATCGAAAAGGAATAACATAAAAACAAATGTTCCGAGTCCAAGGACATGGGACTGGCAAGGAAACCAAACTTAGAGGAAAAAGAGAAATGTTTATTTAATGCAAATTTAAAAAAATCCAAGCCGATGTAGGAGAAGCAGCAGAGCTAAATAAAGCAAGGCTCTGTTTAGACTGGAACTGCCTTTTTGCAGTCTTAAAGTAAAACCATGACTGGAACCTGATTAAAGGAGAAAATGTTTTTACTTCAACAGTCCTAAAATAATCCAGGCATTTATTAAAGTCAGAGTAGTTACTAGTAAAGGACTAATTCTGATGCTTTTAGTATATTCAGGTTTTCTATGTCTGTCTCTGTCTGATATTTAGTATATTCTCCAATATGTTTCACAAGTAAAAGAAAATTCATGTTTTTCATGTCTATAATGTGTTTTTCTTGTGTTTAGTTAACAAAAACTGACCTGCACAACTTTTGTAACTATTTTTAGCCAAGAGCTATAGTTTCAATATATGCAAAGTGACAAATTCAGTCTAACACATTTCAAAAATCATGTCTTTTTCGCTATTTTCTGATATTTTTCAGTTTCACCCTGCAGTTGAAGTCATGTTTGTATGAGTGTATACTTTATTATTGTTAATATGCTATTGATTTCAATTTAACGCAGGCAATTAATCACAATTGACTGGTCATTTATTTAGACTTTTATCAAACAATATTCAAACCATGATATAAAAAACTTATTAAGGTTTTTAAATTGTAACGTCATGTTTGTATTTTAATGAAACTTTCTGCTGAAAACAGATGAACTTTGCTGCTCTTTATGTCTGTGTTAGTGGAGAAGGTTTCAGTGCTGACTGTACCTCTGCAGGAAACAGCCTTCGGTCCACAGTGTGCTCTGAGCCCCAGTCGTTGCTCTCACCCCAGTGGAAGTGGAATTGACACAGCCTGTATTTGTCCTTTAGGGGGCCACCCTTCAGTGCTGCACAAGAGACATACAGAAGATGTCAGGACTTTAGGAAATCAGGCCAAATGCAATGATAGTGGTGAGTTTTAATGAAGTTTTACTTTTCTCACAGTGAAATTTAAACACTTTCCATTTAGGTTTTCAAACATTGGAGATAAAAACAATCCTAATGAAACTAAAAGAGGCCGCTTCATTTCACAATTATATGATATCGCTTATTACTGTTGTTAATAATAACCTGTAATAGTATCCTACCTCTTACAGCATGGAAAAGGCTGTTTTATGTTTTGAAATGCCTCTTACATCTGACTGGTCTGAAAAAGAAAAATCTAAAAATTATTTTAGTAATTCTAACTGATCGTCATGTGCATTTTGTTCATAGTGAAGGATACTGACTGCCTACATTTCTCGTGATAAATTCCCTCATTTCCCACAATCCTAATGGATACTAGAAAGTTTGCTAGTGAGCCTGTTTTTCTCTTGCAGAGCAGCCAGATTACGTTCTGGGCAACATGAAACTGCTGCTGCGCATGCTCCTGAACAGGTTGTTGCTAGGTAACCAAAGAGCGAGTGAGTTACTCGACGTCATCAACCTTACGTGAGTGAAGTTGGCCTCCCACGTTCTTCAATTTTTTTTTTCTCATATTTTTTTTTTTTTGTCCGAAGACTTTTTAGCGGCGCTAGTGGCTCGCATTTTTTGACAGTAGACTGACAGGAAAGAAGTCAAGGAGAGGGGGGAAGCCATGCGGCAAAGGTCGCCGGGCCCGGGAGTCGAACCCACGACGTCCGAGTTGAGGACTGAGGCCCCTCAATGTGGGGCGTGCTAAACCCTGCGCCACCACAGCACGCCCCACGCTCTTCAAATTTAACAAAATTGGTGTCAAATGTTTGTGCAGCAAAAGTTTTAGTTTTTAAAGATATTGACAAAAACCACTCGCCCCGCTTACATTTCCAAAATTTAACAAATTGGGTGTCAATCAATGGTGTTATGTTTGTGCAGCAGGTGATCAGATATTTTTATTAATATCTTTAAAATGATGGTGGCATAAAAAATTAAAAAAAAAATCTTTGCTGCACAAACCAGCACCAGCATTGCAGTTCATTGACAACAATTTTGCTAGATTTTGGTAAAGTGGAGTGGGAGGGAGGAGCTGGTTGACCTTTTGAGCTTTAAACTTTCATTAATATCATCAAAGCAAAAGCATAAACAAAAAATGTTGCTGCGCAAACCAGCACAAATGTAGCCGACTTGACCGACTCCACTTTTCTCTGACTTAGAGATGGTGAGGGGCTCTTTGACCCTATGGAAACATTTATTAATAACTTTAAAAATAAAACGCAGCACAAATGTTTGACACCAATTTCATTAGATTTACAGAAGGTGGAAAGTTGATGCCGTGCGTTTCAGGATGGAATCTCAGTGAAATTATATCAGACATTTTTTCTATAGATATTGATCAAGTGCCTATTGTTTTATTACCCAACCCGAAACATTGCAACAAAGTGGAAAAGATTAAGCGTTGTGTCTTTGTGCGATTAAGCCTTTCGTGGAAAATGCTGATTCATTTCCCATAAAGGGACTTTGAGGAACAGGTTGTTCAGGCAAAACACTGACCAGAAACCTTCCAGGAAACCAAAAGGCAGAGACTACAATCCCTTTTTGAAGTCGTTACATTTTACTGCGGTCATAAACTTGTCATAATAGAAAGTTAAACATTAGAAACAATGTAAAATACTTCCTCTACTGTTTATGCTGCTAAAACCTGGAACATTTTCTTACATTTCTTTTGAACATTTTTAATTCTTCTGAAATGAGCCTCATATTTGGAGTTATTGCATGTTGGGAAAAGCCTGGTAGTTAAAACAGAAAAGGTAGCAATTATAAGTGAGATGAAGCTCAACATAAACACACAAGTCACATGAAGGTCAGCAGTTGCACGTGGCGTTTCAACTGATTTCTGGCATTTCAGACATATATGGAGGGGGTTCTTTAAGAGGGAACGGGGGTGGAGATAATCCTCTTATGTAGATCAAAACATGCATTCACCCTGCTGAGGTTTCTCAGGACTTCAAGGGAAATTACACAAGGAGCGGTAAGAAAAGGAGGCTGAATAAACAACAGATCCACTTTGTATAAAACAGGTTTCTTTGGGGTCATTTCTGAAGGAGTTTTCATTAAACGTTTAAAATGTTACTCACTGTTCTTGTCAGTAGTGTCGTCATATTCGACCAGAAAGGAGTAACCGTTATTCCAGATCTGCTGGCAGGTCTGCGGGTCGTAGCTGGACTCCAGCGGCTTCAGATCCGAGTCGAAGACGGCTTTTTTCGCGGCGATGTCGATGGGAGACTGATGATCTCCACCTGGCACCTCCAGGGGCCCCTGCCACATGGGGTGCACTGGAGACCAGGTCAGGAAGAAGAGAAGAAGAAGCAGAGGGGGGAAAAATAAAACAGGAACATCAGATTTCACGAAGCTGATGCTGTTCCAATAAATAGAAATAACAAAAACACAAATGCTGACACCTACTTTCCCCATTGTGCTCAGCTGCCTCTTTCTTTTTCAAACAGTCCATTTTAAAACATCTATCACCTACACTCAGTCCTACAAGGACACAAACTCCTCTGTCCACTGAGGACGAACTAAAGGGAGAAAATGAGTCAGAGAGGAGCAGAAGGAAGTTTTTTTTTTTTTTTCTTTAAAGGAAACAACTAAAAAGAGAGAAGTGGGCCGGCTGTAGAGAGTGACACTCGGAATGTCCTGGCATTCCCCCAGCTCCACTCCACAGCAGGAGCAACAGACCGGGACCTCTGGTGGGTCAGAACGCCGGCTCGCGCTCTTCTGACTTCTAATTACCCCAAACTCAGCTTGGCGACCAGAAAATCTCCAGAAAAACGGTCAAAAAATTATAAAAATCTACTTCATCCTTCTTGATACAAACAGAAAGGCAGAACCGTCTGCTCCTCTTCTGGCTCCTGAACAGGTCTGACTGGGAGTTGACCTTCATCAGACTGCAGTAACTCCCCCTGTGGTTGCCTTTTCACACAATAACTGCTTACCAAGCTGAAGCACATTGCGTTACTCTGAGCTGTTTGGTAATCCACCTTTTGGCTTATGTGTTAAGATTACACTAGATTTATAAATCAGCTGAACTGACAATTCACAAAGCAAAACCTCAGCACAGGACGAAGATGTGCAGAAACAGCCAACAACAGATGTTGGTACTGTTTAAATATTGTATTTCAACTTTTATTCCAAATACCATACCAACTTTATTTATAAAGCACTTTACAGCTCAGACAGATAGGGAGGGGCAAGGCCATTAAGAGCTTTAAAAAAATAAAAGGATTTTAAAATAAATCCTAAAATGTACTGGCAACCAGTGTAAGGAAGCTAAAATAAGGGAAATATGGTCAAATTCTCATGTACCTGTTAAAAGATGTGCAGCAGCATTTTTTACCGTGTGGAGCTGGGAAATATATACCACAAATGCAATGAAGTAATTAAAACCATGAACATTGGTTGCCAATTAATCAGTAAAGTTCATTAGATTTAAATTGGTACCAATTGATTAAATAACATCTGATTAGACGTTCGTAGTCTTGTAGTTTGACCTCTATCCAGCAGAGGGCGCCGCTGCCCCTTCTTAAGCTGAGCTAAATAAAGATGTAAGGGCAAAACCTGAACAGAAAAGAGAAACAGCCCAAACAGAGTCCAGTCTGAGATGCAAAATGCTCCCTAAACAGAACCACTTAAACACCCGACAAACTCCTTCAGTTTCTCAATAATGTTGCTCATTCAGCTGAGCTGAATCGTGGAGCTGAGTCAACTTCTCATTAAAAAATTACTGATCTGCTACAAAGTCTAGAATGACAGGAAGGCAGAGGAGATAACGCAGAAAAATTGTAACATAATTGAAAAAAACACGGTGGCAATAAGCAGGGTTGATTTTAAGGGTGTGAGTTAATGCACTTTACAGAGAGAAGCTTTTACATTCCTTTAAGAGCGACCACAGACCATATTTCTGTATGAACGTCTCTATTAATGGGGAAATAAATGTATCACGTATTTTATTCTGTTCTTTTTTTTTTTTTACTGTACTGCATCCCGAGAGACTTCTGTTTCGTTATATTTTACACATTTTTATATGTATTTTTTTTACTTGTTACAAGAAGAGACTATGTTGCAGTTTGAAGCTGAAGATCGGCCATAACACAGTGCTTCAGAGGCAGTAGGACCAGATTTCCATCATCACTTTGGTTTAATCGTTGATGAGGAATTGGATCACTGGCGGAGAATTAGAAGAGTATGACATGTAAAGCTGCTGGTTTAGTAGCCATTAGACATTATGAATGTAACTGTATCTGGAGTTGTATGATTGGAAGAACCACAGTTTGAAAGCTTCTAGTTTGCATTAAATCAAGCTGGAAGTGGCAATATATTATCATAATCCTGGTTTTATAGCTCGTTATGGATTGAGTCAATCAAATTTATTGGAATTGAACAGTTCTGGCTTCCTACAGTCCACAAGCATGATCTTTGGGTTAATGGTCTACAGTATCTAAATTTCCCTTGTGTGTGTGTGTGTGTGTGTGTGTGTGTGTGTGTGTGTGTGTGTGTGTGTGTGTGTGTGTGTGTGTGTGTGTGTTGTCCTGTCCAGGTGGAATCAACTGACTCTCGCTATTTTTTGTTTGTTTAAAAATGTCAAGACGTCAGAGGGAAACTGCTGCACACAGATTATTACTTTTCTACCCACAAAAAAACATTAAATGTCAGTCTGATAATCCTACAGAATCTGTCCATTGAATGACTGGATATTGACAAGCAATTAATTTAAAGTAGACTTAAGCTGCACTTTATACTTTTGGCCACAAGATGCCACCAAAAAGACAGAAGAAATGAAAACGTGTCCATCCAAGCTTCAGAAGTTTTGATCATCATTACAACCTGAATCAACTGAAAAGAAAAAATCCTGGTCTTTCTTGGAAAAATTAAAGCGGTGGTGTCAAAATATTCCATTTCGGGCCATATCATGATCACAAATGTTGCCACATCCGTCAGAGGGCAGGATGTGGCAAATTGTACTGATAAAACTACCCATTAACAATTATTATTAACAAGCTCTTAATAATTTGATCTCTTAATTTGATGCATTTCTTGAAATTCAATAATGTGAAACTCCTTTATACATTAATGTAATTTGGCAGTATACTGATAGAACTGATTTTATTTCATTGGTAAAACAATATTTAATTCCACAATTGATTAAATTAAACAGAGGGCCACATAAAAACTTATGGCGGGCCACATTAGGCCCCTGAGCCTTGAGTTTGACACATGATTTAAAAGTGATCATTATGAAGGCTGATGTTTCAGATAAACATCTCCTAAATAACATAAAAACAAACCAAATATAAATTTCTTCTCCTTTTGATTGATTCAGTAACGTTGTTGTTATTTTCCATTTCTACATGTTTTCTGCATGTTTTATTTGTGGCCTAAAGCGGGACATGCAAACTTTATGTAACAGGGAGTTGTAAGAACCTGACAGACTGGAATGGGTGTGTTTAAACCTTTTTGGTAATTAAAAATACATGTGACATGTGATGACTCAGAGGTGGATTAGAGAAAACAGAAACTAAATCCACAATCAAACTAGATCAAATTAAAGCAGTTTAGGACATAGAGTTCTTTCTGATGCTGAAATCTGATCGGAAGGTGTAAAGCGGATAAATGGAGGTTGTGTAAACTCTTTTGTTGGATGACAATAGCCCCAGCAGGCAGTTGTGTGGGGCAAAGGGCTTTAACTGCACAGCATCGTCAGGAGTCAGTATTTGGCAAAGCTCGAATTGTTATTGATCTGCTGTTTTTTTTTTTTTTTTTTTTAAAGGAGACATGCACCCATTTCCTCCTTCAATGCCTCACAAGAAAATGTTCTAATGTCACAGCTGAACCAAAGTGAAACATGAAAACATGCAGCTAGCATCATCTCTCACTCACTCTGAGACAGGACATATTTGCTGGAACACGCCGTGAGGTTGCACCGTCGGACAGGCGTCATCCTGGGACCCATGGCGTGTCTGACGAGTTGTCGCTGGAGGTGAGAGACCAAAGGTCTAACCGCTGCAGAGAAAGTCACCATTTTCCTCCAACTGACTGCACCTGCTTCGCCTAAAACGGTTACCCGGTGAATTATAAAGGCTTCTCGGTTAGAGGCGCGCACAGCTAGCAGTTAAAACTCCGCACTGAACTGAAGTTAGCCGCCTGTTCAAAACAATGTATCGGCTGGCTGCTACTTCTTCCTCTGTATCCTCCTCCTGCTCATCTGGAGGCGGAGGAAAAACCTTCACTTTCACCGCAGAGGAAAACCACCGCTTACAGTGAAGCTACAGCGACTGTCTACATTCCTTTAACCCGTTAAAATGCGCTGCTGGGACCGTGGACGGTCGAAAAAGACCCTCGGTGGCTCACGAGAACGATCGATGCAAGGGGGAGGGGCTGCGGTTCTGGCCAATCAGAGAACGCCTGTGAGGGGCGTCAGCAACAGCCATAACAACGGAAAGGAAACCATCAACACTGCCACGAGGTGTCACTGTCATTAAATACCCTGTTAAAAAGCTGTAAAAAGGCTTAAAACATCATTATTCCAACATTTGTTCCAACAGTAGCGTAATATTGGGACGGCTGTTAAAGTGTATAATTGGAAAATATAGAACAAACTTTCCATATTTATGATAAGGAAAGTTGTATTTGTATTAATCTTATTGAAATTGGTTATAAAAGACTCCAGACATATCATCTCCATCAGACCCAGTGACTTTTGGTCCAATTAAACCAAACCATTTTCTTCAGCTTGTTTGTGAACCTCAAATATCACTGCTTATTATGAACGTCACGTCTGACGTCACCAGTAACTTTGTTTACAAAAATTCATCAGTACATGTGTACTGTACTCAGCAGTGGAAACTGAAGGTGAACATGAATCTGTGGCTTCTCTCAGATTTGATTTCAACACGTCCCTGGTGAACCAGCCTGTTCCCAGCTCCTTTTGACAAACATTTTAATAAGCAGCCGTTACCTGCTTTCAGACAAGCTAATGAACAGAAAATACTTCAATAACAAATATTTAGACCTCTGGTTCTCATATTTCACTTTATATTTTACTGAGAATAATTTTGGTCCATTTGGTTCTTGTGGAGCCGTTGGTCGCACCACTGCCTTCATTTTCACTTATAACAAGGAATTTTTACCATTAGAGAGAAAAATCTGCCAGTGGAACTAGTACTTTTTAAATCAATATTCAATAACTGACTTAAAACAAGCTCATATATTTTATTAAAAAGTTACTTGTGAGCTAGTTTTATTATATTTCAAGTATATTGAGATATTTGCGCTAGAAAAACTTGGTGAGATTTAATGTTTTTGTACCAAGTTGCTGTATAATAACCGTCACTTAATAAACATACATCAGTGCACAATTATGTTGCTGTAATACAAATATTTTCTTTGGCAGCCTTTTCTAAACCTCTGTGTTAGCTGTGTGCTAATAAATGTTCCAGGACTGTATGTTACTTTAGATAAGAACATTTTACAAACATTGTGACCTTTAACCGTCATTTTTAGTTTAGTAATCCTGAGTTATGCTCAGCAGGCAAAGTGTTTACACTATGATGGTTGCCATAACGACACGGCCAGGATTAAAGCAAAGTGGCAACGCAGCGAATGAAGTGATGAAACAGGAATGTTAAACTAAGTTCAGTTCAGTTGATTTGTTTTATGCTGACAGGTCAAACATTTAACAAACATTTAACAAACATTAAAATGTTTATTTTATGACATAAAGCACTTTGAGCTGCCTTGTTTTTGAAATGTGCTTTACAAATAAACTCCTGCTGATTCATTTTGCAGAGAGCTTTGTATTCTTAGTATTAATTTCTACTGATATTGATTATTCTGGTTTAGAATTTCAGTAAAACATTAAAATTCAGTCTGAGATTTGTGGTTAACAGAACCACAAAAACCAAAAAGAAACTTGACAGAAAAAAAGTCAGAAACTGTTGTATTTATTATTTTCATTAAATTGGTCCAAAAGGTTCATAAACAGAAAACCAACATGAAATAATGGACACACAGGAACCAGAGATATTCAGCTTTTAACAGAAAATAACCGCACTTGAGGTTCTGAAGGCCGGCTCTATCAAATTAACCTTTGACACGGACACAGTAACCGTAAGCTTCAGGAAACTGAAGCGGCTGCAATTTCCCTGGTGGCCATGTTGGCTCCTCTCTGGTTTAAGTTATGAAGGTTCTGTTTGCAGAAAAACTTGTTTACTCGTGAAGAAGAGGTAGCAAACTAACACTCTTATGGCACAAACTGGCCAGAACCCCTCTGTGTGTCTGCATGACTGGACCCGTAAGACATCAACGACTGTTGACCTCTTTCACCTTCTTTTTTTTTTTCTCCCAAACACCTCCACTGACATCCTGACTCGTGTTGCATGAGTACAGTACATTTATTTAAAAAAAAAAAAATACAAAAAAAGCCTTTTTAAAACCATCAAGAGAAGCAGTTCAAGACCTTAAATGAATAAAAATATGCAAACTTTACTGCATTTTCAAAAGTTTGTTTAAAATATTGAATCTATTTACAGTCATGTCTGAAAGTCGGCATGAAAGCAGAAAAAGGAGCGGGGACTAAAAGATGAAAGTTCTTCATTGAACTGGTGGTTTTATTGATTTCAGCCTACTGTCTTTTTGAAAACATAATGATTTCATCAGAGTCCTTCAGAGCTTTAGTCCAAAGCGATGATGTCATCGTCGTCGTCATTGTCTGCGGCTGATTGGTCCGTTCGTGGGCGCTTGGTGGAGGTTTCACCGGTTTCTGAGTCCTCTTGGTACTTCCTCTTGGTGGCGGTTGGCGGCGCTGCAGAGCTGGATGGTGCTCCCACTTCCTCATCAGAGTCCACTATCATGATGTCATCATCGTCTGCTGCAGCTGGAATTCAACACAATAAAAGGTGACTTATTATACTTCTTTGAACAGGTTAGGATGGATAGATGGCCTAAACAAAACATCTTCAAAAGATTTTTGGCACAAAATCATTCTCAGATAATGAGGCCTCAGCAGAACTCAGTTCTGCCTGTGTTGAGCTGTTTTAGGGCCTCCCGTTACTTTAAATCCAAACAAACTGCTTCTGGTCACGCCCCCAACTCGTTTACACTCACATAAAAATGGCTGCATACAGATGTACAACTATTCAATAGTACATCTTTGAAGGGCATTAGTAGAGCCTCCTGCACAACCAACAACATTACAGCACGTGGTTTCTAGATGGTAAGTAAACAACAAACACTTGCCTTTTCCAGCAGCCATTGTACAGCACATACAGAAGTAAAACCAGCTGACCAAACGTGCTGGTGCTTAATTTAGGTTTCTGGGTAACAGCACATTGCCCATTGAATGTGACTTAAAAAGGACTATTTCACAGCTGAACCACATATTTAGCTTCACATAAATGTTATGTGATTATTTCATGACGTCCCATTAGATCTGGCAAAATTAAGTTGGTATTTGGAGAAATTTTTCCAGGAAAGTACGTCTTTTTTTTCTTTTCTTTTTTCCGTATGTTTCAACAGAAATCAGAATCAAAATTCTGACTTTAATCTTTTGAGATCAAAAGTCAGAGTTCTGTGCAATTCAGAATTATCTGAATTCTGACTTCAAACTCATAATTCTAATTTTTGATATCAACATTTCAGATTAGTAAAAACAACATAAAAAAAATCACAGCTCGGTTAGTTTCTAAGGACTTGGTCTGTTTTTAGAAGCAGTTGAAACACAAATGGAAGCATAAAAACAAGCAAAATCATCGGGCCAGAAACACTGAAGACATTTCCATCTTTAAAATAAGATAAAAAATGAAAATGACGTTTTGATGCTGACCTTTAGAAGACGTGGACGGCTGTGCGGAGTCTTTGTTGCCATTGGTGATGCTATTGACTTCCTCCTGGTTGGTCTGAGGGGGCGGAGCTTTGTCCGGCGCCTCGCCCACCACCTCAAACTCCACGTCTCGCTCAAGCTCCTCACTGCCAACAAAAACAAATGATATTATACATTGTATCTATCTTTTCTGTTTGCTAAGAAGAATCAGCAGAAGGGGGTGAAGTTGGATCTGACGGCCACACACGTGTGCAGGACGTTGATGAGGAGCGTGTAGTCCTGAAGGAAGTCGTCAGACTGGAGACGGCTGCCGTTACGAATCCCAAAGTCAGAGAGGAATTTGTTGTTGTTGGCTGTGAAAAAAAAAAATGCAGATTAGAAATCAAAGATCCAACTGATCCAAAACTGTGATCAGCAGCTGGGACTCAGTGAATGAGGCTTGTTGTGGTCCTTAAAATTGAATCAACACCCGACAGACAAATTCTTTAAAAAGGTGGGTGGAGCCAAAATATAGAGGGGCGTGGCCAAGTCTGGGACCACACGTGTGGTCAACTGTGCTTTCCTACATCTGCCACCTTTTCTACTCTCAGAAGATGAAATGTTTCTTTTTCTCAAATCTCAATTATTTTAAACCAAATATGCACCAAAGAAATCTCATTAAACATGCACCAAACTAAGTAATATAAAGTTAAAATAAGTTTGTTCAAAACTAATTATTCTTAATCAGCGATAAGCAGAGCACCCAATAGCTGTACTCACATAAAAATAGTTTTACTTCAAGATATTTTTACTCCAGTAAAAAGTATTAATCTAAGAAATTACTCGAGTAAAATAGAATCTAGTAAGACGTACAATAACTGACCAACTGATCAAATTATAACCTTTAAATTAATCATCAGATGTAAAATAGAAAGCAAAGTAAAACATTTTTGTATTTTAAGGACAAAAATGATAATTCATATCAGTAACAAAAAATAAAACTTTCCACATCAGTTTTATTCAATAAAAACTGAAACTAACAAAAACAGGCGTGTCTGTGTCTGGTGAATTTTTGGTTAAAACATGTTTGTTATTCATTCAGTGGGTAGAAAATACAGAATATTTTCTGCAGTCGGAGTAACGATACATCAGAATAAAATTACTCAATAAAAGTAAAAAGTACAGCGTAGTAAAAATACTCCTAAAAGTATATTTTTTCAAAAAAGGCACTGAAGTAAATGTAATTGATTAAATGTAACTAGTTACGACCTAAGCCTGTTTTTACCAAACTTTAGGAAACCAGTAGTCAGCCTCTGTTACTTCACCGTTTTCAGAATAAACCTCAAATAGAAATCTGCCTTAAATATGTAAGAGTCAGAAGAAATGGCTTAAAGTCTGAAATTACTTTCCGTCTCTCCTTCCTCTGAGGAAATGAGGATAGTTCCTTTGCCGTCTTCTATCTGAACATCCGGAGCGACCATACCGAACCGTTCCTTCAGGATCTGAACAGAAATCAGAGCAGCGTTGCATCATTTCGCTCCACGGCGTCTGCTCAGTGACAACTGGCTCCAGTTTGGGTTTACCTTGTCCTGCAGACACAGAACCGTCGTTTTCTGCACGTTGACTTTAACTGTGACTTCTGGCTTGCTGGCGCAGACGTAACAGTTTGGACTGGGTTTGTCCAGAATACAGGGCACCAGCAGCTTCTTTCTGAGGTTCGGACATTTATTCAGGAAGATCTGGAACGAATGGACACCAGGGTTAACAGAGGAGAAGTCAGAGATTTTGTCCTTGAACTCTACGACCTGACCAAAGCTTTAAAACTCCTTATCAGAGGAGAAACACAGCAGGTCAACAAACATGACAAGTTTGAGGGAGATAGGAAAGAACGCGATTTGGTTCTGGAACAGAGGAACACATTTTTCCTGCAGGCTTTATCAGCTGGAATCTTGATTTGTTGATTTCTAAAGGCTCAACAGAGAGATAAACCTTTTTGTAAACATGTCATCATGTCTGCAGATCACAGAGGCCTGCTGGACTAACCGTGCGGCAGGACTCCAGCTCTCCAGACAGGATCTTCAGTCCTTCCAGCACAATGAGTCCAGCAATAACAGCGTTGGTCGTGGCGATGGCGGGGATGATGTTTCCTGCCATGGCTGGAAAAAAAAAAAAAAAAAAACGTTTTACTGAAACACCAAACCAGGCCTGTTTGTCTTCAAGCTGAGATCCGCCTCATGAATCTTTCAAAAAAGATTTCTAGAAGCTGTTTCAAGCACCCAAAAATAAAAACTTACATTTTACATCGAAGCGGCTCTTCATGTTCATGCTGAAGATGTTCATACGCAGGTTTGCTGCTGCAGTAACAAAGTCCATGGCAGGTGGGTCATCCTGACAGCAAGAAGATGGAAATGATTTAAAGCAAGTCAAGTGGCTCGCTAAATATATATAAAGAATAAAGTGGGAGGTGGGTCAGTTATACCAGCTTAACTCTGACAACCTTAACATGTAGCTGTGCTGCGGAATCCAGTGTTTAGATTCAGTTAAAGAAATATATATTTATGCGTTTCCTCTGGAGCGAACCTTGTCCCAGACGAGCTCGGCGCCCTCGCCCTTCTCCTGCAGCTGTGTGCGCAGCGTTTCCACGCTGTGCCGGAACAGCCGGCAGTAGCCCCAGACATCCAGAACCTGCTGGTCCTTCAGCCCGGACGTCGCTGGACTCTCCTCCTGAGGATGGGCTGAGACCATGACAGATGAATTAATCACCCAGACAGCAGAAACTCAGGTCATTCATAAAAACAACCCAATAAAACCCCAAATTTTCTTCATCCTGCAGCCAGAAAACTGACTTATGTTCGATCTCAGGAACTCACCGCTGTTCTCCAGCTGCTGCCAGTCCAGAGGAACAGGAGCTTTCCTCTTTTTCCACAGCTTGTCCATGGTCAGCAGGTACATGATGTCATCTTTGAAGAGCTTTGGAGGAGAGCCAATCAGAGCAGAGATTGTTACTGCAAGTCAGATCTGATAATGTCACAGAGAAACATGGATTACAGCGATCTGAACGCCGCCAAAGTTTCTGGTAAACCATCAAACAAAGTTCCGCCTGACTGGTGAGAAAGGTTTAGTTTCTGGAGCTGACAAACAGAAACCCAGCTCATCTAGAGCTGAAACGATTAATCGCGATTAATTGATTATTGAAATAATTGTCAACTAATTTTGTGATTGATTAATCACTAACTGGAGTGTACAGTCAAAAAAATAATTTGTTTCTTTGAACTGTGATCCCAACTTTAAAGCTCTATGAAGTTATGAGGCTCAGTTGAAGAGGAAAAAGGAGAAAATAATAGAAAAAAAACTAAATTAATGACAAAAAAGTTTAATGATGCATAAAAAGTGGAAAAGGAATAACAACAAAAACCCAAAATAACACTGGAGCAAAGATCTGCACTTGAACTCGAATCTTTATATTGAAATAAGAAATAATTTTTTCTTTCCACTGCTTTGATAAATAAAGCAAAGTGAAGTGATGCAGCATCAAGCTGCTGGGTTTAGTTCTGCTGTCACCTTGTTGAAGAGCTTGACAGGGTCGTAACCGGTGGACCGGGCCCACTCTTTGGTGGAAACGCGCCTGATGTCGCCGTCCTGCTCCGAGGCCGTGGCGCGGGCTGCCGTGTCTTCAGGGTTCCCTGTTCACACGAACAGTTCTCTCAGTTCACTAAAGAGAATCACCTGCATGCTTTCAGAATCACTGTTGCTTAAATTAGAGCTGAAACAATTAATCATGGTGAATTGATGATCGAAATAATTGTCTACTAATTCTGTATCTGATTATTCATTATATGGACTAAAAGAAATGCTGTTTAGCAGGGCTGATTCCTCAAGTGATTCGAGTATCTTGATTATTCTAATTCTTCGAGGAGCTTCGTTAAGTTATGTTTTATTACTTGAGTGAAACGCTCAGAACAGAGATGCTTGCAATCCAGTTTAAAGATTTATCAAAACAACCAAAAAAATTAAGCAATTTTCCCCCCAATTATTAATTTTTCTAAAAATAAAAACAAGCAATGCTTAGCCTGGCCTGGGGCCCAGCAAAGCATGGCGGGCCGCCAGGCTTATAATACACAGAGGGAAACCCTGTACAGAAAGTTACTGTTAGCTTAACTTTTTATTGTGCATTTACTGAAATAGCCGTTAGCTGCAGTTCTCGTTTAAAACTCTGAACAGCCGAGGAAAAATGCATCCGACTCACATGCAGCTTCTGGGTCGGCCGTGTCTGGTGAGACTTCTTGGTCTGCGTCTTCTTCTCCAAACAGCTGGCTAGAAACCAAACGCTAAAATCACAACCAACTAACTGACTGAACATGTAAACCCCGAATAATTGGAAAGTGTTTCCAAAATAGAAGGAAAACAATTTTATGATCGTGGTTGTAAAACGAGAGTCTTACTTGAAGAGATACTTGGCCCAGACGATGCAGTGAATGGGCTCGGACGGCGTGTTTCTGATGGTGCATCCTGGGAAAGTTTTCTGGGCCGGCTTTGGCTGGCACTCATAGCACTCCGTCATTCCCTGGTGTCAACAGAGACAAAGAGCAGGAGGAACTAAAAATGAACATTTTGAGGGGTTTTTGGCCAAATGAAGGTGTGGACATTTACCTTTTTGATGACGGTGACCTGTCCCAGATACCCTGCAGTGCCGCTCTCTATCAGAGGAATATCAGCTGCCAGGCACATCCTGTTGACGTGGTTACGGGCAGCTAGAGGGAGAATACCGATACTTTCATCATCTGGACTCAGAACGAAGGGAGGGATAAATGAAAAATAATCCCAGGTTCACTTACCTCTGTTGTCCAGAGCATTCATCACCAACATGAACTTTCTGAAGAACTCCACATTGTAATCAGGACTGTTGAGAAAAACACAACTCCTCACAAACTTTATCTTTAAGTTTTACTTTAAGTTATTGATTAATAGTTCACTCTATTAATATAGAGTCTATATTAATATATAGACTCTAAAACAGAAAATCTGCTGAAAGAACAACACATACAGAGTAGTAATCAAGTTAAAATTGTACAAAAGATACATAAATGTTGCATTTAAGATAAATACAAAAACATATTTGTCTGTAAATATGTTCTACAGTTTTAGCTTTACCTGGTTCAAACGGTTAACAAAATCTACTATTAAGCACCTTTTGCATCCAGTTATTAATCAGTTAATCAAATGTTAAGTAAACCACAGAAAGAATTTTTCAGCTGCATATGCATCCTTTGCTACAAATAATCAAGCATTCACTGAAGGAATGTTGTTGAGTTTTAAGCTATTATATTTTCATTTTCTCATTTAAACAGAAATTTAGTTGTTTTTTTCCACCTCTTAATGTATTTATAATATATTAAAAAAGGCTCAAGTGGCAATACAAAACAAAAAATCTGCAGAATGTGACAATTTTACAATCTGATTAATTATCCGTATGATCAATTGGAAAATAAATTACACTTTTATTTCCTGTAAAAAAGAGAGACTCACTTCATGATGCTGTCATGGTAGGCTGTGATGTTTGCACTGGGGCAGAACTGCAGGGCGCTCTCCTTGGCCACCTGGAAAAACAACCCAACCAAAGACATCAGTGTTAAAAATGCTACTGAATATAACGTTAACTTGGCGGTTTGGAGTTTACACACCTGTGCTTTGGATTTGCCGACATGTTTCTTCTGAAACAGGAACTGACGGTTGAGGTTGCTCACATCGATTGTGTCCAAGTCAATCTGCAGAAATCAGTAAGTTTGTTTAACACATCCCAGAAAGAGAACTAAAAGTGGAAATCTTGGTGGGTTTTGCTCCATTTTGTTCGCCGTGTAGCAGCTGCAGCAGCATCTCAAACTCTCGTCCATTACAGCAGGTGTCCTGCAACTTTTCGCCATGACCAGCATGTCTGAATCTAATGATTTAACTGCCATTTCACAGAAGTGTCTCAAAGTTGCCAAAGCTGCCCTTGAAGACTATAGTTTGAGATCCCTGAGTTACAGGAAAACCTGACAAAATCTGTGATGAGCTATTTTCACTGATACCAAGTTAAACACCTGGAAACTGCAAGCCCAACGAGTGCCTTAATGTGGCCTAATATGTCAGCGAATAAGACAGCTAATGATTGTTTTAGTAATCAATTGTTCTATCGATTAAATGGATAAAAACAAATAGCACACTCTGCAGATTTTTTTATTGAACAACAATATTAAAATTAAATGTGTAAATAAATAGTTCAATGCCTTTTAAAATAAGAAGTTTTTCCCCAAAGCATTCCTTAAATGAAAAATGATCAAAAGATCGACTTTACATCAATTTTCTGGAATTGAATAGAAAATGTTGTTTTTTATCTTCCATGCAAAATGTCTACATTTTATTTTTTACTTAATTACTGCTTAAGTAATAAGAAAACTTAAGTAATTACATTTTCTTTCTTTTTTGATTTTGTGTATTCCAGTTAATGATTAGCTGTTGCAGCACGTCTTCTGATGGAAACAATGCTTGATCGACCCCTGATCAAAGTGCATCATGTTTTACTTTTTAATTCAATTATTGAAATAATTTAAACTTTCATTGATATTCAGGTTTATTATTGATGCTCTCATCTGGAATTGATGAACTGATTAATTTAAGTCACAAAAGCGACATGAATATTGAATATTTGGTCTTTCTCTAAATTGTTAAACCGTTTGAAACAAGAAATGTATCTTTTCTGTCTCTTTATTCAAGCTGTTCAATTGTTTAGTCTCGTTGTTTATGATTCTGGCTCAGCTGCTTGCCTGTTATTCAAGGTTTCCCTCATTATTACAGTAACACTAGTTTATAAAATACCAGCTTTTCAGCGCCAGTCTGACAGAACGGTTTGAGCCCTGGTGTTGTGGACATATTTGTCCTCCCTGAAATTAAACCACCGGTCAGTGAGGCTCTGTACGAAAGCCTGGCTAAGTTAGCATCAATAATGGCGCCAAATACTGAATAAAACACTGAAGCTCCGCTCATATTTTAAAAAACTCAAACCCTCTGTCTTAACATATAGCAAAGCAAACACTCTCTATGAACATTTTTAACCCTGAAATTCGCGACTCTGAAATTACTCCTAACCCTACCCGCCCCCCAGCAACACAAAGACCTAGCTAGCTGCTAGCATCAAGCAGAAACGGAACGAACCACATCAATGTTCTTGAAGCCGGTGAGGACCAAGTTTTTTAGCAGCTCACAGCCGATACCTCCCGCTCCCACCACCAGAACCTTGCAGCTGGACAAAGAGTCAGCCAGCTCTTTTCGGAGGGAACCCACTAGTTGGACCATAATGATGCACAGACGTCAGAGCAAATCCTGCAAGCAGCACCGGGTGGTTAGCGGCTAACAGCTAGCTACTCTCGATCTCCAGCGCCCCGCCCACCGCCGGCTTGATTCTTCTTCGTGGGCTAAACTGCAACAATAAATGCTCATTACTGCCACGATGTTGCAATAAGAAGGGGTGACATTCATTTGTAATACAAAACATTTGACTATTTTCCAGCTACGTTCTCCAAAAAGAAACAACAAATAATTATTTTGTGCTGTTTACAAAACAAAATAATTGATGTATAAACTCTTTCCAGCCAGTTTTCAAGTATGACTGCTGCTTCTTTAACTCAGATACACTGAACTCATCGGTGGCATCTGTGATCGAGTCACAGTTATGTGGCTTCAGGTTTGTAGTGCTTTTGACTGATTAAAAGAGAGAGAGAGAAACTTAAACTGTCAGTCAGTGGCAGTCATTAAAAAGGCCTTTCTTAGTGTGACTGCAGGAGAAATGCTACATCCCGCTGTTTTCCCAAGTGTCGACCGCCAGAGGGCGCAGTGGAGGCCTCTGAAAGTGAGAGAATATAAAAAAAGATGCAAAAATAAACACAATATTTAACCCCTTAGATTTTTTAAAAATCTTACATTTTTCGTCATAATTTCTGTTTTTTAATAAAATACAAGTTAAAATAGTTTATTAAAATATTATTTCTGATGCTCACTTTCTGATTGTCTGCCAGTCAAATTCACCAAGCTGCTGTGATCATCATGTTAGTGTTGACAGCAAGAAACTGAAAAGTTTCTGACAAGACAGAGATTAAAAGTACAGACCAGCTGCCTGTGGATGACCCTGCTGAAAAAATCCACAAGAAATTGGGAAATAAATTCAGTTTGATGTGTTTAATATAAAATATTTCATTTTTTCTTATAACCAAAAGAGAGGATTGTGGAGAAAATTTGTATTATCTGGTAATAAAATCAGGATATATTATCTGATAAACAGTTTCAGGCAGCAATTATGCTAAATAAATGTAATTATTATACAATAATGAATAAAAAACATTCTAACTGTTGTTGTTTCTTCACATATTTTGTAGCATCGTCTTTGTGTTTATGTGTTGCTGTTTTTCTTCCCGCTTTTGCCTATCAGGGCGCAGAACAGAGACGTCCAGGCATATGGGATGAAAGGCTGTTCAGATTCAAGTCATATTTGAAAATATCAGATATAATTCACATGGCCTTGGTTTCATTAAAAAAAACAACTGATCTGTGCTGTCATGTAAAGATCAGGTAAAAATCGCATTAAGGAAAAAAGTCTTACTTGGGTCACTTCCAGCTGCAGTGTGAACAGCTTCACTGATATTTAATACCAAAATATTTAAAAAATATTACCCAAATAATCCTTTGGTTCAAATGACTATTTCTTGTCTGTTGTTTTTCTGCAGAGGAATGTACGGCAGGTTATAAGTTTCCTAAACATCCCTGAAATCTTCTCCAACCTGTTTCGCCAGAATGCCCTGCAGGAGGTCATGTGTTGAGTGTGTGAGGAGGCAGAAAGCAGGGAGAGGGAGTGTCATAGTGTGTCTAGAGTTTGCAAAGCAGGAGGAACAGTTCAATGATATGATATGAATTGCTCTCAGAGGGAAACGTCTCCTGTTTCTCTGACCACTGAATGGGTCTGAATATGGATCTGCAGCATGGGAATACGAATTTTTGGAAGAAAAGAAGTGAGATTGTAAACATTTCAGCAGGTAATGTGTTTTTTTTTTATGTGATTTGAGTTGTTACAGGTGGAAGCTGCTAGGTTTACAAAAAAGTATACAATGCTTTTCTTTATTCTAGGAAATGCTCATAGTGAATTTATGCAGTGTGTGTGGAAAAAAATGTAGGTTTTCTATTATTTAATGGGGAATACCACCTGTTCACTTTCCTGCTAACATTCATCCTGATTTGCATGGGGAGTGAGCAGGTTGTGTTATTTGACTAAGGCTGATCTGATAGGAGATAATATTGTCTGCCTACAACCAAGCAGCTGCCATAATCATATTTTTATCCACAAGAACACCCTGAATGTCTCTGTCTTGAAGGAGCCATTTTGCTCTTTTTCCTAATTTCTGACACTAAGTAAAGGAAACCAAATTACAGTATCAATACGATATTGACTCTACATTTATGATTGTTACAGATTATGTGTTGCAAATTAGTTTTTTAAGGCATTTTAACTCTTCAAAGCTTAAATTGATCTTAATTTGTCTTCAGAAATGGATATTTTGTCTTTCAGGATTTAACCTATTAATGTAGCTGAACTGATTACATGTTCATTTTCCATAACTTTTACTTAGTAAATTGCTTATATTGAAAGTCCATTCCTTTTTTAAAAGGTAGCTTTTTCTTGTAAAGTATAATCCATGTCAACCAGTCATTTTGAAATAGCATATTCTTCCTGTAACTGTCGGAAACTAGACTCAGAGTGTGAATCAATAAGAAGGTATGTACCAACTTAACTTCTTAATTTTTAATAACTGAAATAACAGTCAGTACAATCTGGAATGCCATTCAGAAGGGAATGAAAACCAGAACCAAACTTAAAAGACAACCAAGCAGCAGCCATATCTCCAAATCTCCAAAACAAGGAGAGAAAGAGAGTCTGACTGAATACAAAGGAAATCAGTGGAATGTTGATGTGTTGGGAACTTATAAGATAAAAACTCAAATCTGATTGATGCAGAAAGCAGGAAAAGGAACAAACAAACAAAAACCCATGTGTCTGCACAGACAAGCAGGTTGTGTTTGTGTAAATAAGATGACTTTGTGTTGGGTGTTCATTAAACTAGCGGATTCTCATAGTTAACTATAAAAATCAATGGTGGACCTGGTGCATCACTCAGGCCTTCAGTTTGACACAGTTTGTCCTTGGCTATTTCATACCAATACTGTTTATAAATTATTAATACAAAAGTATTTAAATGTCACGTTCCCTTTCTTCATGCCTAAAACCAAATACTGTCTGTTTTTAAGAAGAAACAAACTTCTGTATTTCTAAAACTTTACATGTCTGATCATACTGCAGAGCTTGTCGCGGCTGCATGAAGGTGGAGCGACATGCTGACCTTTGTGGAGTTTCCAGCCAGTGTGGAGCTGCTGTCCACCGGACAGCTGAGGATGCCGTTCTCAGACGCAGTCAAGTACTGCATTCTGGGAATTTCCATCCTTCTCCTCCTGGTGGCGCTGGCAATCTTAATCTGGCAGATCTTCAGATGCTTCTCTGAGACGCACCCGTTGTACCCGCATCAGGACACAGGTCAGAGGTCACGCTGCCACACAGAGCAGCTTCATCTGATGAGAACTGGAGTTCAGTCAGGAAACAGATGAATTGATTCATGGATTTTTATGCTTTTTGTCGTAGTGAACTCTGACCTGCTGTATTCAGAGGAAAAACCATCAGGAGCTGAAAACTACGCTTCTCCTCCAAGTACTAAAGTAATTATAAACTGTTCATAATCAAATCAAAGAGTTAGGTTTTAGACGATGAGATTAAAAACCAACCTGCTGCCTTTCAGTCAATACTCAGGGCACAGAGTCATATTGTGTAACATTATTGTGTAACATAATGTTTCTCTAAGTTTAAATAATTTAATTTCATCCTGGATCAAGGTTTTCTAAATCCTGAATATTTTCTAAGCTTAAAACTTACAAAAAAAGAGAGAAATAATGGAAGGAATTTCATCTGAAAACAGAAAATAATGGCATTAATCCAAAAATAAAAAATAAAAAAATATCTTAAAACAATATAGCCAACTCTATATTAATAAAATAAAATTTTAATTAAAGTTAAATAAGAACCTGAATATAAAGGAGATTTAATAACAGAAGAAATAAACACACAATATGTTCTTTGTATGGTCATTGCACAGAATTCATGCTGCAACATAAAAATACAGTCATATCAAAAAAAAATATCATTGAACAGTTTATTTGTTTAATAATGTTTATAACGTGTTAAAACACATTAAATAGATGAATTCCACACGCAGACGTTTAAAGGCATTTATTTTTGTTCATTATTATGATTTTCAACATTTGACATTAGATTATTATAAAAGACCCTTAAAATAAACTATCTTTAAAAACAGAAATTTGGGTTTAATGAAAAGTACGTTTCAGATCAGATACAATTTATTTTCAATCCTCATCAGAGGATTTATTAATTTGTTGAATATGAATCTATTGAAGGATTCAGGGCCTGATCTGGCAACCTAAAGTTATTATAAATACCAGAATATTATATTCATGTCAAGAGTAATTTGTCTGAAGAGATATTTTCGTTTGGCATATCAGCAGGAGAAACGGCTGCGTGAATGTGGTGAAGCACATGATGGGTGTGGTGTTTGTGTTCTGATCTCTTACATGGCGGATGTGTTTGACTTTTACTCATCCAGTTATTTGGACAGTCTGCTGATAGCCAGTTATTTGGACAGTCTGCTGATAGCCAGTTATTTGGACAGTCTGCTGATAGCCAGTTATTTGGACAGTCTGCTGATAGCCAGTTATTTGGACAGTCTGCTGACATCCAGTTATTTGGACAGTCTGCTGATATCCAGTTATTTGGACAGTCTGCTGATAGCCAGTTATTTGGACAGTCTACTGACATCCAGTTATTTGGACAGTCTGCTGATATCCAGTTATTTGGACAGTCTGCTGATATCCAGTTATTTGGACAGTCTGCTGATAGCCTTACAGGTTAGGAATAAACCTGCTGTCAGATTCTGGTCATATTTTTTAAAATTGACATAAATTCTGAAGGTGAAACACAGAAAGTTTAATAAAATACAGAATTTAAAATGGATTTATTTCAAGTATTATGGAAATCAAAATGTTCTGGAAAAGCATTCACACTTTATTACCTTTTTCACATTTTCTCATGTTGGAACCACAAATCTTGGTGTGTTTTTATCGGGACTTCATGCAAGAGATGGACTCATTCTAACCCCTAATTTTACTTTATGGATCCACCAGCCTCTACTGTTTTCAGGAAAATCTCCACAATTTTCCCCACATTTTCCTTCAGTTCTTCTTCTCAAATATCCCAGATTGAATGAAAAAAGTCTATGAACACCAGTTTTCAAGAATTGACACAAATTCTCCATTGGACTTATATCTGGACTTTGACTAGGTCAGCCTAACACCGGATTATCACCTGAAAGCCTCAGTAAAATAACCTAGTGATTGTAGTTTTGGCATAAGAAATTATTAGACTTTTGCAAAGCAGTGTTGGTGAGAAACAAACCAAAGTTGGAGTCAGTATTTTAATCGAAACTCTTGCCTGCAGGTGGAGGATGTGCGTTCTGAAGCGCGCCGACTGACTCGATGTTTGTCCCAAGCTTCGTTTCCGTCGGAGAGCGACATGAGGGAGCACCAAGCCATTAACACGGTAACAGACTGACAAATAACAAGCCATTAACACGGTAACAAACTGACAAATAACAAACCATTAACACGGTAACAAACTGACAAATAACAAACCATTAACACGGTAACAAACTGAAAAATAACAAACCATTAACACGGTAATAAACTGAAAAATAACAAACCATTAACACAGTAACAGACTGACAAATAACAATTATTCTTAATTTTTTTACTCCCTCTGTGCTATAAAATGCATTTCTTTATAAGGATTAACAGTTTGCAGATGGTCTCAGTTGGCTTCATATCCTCTTTAAGTCATTATGTTTTTCTTAATTCCAGACAGTAAGGATGTTGGACAGAATGTATATTGTATTTATTTTATTTATCTATTTATTTTTGTTAACTACACAATAATCAACTAAGTATGCAATATTTTAAGTAAACAAATTGTGTTTTTTCTTTGTAAAAAAAGAAAAGTGATGTGTAAATCAATGGACTTAAAACTATATGAATAAAACCTCAAATAAACGAGACATATTTCACGATTTCACTGTTTTACACTGACTGAGCAACCGATAAGTGAAAATGAAGTAACACTGTGTGGAAACTAAATCCATAATAATTGATAGATGATATGAACAGATAAAATGACAATCAGCAGTGTGAACGGGTCCAAAAACATTTTTTATTTTATTTTTTTCCCTTAATTTACTGGAGATCTCAAGCACATCTCAGTTCACTTCCATGGAGGAAATGCATCAAGAAAAATCAATCAGGTGACTCAAATTCACCTTAAACTTCCTCCACCAGGTTCACGGCTCGCTGCGTTTCTCCGTCTACTACGACCAGCTGCAGGCGTCTCTGGTGGTGACCGTGCTGCAGGTGGACGGGCTGGTGGGCAGCAGACAGACGTCAGGCTTGCAACCGTTTGTGAAGATTCGCCTCATGAGGGCCGGATCAGAGGCAACTGAGCTGGGAGGCCAGGAGGTAAAGCTGTGAATGTGTTGATTGGAACAGTGTTTGTTTTATTCCTGAACCCCAGCAGGAAATGTTTGTGCTCTGTGGGGAAGCGCTGATGGGGACACTGGACTAGAAACGCCCAACTAAAATCTTGAGGTGTTTTTCACACCTGATAGTCTGTTAGATAAAAACAGATAAAAATGCAATAAATGTTGCAATTTTGCTCCCCTATCAAACCGAATCTACCAGACTATCAGGTTTGAAAACACTCTAAGTTTGAGATAGTTTAAATGACTTCTGTGATCTAAATTTGCTTGTAAGTCGAAGAAACGTGGTAAATACATGCTGACATGTTCACTGTGTCTACGGTGATCCTGTTAGGGTCAAGCGACGCCATCTGAGCTGTGGACGGTGCTGCAGGAGTGGCGCACCCGCGTCGTAAAAGGCAGCTGTAACCCTTCATTTGGAGACCAGTTTAGCTGTATTCTGCAAGACAAGCAGGACGTGATGAATCGCATCACTCTGAGGATGGAGGTACCGCTCCACTGAAAATGACTTGCATTACATAATCTATAATTTTACCAAACAGAAGAGAGACCGACTGCAGTAGATTTAATCTAAACTGGTGGATCAGAGAATGATTTTCATGGCTCCTGGTTTCTGTGTGTCAGGTGAGGAACTTTGATAAGTTCTCCAGACACTCGGTGCTGGGAGAGGTCAGGGTTCCTCTGGGGAAGCTGAACATCTCTTTTCCTCTGGAGCTTCAGGAAGATCTGCAGACTCCACAGAAGGTAAAGTTAATCAAAAACTGTAACTCCTGTTTTACTACGGAGGGAAATTACATTTTTTTCTGGATATTGAAAATATTTTTACAGCTTGATTTACAGAGAATGCAAACTGAGATTTAAATTTGTGGAGACATGATCACTTCAGAGTAGAGCCAGTAAAAAAAGGCCATATTATTTTTAATAGAACTGCAATAATGCTTTTCAGCGTAGTAATGATTATTGTACTGCAATAATCATTAGTTTGCTAATTTCTCACTTTAATAATACACGAATAATCGATTAATCCTAAACTAATTGGCATATTCTGCAGACCACTTATGCCTAGTTTAGCACAATATATAAGCATTTAATTCAGTTACTTTTTTGAATAAGAAAATAAAAATTTTATTGCGTAAAATGCAATAACAGTTTTCGTTTAGTGAACGTTTGATCATCTGGAGCTGGAAAAAAGCTAGAAAAAAATTACTAATCTGTTTATTTTTCTAATTAGTAACTGGACACCAAAAGGTTCTTAATATGAGATTATTTTTGCAGAATTTTATAATAAAACTGCCACTTGGGGATTTCTGGGCAGAACATATTTACAGACAAAGAAGATTTTTCATCTTAAATGCGAAATGTTTCTATTTTTCAGTGTTTTTGGTTGAATTACTGCTTTGGTGTTTTGTTGTTCCAGTGAATTGACATTTTTAGAGTCTGTATACTCCAGCTAATGATTAATGGATTAATCACAGTTAATTTGATCAATCATTTCAGCTCTAACGTTTATATTGCAATATATTATTTAAACTATTGTTTCATTTCTTTTATTTTTGTTGCACTTTCTGGACTTCTGGGTGCTTGAATTTCCCTTATGAATAAAGTATTTATGTATCGTTCTGTCTCTCTGAGTGCAGGATTTGGTTGGAGAAGTGCTGCTGACGTTAAAGTATCTTCCGACCTCTCAGAGGTTGGAGGTCGGCCTGTTGAAGGTCAGAACAGCCGTCGCTGCGCCGTCCTCTGATGCAGGTGATTCACAAACCGAAATCCAAACAAACATTTCACACATTTCCACGTTGACTCACTTTGTTTTCCCTCAGTCATGTATGCCAGGATCAGCATTCAGTGCAACCAGAGCAAGTTGAGGTACCAGAAGACCTCTGCTGTCCCCCGCTGCCCAGTGACCGTCTTCAATGAGGTCCTCATGTTCTCCCTGCCAGACGTCCCACTGGAGCAGTGTAAAATCTTAGTCTCGGTGTATGAGACGCCGTCGACTGGGAGGTCCAACAAGTGTCTGCTGGGACAGCTGGATGTGGGGAAGGACAGGAGCTCAGAGGACGAGCACTGGACCCTGATGGTGCGCTCGGTGCGGCAGCCTGTAGCAAGGTGGCACGGCCTGCTGCTTTAAGCTGCAGGACAGAAACATCTGGACCTCTTTCCTGCTGTCTGAGTCGGTTCGCCTCATCCTGCAGGGACCGTGATGAAACGCCACCGGATGGAGTTACACTCAGACATGTAAACATGAGAACAATCATTTTTGTTATTGCTGCCTTTTCATCACAAAGATGAGCAAATCTTTATTGATATTGAAAAAAAAAACATAATTTAGCAACTACAGTGTTTCCATTAAATGAGAAATTAAATCAAAGTCACATGGGAATAAGACTAGTCCCATGATAAGTTACTAAAAATCATTGCAGCTTCGGCTGTAAACAGTTTCATGAGATAATATTCATAATTCAGCCAGTCAGAGTTGGATCTTATTCAGACATTGGAGCGACAAGCTCCGCCTTCCTGGGAGCGGCTGCGTATGCGACGAAATACTAGTTTACAGAAGCTCGAAGGATTCAACATGTTGAAATGATACAACTATCTTTGAACTGCGATGCTGTGATTGCTCTGGTGGAGCCAGCTGCACGTTTTCCAAAAAAATTCATTATCCTCCTGCTGCTTCCTGTCGTCTCCTTCTTTGTGGTTTTGCCAGTAGTAACGTCCACCTGCTGATCATGTGTCTTGTTTGAGGTGAAAAAAGTGTTTCCATTGCATTTTGTGAAATGTTTCCATTTCAATTTGACTGAAAAATCAACTCATCCTCGCAGCTTTTTGTAGAAAAACCTGAGTTTTTCAAATTGACACGTTTCCATCAAGCAAATTTATTTTTGTTCTTTCAATTTGAGGAATTTTATGGTTACTGGAACCACAGCTGTTTTACCTTATCTCTGTCTAAAAAGCTACTTCGAATAAAACCTCTGAAGAATCTTATTACTTTCCACATTTGACAAATTAGCATATTTTTTTTTATTTTTCCTAAAATTAAATGTTTAAATTCTTTTAATTAATGCATTACATGCCACTAAAAGTATGTTTATTTAGAGTATCCTAACATTTGTATGCAATAAAACAATAAAAATGATCCTGATGACTCGGCATTCAATTGTCCCTGACTTTGCGAGGATCTGTCCTGATGAGTGATTTCTGCTGCCTCCTGCTATTTTGTTTAAGATACTTTTGAAGTTGGAACTGTGAGCTAACCTGCTAAACATCGACAAGTTCATTGTACTGGTGTTTGGCTTCCCTTTAGAACCGTGTAGAATAAAAAATACCACGTAATACAAGTATCAAGTAATGTCAATGACATGATCAGACATGTCCTGTCAAAGACCAATAGACATGTTTTCATACAGACCACAACATTTAAAGTGGAAGATATTTTTAATATCCAAAGTAAAACACAACAACCATCAACATGAAAATGGAGAAAACCACAATTAACAACCAGCACAATAAATTAATTGGATTAAGAAGTCTTTGCCCTTTAAAACAGATTAGTCACCAGAATGGAGCTTATCAAGCTCATTTCAATTTATCAATTTATTATTGATTATTTTCTTATTGCATCAGGCTGCATTTATGTCCCACTGCATAGGCTGTTAGGATTTTTCTGTGTTATCATTCTTACATTCAGATTTATTATTATTTTACATCATTAACCTATTAACCCAGCATTATATTGTGATTTTCAATTTAAAGTATTCTCTTCCTCTGCTAAAATGTATAAACTTACTTTGAGGCCTTTTCTTAAAGACCTCAGACCTTGACTCAAGCTTCTAGATGCTTTCTTACCAACTGGAATAATCCCTACTATGGAGGCTGTTCTACTGTCTTCCCTTATCTTGTAATAAAAGAGAAAGCTCTAGCAAAGGCTTTTCAGATCGCTCAGTGAACGGCTTGAAGGAGCAGCTTGCTGAGTTTTCTCCTTTTGCAAAAGCTTTTATAAAATTCACTTACGTTGTCTGTCTGTTCTTTTATGCAGATTCATAAGTACCTATCATAGGCAAATAAGTTGGAAAAGGTCTTGCCATACATTTCAGTGTTAGAGGAGGAGGTGGCCGGTTTGATTCCACTTCACTAACAAAATAAAAGCATCGAGGTCCAAAAAAAAACCTTTAAAAACAATTTGGAAAATTTCCTCCATAGAATCCGTTTTAATAATATTGAATAATGAAATTATCATCCAAAGCTTCACAGAAAGAATCTCACCCACCGCCGAGAAAGTCAGAGCTGCGTCTTCAGGAACCACCACAGAACCCATCAGGGGTCAGGGTTCAGTCCAGGGTTCTGTCCAGGGTTCTGTCCAGGGATCAGTCCAGAACCACCCAGCTGGATCAGAACAGCTGGAGCATGAAGAGTCCAGTCCAGAGCCGATCTGCCCCTCATGCCTCCTGAAAACTCACAGATATTTGCTTAAGTTCTGTCCCGGGAAAGAAACGAAACCAAAAATGATGCCATCCTCAGCCTTTGTGTGGTTTCGTTTTCAAAAAACCAAGAGCCTGACTGCAGGGAAGAGCGGTCTGCGCCTCGAGCCGGCGGTAAGTCGTTCTCTCCTGATTCCCAGTTTTCTTCCCAGCAGCTGAAATGTGGAGAAGCAGCTTCAGTCTCAGGCGGTTTGAGCTGTTTCTATGCGCTGCGTGGAGATGACGCAGAACTCTGCGGATCTTTACCTCAGTCGACCTCTGAGCGAGTTATTTGGGGACACGGACAGACCCATGTTGGATCTGCACGAGTCCCTGAACAGAACCGACCGGCTCCATTACAACCAGGGACATATAACTCCCTGGATTATATGTCTTAGAGACAAACACGAGTATTTCTAATTGATATTAGAGCGTTTTATGCGAGCTGCACGCATTAATACGCATGACGCAGCGCGCAAACCCGCCGCGCCCCATAAATATAATCAAACAGAACTTATTTAGCACAAACTGTTAATGACCACAATATTCACCGAGTTTTACTATAAATCAGCAATAAAAACAGAACCCAAAACTTCCTGACTGGAAATTAATTTGACTATTTCAAACGAAGACAGTCAGTCACGTGGTCTGCTTCCGGATCCTTAATAAGGATAAAATATGTTGTTGGGTTGTGTTACAATGTCGTTGTTAGTTGTTTCTAACTAAAGTGGTATTATTATGATGATTAGTGCACTAATCACATTGTTTTGTGGTTAATTTCTGACCTGCTGATTTAAAATGTTTGCAAAAAAAATCCCTAAGAAAAAAGATTAAGTCAGATGATTTAGCAAAACTTTCATTTTCATAAAGTTGATGTTAATTTTTTCTCAAACACTTTAATTCATGACAGTATAAATCTACGTGTTGCTTATTGCGGCCATAACAGTGAGATTTCTGCTGGCATTTTCTCGTCCAAGACTGAACTGGACTATTCTGAAGAAAATAAAACTGAAAAACTTTACCTTTGTAATGTTTTCTGTACTGTCACCCAATCTCTCTTTTGAGGACAGTTTCCCTTCTAGAATAGTTTTACATCTTTTATTCTTCCTCTGGCCTCATTTTTGGTAAATTTGAGACACTAAAAACATTTTTTCTTTTGAGTCTTCTCAGTATCAACTTCCACACAAAAGAGTGTTGCTGTTTGGAAACATTTGTTGCAATTACAGTTTGTAAGGTGCAATTGCTGATTGGAAAACATGGATTTGTATCTTTTCTTCTTATTATGATTATCACATGTGTGACTTTGTGCTTCAGCTGATGGAGTCTGATCATGGATGAGGAGCTCGACCCTGACGATGACAATCCAAACTCCGTCTTGGCTCAGGAATACTCGGAGCTGGTCGCCATCCTGCGCTGTCAGTCGGACTCAGTCGTAATGCAGCTTATCCAAACGGTGCCGGGCAGTGCCGTCTGGCTGAACAGACAGACAAGCGGCGGCTCTGCTGCACCACCAGACCACATCGAAGCCATGCTGCAGCACTTCAGAGGCGCCAACACTGCAGAGTGCAGCAACTTCCTTCAGAGGGTTTGCCTGCTGTGTGAGGGCATCCCCATGCATCTGGAGACGAAGCTCATGTCTGTGGCTGGATATGCATGCAGTGAGTATCCAGAGTTTGGGAGTAAATAGTTACATTTACTTGAGTAACTCTTCTATACTTTTAGAATACTTTACTGTGCTGCACTTCATACTTTTACTTGACTAATTTCATCATGAAGTGTCTTTGACTCTGACTTGAGTAAAATTTCTGGATTTTCTACCCACTGAATGAAAAACATGATTTAACCCAAAAAATCACCAAACACAAACACAAACACACACCTGCAGTTTTTATAAAGTTTTTTTTGATCTGGAAAAAAATATTTTGTCTGATTTTGTTAGGTTTTTATTTTATATGAATTAAAATCCCCAAATTTCCACTTACCTTCATAGTTTGGTCTGTCTGATGATGTAATATTTAAGAATTAAATTATAAATAATTTGATGAGTTACTGAGAACTTGAAGAGACTTTTTGCTTCTACTTGAGTGATTTCTTGGAGAGCTACTTTTACTTTTGCTTGAGTAAAAACATTTTGAAGTAGTGCTACTCTGACTTGAATACATTTCTTTTCTATCCACCTCTGTGAATATAAAATAGAAACTTTTGGATGATAATTTGCATAATCAGTGGTGAGTTTAAATATTGCTGGCTGAATGAAAGATCTGAACTTGGCCTTTCAGCCTGCAGAAAAATAAAAAAATGGCAGGAAACCACCTCACGGTGAAAGATATGTTGCAAAACTTCATGCTTCTTTGACACGGAAGTGTTTTTGTTTCTGGCTAAACCGATGAAGGAGTGGCAAGAGAGCCTGGCTCAGTGAAATTCCTCTTTGCTGCCAATCTTTTATAAAGCTGATCTTTGACTTGCCTGTAACTTTTGAAATGACGGATTATCAGCTCCAGTTTGCTTCCCATTTAAAGAGCTTCTTGCCGTGTTTTTGCTCCGTTTTGGTCGGAAAGCTGCGCTCCTCTCCAGACTCCTCTGGAGGTCCAACCTCGTCCAAACATGGAAGGACATGTGGGAAAACCAAAACATTTTTACGCACTTTTATGGTCTTTCATCCACACAAAAAGTAAATTGCACCGTAATACTGATAATACAGTACTAGTCCCACAGCAACAATATTTTACTTATTAACAAGACATTTTCCCATCTTGTAAGAAGAATATAATTTGGGAACATGCCAGTTAAACTAGTACTTTAAAAATAGCATAAAGAAAATACTGACTTAAAAAAAGCTCCTATATCTTCCTGAAAATTTACTTTTAAGTTAGTTTTATTTTATTTCAACTGTAATAAGATATTTACACCGGTAACTAGACAAAGATATTTTGTGTTTTTGTGGTGTGGTGGGCCTCTGATATTATTGGTTGAAGCCAGTAAACCCACAAGATGGCGAGTGGTTTTCCTTCATGTTTGTGTTGGCTGTGCAGATGATTACTGTGTGAGCGTATTGTCACTCGGTGGATCTAAGACCAGTCATACTCTACTATTATGTTAATGATACCATTAGCTGCATTTTTACCCGTCTCGAAACAACACCTCGTGCCTTTGTTCAAGAGGTAAACCAAAACCTTTGCACGTTTCAGTTCAGAACAGAATACACTAGAAAGAGCCTTTATTGTCCTTCGGCAGGGGAAGTTCAGGTGTGCCAGCAGATACACCATGGACAAGTTGAAGCATGCAGATTTGATCTAGGATGAAGATCTAAAAACAGAAAGTAAGATTATGAGACTCTACAGAAAGGGCAGATTTACAGCTCATGAAACAAATTATGTACAGAGATTAAAACTTGCTTACTTACATTCAAAGAGACGGGCAACTGAATAGGATGATTAAAACAAGGTATAAATGTGTAGATATATGAAAAAATTAGATAAACTGTACTAATAATATCAGGGATGTAAACATCTGATGAGCTTGAGTTTGTTGGGAGCAGCGATGGTCATAAAACATAGCAGTTGCTGGGAGGAAGGATCTGCAGTAACGCTTCAAGGATGAAGCAGTTTTGAACTGAAACAATGCAGATTCATGGATGAGGAGGAGACATTGTCCAACAGGGATGTTATTTTAGCTAAAGTCTTCTGTCTCACATCACCTGCACCGGATTGATGGAGGATACATCAACCCAGTGACGAATCCTCAACCCGGTGAGGGGTTGAAGTGTCCTCCGTTACCATGACAGCAAACAATTTTATGTTTGGCTACATAAAATTATGTTGTTTTATGTTGGGCCATTTAATGCACGTTGTTTCCCCTGATTGTCTCTCTGTGTATTTAAACCCACTTGTGTTCCTTGTTCTGAGTTGGGGGTCCCCGTCAAGCCGTCTTGTCTCATCTGCTGTCAGTTATTTATTTATACCAGTTGCTACCAACTGGTGCCAACAGAATGAGCATTAGCTTTCTGCACATTCTCTGCTGCTTGGATTATTGTGTTTTTCATCATTAAATCGGCATCATTTCTCTCACCAAACCTGAGTCCACTGCGTCTACCGCGCCATCTACTGCCGCATTTCATGACAGTTGTATTAAGCCATTGGCGAGTCAAAAGTGTCTCATGTTGGTCTCAGCATCAGACAATCAAGTTGGTTTTTGTGGAACATTAAATCCTGTCAGATGTTTGAAATAACTTTTAAAAACATTCCCATTCTGAAGAGTGCATCTGCAATGGGATCAAGGCTGTGAATTTTAACACTGTATTTCTTTACCATTTCATTTTGCTAACTAAACATATTGCCATAAAACTTCATCAGTTTGTAATGCCAACATTTATTTCCTCCGATTCCCTTTGCAGAAGATCTGCTTTCTGCACATGGACTAATTCACATCCAAATTTGACATTTCTTTTTGGGCGCTAAATTAGAGCTGAATTGTTTTTGAAAGGCAAATATGAACACAGCCTTACCAAAAATTAATTCTAATTTAATGATTTATTTGTTGGTTAATTCTTCTCTTTCTGCTCGTTCAGGCGATGCTTTGAATGATCAATCAACTGAAACATCATGTCTGGAAAATGAAGGTAATTGATAATCCCAAATGATGATCATAGTTAAATTTTCAATTAAAAAACAAGTTTAACTGGAATCAGTGCAGCAAACATCAAAAATGTCCAAATGTCAAAGCAACAGAAATCAAACTGAACCTGATCTGTATTGTTGGTCAGACAGAAACTTTGTGTTATTTATTTAAATTTCTACATTTTATACTTTATGATCTTTCTGCAAACGTAGCTCTTTTAATACTCAGCTATTAGTGGATATTTTGAAAGGCAACAGAACTTATCTAGTTCTGTTGAATGGATTAAGTTTCATATTACTGAACTCACACCGATTAAAATGAATGACAACTGAAAATGAAAGCAGTGTTTGTTTTTGGACGGAGCTGCACATATTCAGGATGTTTGAAGGCTTTTGTTTAATGTCAGAAATTTCCTCTCATTTAAAACTTTAAACTAATAACTAAGGGATATAGTTCCATGTCCTGCAGGCGCTTGCAGACCCGTTGTTATTGTTGCAGCACCTCTGACTGTCTGTTGATTTTGCCTCATGCATCTTCTGTGTTCTCTCCATGATAGATGCAGCATCCAGGGTGACGGATCAGCAGCCGCTAACGCCGCCTGCAGAGGAGCAGCTCACCAAACGCCCACGGATTGGTACAGCACACACACACGCACACACACACGCACACGCACACACACACGCACACGCACGCACGCACGCACGCACGCGCACACACACACACACGCACGCACACACACACACTAGATTTTTTGTTTTTTCTGTGTTAAAATGTCTTCATTGAGAGCAAAGTTTAACTGAAGTCAAATTCCTTCCTTCTGTGCAAATAAAGCTGAGTCTATTGTTGGTTGGTGACTAATAGTTTGAATTTTCAGAACATTTTTTTCAGGATTTTATTATGAAACTGAAGGATAAGAATCAGATTTATTCGGTTTCACATGGTCTCAGCTTTTAAATGTAAATATACAAACTTAGCTGAGTTCCTGGCTGCTGCAGCAGGTGTTGCTGTGATCTCCATAGCAAAACTGTTTGCACATTTAGAAGAAGAAGCAAAATGATTTAACTTCAGTGACATCCCAGCTAAATTTCTCTTGTTTCCTGTGCCAGACTTGCCTTCAGCTTTCAGCAGATGGTATTTTCCCCATGCAATGCAGGAATACTGTATTCTTAATGTCTCATTTAAATGTATCCCAGACATTTGCACAAATTCACCAAAATCATTTATGAATTTCTGTCTCAATGTTTTTAGTTTAGACATAAAACATCTATTTTGGATTTTGAACAGTCAGTATGACGTCTTAGAATATAAATCCTCTGGTATGTTCTACTCTTTATTAATAAAATGACATGAAGTGCAGGTGTGGTGGTGAGGCAGACGCAGCAGAACCAGGTCGACATGAAGAATGATTGATGAATTTAATGAAGTTGTTAGAAATACAAAGTCCAAATCCAAGCAGCACAGAATGAGCAGAAGGCTAATAGCTCAGAAATGGTAGCAACTGGTCAACAAGAAACATCTGACAGTAGATTTAACCAGACAGAATCAGACAACTAGACAGAATCAGACAACTAGACAGATTAGACAAAAACCCACAGGAACAAGGAACACATGTGGGATTAAATACACAGAAACTCATCAGGGAAAAACACAGCTGGGAACAATCAAGGGGTCAACAGGACAACATGAGACTCAATAAACACCCAGAAAAACTCAAATCCTCACATAAAAATATCAGATTTCAAGCAGAGACGTGTGAGAATCCAGCCTGTCTCAAAGCCAATGACCTGAAAGTGAAACTGCAGTCATATGTTTGTATCCTGCAGTTTATTAAATGATCAGCTTTCTTTGTAAATTAAGATTATTGGGAGCAGTACAAGGCTGAAGCGGCAGGTTCCCTGCAGCGGAGGTGGACGCGGCTGTCGGAGGGCCTGCTGACGGATGTGCAGCCGGACAAGATCTGGGTCAGCATCAGAACCGCAAACAGAGTCAGGGACAGACCGGATCAGACTCCCAGCTCCGCAGAGAGAGGCGGCAGGACACCGGGTCAGGACAGACTTCCTGCTTCCTTTCTTCATCAATGAGAGGAGTCCACAATTACTGAAAATAATCCCTCAATCACTTTTCACCAACTTCAGAGCCTGACGGTGACGACGGGTGGCCAGAATCCAGACTGACTCTGGAGAGTTTTCTTCAGGGATGCACAGGAAAAGTGACGGTTCTGGCCGGCCCACCGGGCTCAGGAAAAACTCTGCTAATGTCTTTAATCGGGCAACAGTGGACTAAAGGATTAGTAAGTTCAATTTTCTCATTTCACTCACTATAAATGACTAATGAGCATTTAAAATGAAGTTCTTCTTGAGCTGCTGGAATATTAGAGCAAAAGAAGAGGATTGAAAAAAAACCTGAATTTAGATTTTTTTATCTTCAGAATTTAACTTTAATCTTCTGAGTTATGAGAAATGTCAGAAATCTCAGATTAAACTCAAAATCATTTCTTGACTAATCTGAATAATAATAATGAAGACATGAGAAATGTTAAATAAAAATGATTTGCAGGAGTTTTTCTTTCCATTTGTGTATTCTCTGTGAAACCAGCCCAACCATAAATCTGATCAATGCCCTGCAGGGAGAATGAAAAGTTGCCCAACTTGCCCCTGGGGAAAGTACCGGAGAAAAACTGCAGACACATTCATTTGGATATAACTGCCTCTCTGCAGGTTGTTTGTGTATAAACTGCAGACGTTTTGCTGAAATGAAAGTAAAACTAAATTGCTCTCTGCAGCTCGGTTTGCTGTTGTTGTTTTTCATTCTAGAGGTTCTGATGATGCTTCAGGTTGGAAGATAAAATGGAACCAAGCTAAAAAAATAACTGAAGTTTTCTAAGTTTAAATTTAATTCGCTCAGTGAGCATTGCTTTGCGGCGCTCCAGTTTTTGTTTCCTGATCTGTTTTCACATTTTTACTTTTTCATGTCGTCCAGGGCCCCATCCCTGCATCCCATCTGTTGGTCCTGCTGGAGTTTCGTCAGCTTGACCTCCTGTCAGCCCCGCTCTCCCTCTCTGAGCTGCTGTTTCACCACTACCTCCCAACGAATGGAGACAATGAAGCAAAGGTGCCACAGCAACTCAAATACCGTTTGAACGTAGCAAACGGCAGATTAAATGTTTTAAAAATGACTGTCTTTTCTCTGTTGGAGCAGCAGGCCGTTGTGGACTACCTCCTTTCCAATCCAGAGCAGAGCTGCTGGGTGCTGGACGGTTACGATGAGTTCCAGAAAAAGCTCAAGAGACACAGAGTTCAGAACGAGCGGCTGGACTCAGAGAAACGGCTGCCGGTGGCAGAGCTCATCTCAGGGCTGCTGAGCCGGCGGCTTTGTGCCGGCAGCACCGTGTTGCTCACGAGTCGAGTTCGCGACGTCATTGATTTGGACGGTTTGTCTGACAAAGTGGGGCAGCTGCTGCCGTGGGACCACCGTGAAATCAAAGAGTGTGTCAGCAACTTCTTTAGTGCAAAAGGTCAACGTTAATTTATTTCATTCTGTTAGAGTTGAAAACCTGATGAGGGATTTAATTCTGCACTGCAAAAACACAAACTCTCACCAACCAAGTTTCCTTTACTTTCTAGTGCAAATATCTTAGTATCCGAATTATATGACAAAACTAACTTACAGGCAGCTTTTCAGCAAGTTATAGCAGTTTGTTTTCAGTCAATAATTTGTTGACATTGATGAAAAAGTTCCATTTCCATTGGCAGATTATTTCACTTATAAAACGGTTTAATAATCTGCCAATGGAAATAGTACTAATTACAATAAACAGGCAATTTGTTTTATTGGCTTAAAATAAATTGCTATTTATAGTTAAAGTTAGTTTGTCTTGCTTCAAGGGCACTAAGATTTTTATATCCTTGACATTTTGAGAAATGAACACAGAAAATAAGAGTTAGTTACTGGTAATGTCTAAATGTCCTATTTTCTTTATCCTGGTGAGAGAATTAATTATTTGATCAACAGCAAAGTTTTAAAATAAATGTATACATTTTTTAAAAACATTTAAATGTAAAGACACAAATTATGAAGAAAATAATCGAACAAAATGCAATGGATAAAAGCTGACAATAGTTTTGCAAATTACTGAGGGAATGAAGTGTTGTCTGTTGCACAAATTAGTTATTGATTGTTTATCATTTACAGAAACTTCATTCCAGAGCAAATCAATTTGCTCAAGTCTTTTTCCAAATATATCCTTGAATCTGAAATGCCTCATCAGTTCTTAAATACCAGCACATTAATATCTGCTTTATTCAGTAAACATTATTGCTGCTTAACTTATTATTTTCTCGTTTCTAATGTTCAGATGGAAATCTTGCAGCCGATGCAGCAGAAATCCTCTTCTCCAGCCGACACCTGCTGGCCATGTCTTCCCTCCCGGCCCTCTGCAACATCTGCTGCGTCTTTTTGCAGCATTTACTGCACCGACATGCAGAAAAGTTAAAGATGCTGGGAGAAAAAGGAGTTGAAGTAAAGAAAAAACGGCTAGAAATTGAGAAAAAAGATGGACAAACTGCTGATGGAATGCGTGACAATGACAGTCGCTCCCAAAAAGCACAACATGGGGAAAACAGTGAGGAGACGTTAATGGACGGAGCAAAACGCAGAGCCACGTTTTCTTTAACGTCAGCACAAATCCCTGCAACCCAGACTCAGATCTACCTCGCTGCTGTTGCTGCGTTTCTTAGCCGGCGCCCTGACCGGACCGGAGGAAAGGAGGCAGCAGAGACCTCAGGATGTTCTGAAAAGTGAGGATTGGAAAACACAGCAGCACAAAAACTAAAACAAAACATTAGGTTTAAAATCTCTACAAAACTACACTTGGTCTGTATTGCATTGTCAGCAAATTTGTGTTTGTTTCTTTGTGCAGAACCAAGTTTGAATGGAAAACTGTGAATCTTCCTGCTGCAGAGCTGTGTGAGCTCAGTCGGCTGGCATGGAAAGGCCTGGAGGAGAGCAGGATTCTGTTTTTGGAGGAAGACGTTCCTCTGCAAAATTTAGAGTCTTCAATCAAGTCAGGACTCTTCTCACAGGTCAGACATGGTTTCACGTCTGTCGCTTTTCCAAATGGCACCACTTTACAACAAGACGAATAAATAGTTTATAAATATGTAATCAATTACTCTATAAACACTTTACAAGTGATTAATAACTGTTTATTATGCTTTAACTGAAGGGGAGAAGGAGAGTGCATGCTAAAAAATTACTTTTACAAATATTTATTATGGTTACAAAGAAGTCTGAAATTAAACTCTAGATAAAATATATATGTGAACAAACTCACAATTTGGCGAGAAACCGGTGGATTTAATCTCCTTCTCAACCTTAATGAATGCATAATAAGCAGTTATTAATGACTTACAAAGAGCTTAGAGATTAATTAATAACACATATGTGAACTATTTGAAACTTTTCCATTGACCATAAAATTGCGCAATTTGACATTTTGAAAGTAAATTTCTATAATGGAAAAACCCCAATTTTGAAAAAACAAAACAAAAATCTCTTGTTTTTATATCTTAATTGACTTACTTAAGTTTTATATGGTTTTATTGTCTGTATTAAAATTGGTTTATTTAACAAAATAACACTTTTCGCATCACATGAGTCACATGTTTCCACTGGTGGAAACCACAAAGAAGACAGGAAGTGTTAGGATGTCGTGGTTTTCAATGACTTATCCACTCATTCACATGCTTAATTTCATTTCTTATTAAATGGAAACACAGCAATTGCATATTGTTTTTTATTTAATTGAGTTAATTTTTCTTTTTAAGTCCGTATTATTCTTTAATGACTCTTTTTGTTGGCTTCATTGTTCTTTCACCATGTGAATTAGAGGAAGTGGATGATGCAAATGTTAACAGTTACTGGAGTTGGTGGTAAAAACCGTTTAATTACCATCACAACTTCCTGTTCAAACTGTTGCAGACATTGTGTTTAGCAAGTCATAAATCGTTTTTAATGCATTTTAACTCCAGTGTCAAAGTTTCAGACCATAAAGCGACATGTTTGTGACTCTCCCTGTCAGGTGGAGGTCAGAGGTCGTGACGGCGGTGTCGTCAATGCTTACTGCTTCCTGCATCTCACAGTGCAGGAGTTTTTGGCTGCACTCAGGATCATGACAAGCTCTGCTGTCAGTGATGCAGACCTGAAGAAAAGGTACGAAAAATCGATCTGCGTTCCTGTTGAACGGCGCCGCCACGACTTGGAGCCAAACATTCAACATAAAGAGCATGAAGACGTTTAAAAAGTTTGCTTTTTAAACGTCTGGTGCAAATTTGGTATCGTGCACAAATCTGATCGACACACCAGGTGGAACTAAGATAGGAAATGCAAATCCATCCAGCATGTTTGCCTTCATGAATATGCAAAATATATGTTGATCATCAGAAAGTTCAACATAATTGTTGGAGGATATGCAAATGTAATAACTTATCACCTGAAATGAGATTAATTAAGCCAGAAGTAGGGAGCAGGTGCTGCTGGTGTGGCTTTAATTTGCTCATTTGAATAGCAGGTGCAAACCGGCATGCTAAATGTTTGCAGTGACAAACATTTAGTGAAAAGGGGCATCATGACAGAAGACATCGCTCCTTAGACTAAATTAAATGAAAATAATAAAAAATAGATGAATAATGTTTTGCACTAACGTCAGTTTTGAGCTGCAGGATTGCCTATAATTTTAGTTCATTGTGTCTTTATGGCATTATGACCCGGATAGCCAAAGAAACATATCAATATATTCCCTGTTTGCTCTCAGATTCAGTCTGAAAACTCGCTGGACGACTAAATCAGACCAGAAGACAGTGTTCACCGATTCCCTCTACCTGTACGTTTGTGGTCTGGCTTCGTCGGACTGCACTCCAGCTCTGGAGGTCGTCGCCAAGGCAACGGGGTTAAAAGCAGCCCTAAACTGGGTCCAGAAACGGCAGGCCCTTGTCCTAAAGCTGCTGAAAGCTCTGTGCTGCAGTGCCACTCTGACTGGACCAAAGGTGGTTTTTTAAGAAAAACAAAACCTGATTCATGAAGTTCAGATTTCCGTTCTTGGTCCTGACTTTCTGCTCTTGTGCTGCGACAGATTTTGCAGCTTTGCCATTGTGTTCAGGAGAGCCAGAACCAGCAGCTGGCTCAGCTGGTGGTCAGCGTGCGACCCACGCTGGAGCTCAGAAACTTCTGGCTGCTTCCCGGTGACATCGAGGCGCTGGCGTTTGTGGTCAACTCAGTCGGTACCAAAGGTGTTGGTTTGGACTTCGGCGCCTGTTCGATGGAGCTGGAGTGTCTGGACACCCTGTCCAGGTGTCAGTATATTCATTACCTCAGGTACATTGAAACACATTCACACTAAACTAATTCATGCTCATAATTCTGCAGCAGGATTATGACGCACGTCTCACATCATGGATAAAAAAGCCAGATAAAATGCAACATATCCGTTCAGACAACAATCAGATACGTTTCTGAATTAGTTCCACATACGGAAATGTCCTGCAGAGGGAAAACGTCTAATCTATAGTTAAATTTATAGATTAGAGTTATGAGGATCCAACAGATCCTCATAACTCGACTCGTCGCAGAAGGTTTGGGGAATTTAAATAACCAAATGCAAACGACCTGAGATCCTGAATGAGACGAGTTCAGGCGATGTTATCATGAAGGGAAGTAAATCATAGATACATGAGAACCATGCAGCCATGCTTCCTTCAGGCAGGTTTAGCCTCCAACGCTGACTTCTTATGAAAATGTCATGAAAGCCTCTAACACAGAGGTGTCCAAAGTGTGGTCCAGGGGCCGTTTGCGGCCCTTGAAATGATTTTGTTTGGCCCTAACCACAAGTACTGAATGATAAAAATGGAAAACAATTGATGACCCCAAAAATGGGAAATTCAGTTTTTCTTTTAATAAGTCAAGCCCTTTCTTTGGTTTGGCTCTTAATAATATAATGATTTAAGAAAATCAGGTAAAACTGTACAAAAAATGTAAAAAATTACAATAAACAAATTTTTTCATTTAATGAATTTCCTGGCCTGCCAGTTTGGATGCTACTGCTTTAACACAACTTCATACATTATAGTGTTTATTCTATATTTTTATTTAACACTTTCAAACTTCCTTTTTATCTCACTGCAGTTTTCGGAGCCGCAAGTATGGTGATAAGTTTGCAGAGAAGCTTTCCTCCGTTCTCCCTCAATTCACAGCGCTGAGAAAGCTAGAGTAGGTTTTTGCTCCATACTTTGCTCAGAATATTTAAAATAGTTTTCCCTTTTTAAATCTGATTTGTTGCTTCACCAGGTTTTGTGGTGCCAGTCTGAGTTCTGCAGGAGCCGCGAGTTTGGCATCTGGTCTGCAGGACTGTTCCAGCGTCACTGAGCTCAAGTAAATTTACTAGATAAAATGTTACAGCTAAACATAGATCACAGATGATAAGAAGAATGTTTCTTTACGTCTGGCTTCAGTTTTAGTGACAACAATTTGCAAGACGAAGGAATCCGACGCATTGCGGACGTTCTTGCCAAACTACAAAACTTGACATCTGTAAAGTAAGTTGGCTCAGAAACCTTCATGTTCTCTAACGGAGCAGTAGCAGACTCCATGTCTTTTGTTATATTCGTGTGTGTGTGTGTGTGTGTGTGTGTGTGTGTGTGTGTGTGTGTGTGTGTGTGTGTGTGTGTGTGTGTGTGTGTGTGTGTGTGTGTGTGTGCGCAGGCTGGGACGAAACAACACTTCTTTGGAAGCAGCAGATTGTCTAGTGAAACACGTCTCTTCTTGCTCAAACATCCATCAGGTTCATGCAGAGTAAGAAAAAACACAAAACACACAAGTTTGTATTTATACCCAAAGGATTCTGCAGATGGCAGTAGGACCACAGGGACAAGGCAGAGGAGCTTGTCTCTTGTTATGCTGTTTTAATGTAATATATATGTGAAAAACATATTTATTAAAGTTACATACTGCAGCATTAAGCCTCAAAGAAAGCAATTAATCATCTCAACAGATTTTTTTTTGCCTCTTCTTGTAGCGGGATCAAAGAGTTGACACTGACTTTTTCTCAAAAATCTGAATCAAACAGGTGAGTTTCATAATCAGCAAAGTTAATAATGACATTAACTTTAAGAAATTCTAACCTTTTATAAAATGTTTTTCTGTTTGCAGCCATAAAATTAAGCCAGAAGCAACAGTGAGGTATGATTATTATATTTACCACTTTATAAGCTTTTTCTGCTTTTCCAGTTTCCTTATGAGACTTTGTTCCTAAAACTGGTTTATTTTAAAATTCAAATTTCAATAAAAAAATCACACTTATAATTGTATTTCATTTATTACCACTCTAACAACACAACAAACGAGAACAAACCAGTTTGTTCATCCATCCACTTCACTTTTCTCTTAATGACACATTATGATTGGATTTGGTTCAAAACCTCTCAAAATTTTGTTGTATTTTAATCATTAATGAAATTATGTCAAATAATCAGATTTTTTTTAACCCAGTGCTTTTTGTGAAATTGCTCTTAGCATTAAATATGAACTATCTTCTAAAAGTCAGAGAAGCAGAGATATTGTGTTAAAATATCTCTGCTTCTCTTTTCCAGCCATAAAAATGAGGCGAGATTCTGCAGAAGCCCAAATTTATTCATTTATTCTCTGGACGTAGAACAATAGATATTGTTGGTGACATTTTTGTTAAAATGCTTTTATGCTGTTTGTCATTAGAATATAAAACTTTATGTTGCTTCACATCCAGATTATTACCTGAAACCTACTTTGAATAAATATTTTGTTTTTCTTTCCGTTGTGTTTGATGCAGAAGGTCATAGTTTGGATAAATGTTCATATAAAAAGTACTAATTACATACCAGGTGCAGTTGGACGCGTGTTTGTGCAGGTTGATGTTCAGCACTATTTGCTTTGTGAATCTGGAGCAGAGAGTCTGAGTGAATGAAACTCAGACACATAGATGTAAATTAGTTACTTTGGTTCAACCCTAAACATTTATTTGTATTAAACTCAGATTTTTCTTGATCAGGTTGTTGAACCAGAAGTGGACTCAGTCCGGCATGCAGAACCTCGCCAAGTCTCTGGCTCGCTGTCCCTCCCTGTCTGAGCTGGAGTGAGTAACTTCAGACGCACCACTGATGCTTTTATTAGGAAAATGTGACCTGAAGAGGTTTGATCCAAAGTCTGGATCTGATTTAAATGATGCAAAACTCTCAGGTGACAGATTTAATTCAGTTATTCAAAGAAGATTGAGCCAGTTGGCACAATTCTTGATGCTAGTTGTTTTTAGCCAGGTTGGTTTTGCTGATTGTTTTTAGTTGATAAATCAAATGCATCTTTGTCAGATATTTGCATTTGTCACACTGTGTTAGTGGTGCACCGATTTACTGACGCTGAATTTTTGTTGATCGGTCGTTGGCCGATACTTGCATATGAAGCTGATCTCATCTACCTCAAGAAAGGCAAAAAAAATCAGCCACTGTCTCTTCTGCTCTGCAGTTAGAGAGGTTTGACTGATTGGCTCGCCCACCAGCTCACGTCTGCAGTTAACAACACGGCTCATACATGTTGTGTTTGACTTTCTGTCTGTCCATGTTCTTCAGTCTGTCCGGAGGCGAGTGGGATGAGGAGACTTTAAAAATGCTCATTCAGTTTGTGCCAAGCTTCAGCATCACTGAGAGGATCATGTAAGTCAAACTCCATTCAGTAAGAACAACATACATGTTGATTATGGAAATAAACAGCAGCATTTTGTTGTAATTTCATGTCAGATTGAATGACAGCTGCTCATCAGTTCAGAGTGTGAAGATTCTCACCGCTTTGCTCTCCGACTGTCCGTCTGTCACGGAGATGAACATCAGGTACAGAAAATGATTTTTGACACGTTGCACCAACTAAATATGGAATCACATTACGTCGTGTTTGAGTTAGCCAAAAACAGGTTTCAATGCAGCTCACTGTAATCTGATCTCAGAGCTGGAGTAGTTTCATATAATCTGGTGTTGCTGCTCACTTTCCTGCTCTTTGCCTCTCAGGCTGCAGGATCCAGTCCAGGTGTCTGTTGTGTTTTCCGGAGGGAGAGAAAAAACTGCAAATGTTTCCTCTAAAACACTCTGGTTTGTATGGAGATACTTTAATATCAGAACGATATACATTTATTATTATTGAAGTGTTAACTATTTAACCTTATAGGCTGTTTCACCCATTCAGCAGAAAATGGTCTTGGTCTGTTGGACTTTGAGTTGGATTTACCTCTAATGGAAGTGACTGTCTACTGACAATAAAAACTTAAAGTATGAACCTGCTTCCTGTTTCAGCCTCAGCCGCTGTAATCTTCAGCCCATCGACCTGGAAGGAGTTTGGAGAAGTTTGGGAGCGTCAGCTGATCTCTCTGATTTGGAGTGAGACTCACAATGGAAAGAGAAACCAACAAGGTTCCACTCAGCACACCATAAATGACTACGGCCTCTTGTTTATTATTTTCAGCTTGTCCTGTAACAAGTTAGGCAACAGAGGACTGAAGAAGTTGTTGGACTTCCTGCCTCGTCTGAACAAAGTCCAACGAGTGGAGTAAGTTTATCAGCTAATCTCAGGTCTACTGCGTTGGAAACTGGACATAAATACTAGGAATTTGTCATATGAAGGAAGTTTAATCTTTGCTTCAGATTGACCTGCTGTGCTTCCTTGAAAAGGTTAGGATAGATTTATGAATTATATAAAACAAGTTTGTTTCATTTTTTTTGCACAAAATCTTAAACATTCTTAGATAAGATTTTAGTCTGATCAGTTCTAACTATTTTGAGCTTCTTTCAGAATGAACAGTTTTAGCGCTTTGTCACTTTAAATCCAACAAGCTGCTGAAAATGACTGCGAACAGATGTTCAATTATGCAACTGTCTTTGCAAAACCTTTGAAAAGCAGAAGTGGAGCCTCCAGCACAACCAACAAAAAAATGAATCAACAACAAAAAACTTTTTTTTCCCCCAGCCAGTGACATGTTTGTTCGCTAGACTCTAGTGCAGAAACAACTACAAACGCCACACCAGCAAAAGGTAAGTTCGAATTTATTTGTGACCAGCAGCGGGGGGGGGCGTGGAGCTGGACGAGAGGCCGAATCAGATCCTCTTGCAGACCAGGGACGAGGATTACTTCAGACCGAGGACTCTTTGACCAGGAACGAGGATTACTTCAGACCGAGGACTCTTTGACCAGGAACGAGGACTCACTGGAAGCGTAGAACCATCTGGCAGCGCTATCAGGATCCGGCTTCTATTTAACTGCTCCTCCTGATGGATAGACGAGCTCCAGCTGGCCGCTCCTGTCCGACACGCCCCGCAGGAAAGAGGGTAGGCGACAACACACTCACAGCGCCGCTTCGTGGACATGACAGTACCCTCCCCCTTAATGGACGCCTCTTGGCGGACAACTAGAGGTAGAAGCAGATGACCTCTCGAACGAAGAGATGAGATCAGGGTCCAAAATAAAGGAACGGGAATCCAGGACCCGATGTTCTGGGCCATACCCTCCCAGTCCACCAGATATTGACGGCCACGTCCACGAGGGCGGACCGCCAGAATGCGCCGGACAGAAAAGGCAGGATGACCATCCACTAGCCGGGAGGGCGGAGGGGGGTCCGGAGGAGGGCACAAGGGACTGGAACAAACAGGCTTGATCTGAGAAACATGAAAAACCGGGTGAACCCGGAGGTGAGAAGGGAGTTTGAGGCGCACTGTAGAGGGGCTAATGACCGAAATGATGGTAAAAGGGCCAAGGAACCTAGGAGACAGTTTCTTAGAGGTGGACTTAAGGGGAAAATCCTTTGAAGAGAGCCAAACCTCTTGACCAGGGGTGTACTGGGGAGCAGGCATACGTCGTCTGTCTGCTATCCTTTTATTCTGAAAGGAGGTACGTTGCAGGGCAGCTTTAGTTTGCCCCCACACTCTCTGACACCTTCTGAGATGAGTTTTAACAGAAAGGGTGGCTGATTCTGGAAAAGAGGATGGTAGGAGAGGTGGCTGGTAGCCAATAGAGGCTTCAAATGGGGAAAAGCCTGTAGCGGCCGAGACATGTGTGTTGTGTGCATACTCCACCCAAGGTAGGTGGGTGCTCCAAGAACCAGGATTAGAAGCACAAACACAACGCAGGGTATTCTCCAACTCCTGATTAAGTCTCTTACATTGCCCGTTGGTCTGAGGGTGGAAGCCAGAAGATAGACAGGGCTTGGCTCCCTAGCGCGGAGCAAAAAATCCTTCCACACATGTGAGACAAACTGAGGCCCTCTATCAGAGACAATTTCAGATGGGATGCCGTGCAGGCGGAAGACATGCTGCAAAAGGAGTCTGGCTGTCTCGGGGGCCGACGGGAGCTTGGCCAATGCCACTAGGTGGCATGCCTTGGAGAACCTGTCAATGATGGTGAGAATCACTGATTTATTATGGGAGGGGGGAAGACCAGTGATGAAGTCCAGGGCAATGTGAGACCAGGGACGTGAAGGGACTTCGAGAGGCTGAAGCAGGCCGGCGGGGGAACGGTAGGACGATTTACCCCGAGCACATGCGCTGCAGGCCCTGACATATTCTTGCACATCCTGGTTAAGGGACGGCCACCAGAAATAGCGTCGGAGGAGTCCAATAGTGCGGCTAACCCCAGAGTGACAGGAGAACCTTGATGCGTGATCCCAATGGATCACTTGACGTCGCACAGAGGTGGGGACAAAGGTTCGATTGGGGGGACCTCCTCCAGGGTCCGGTTCACCTGCTTGGGCAGCTTTGAGGGAACCCTCCAGCTCCCATGTGATGGAACCGACCATACAGGTGGGCGGAAGGATACTCTTGGAGGAGTCGTCCAAGCTGTCAGGGGAATGCTGTCTGGAAAGGGCGTCTGGTTTGGAATTCTTGGACCCGGGGCGGTATGTGATTGTCAGGTTGAAACGGGAAAAGAACAGCGTCCAGCGGGCCTGTCTAGGGTTCAGGCGCTTAGCAGACTGCAGGTAGGCTAAGTTTTTATGGTCTGTCCAGACCAGGATGGGCTGCTCTGTGCCTTCAAGCCAGTGTCGCCATTCCTCCAAAGCCAATTTGATGGCTAGGAGCTCCTTGTCGCCAATGATATAATTGCGTTCGGGAGGAGTGAAACGTTTAGAGAAAAAGGCGCACGGGTGAAGCTTATTATCGAGGTGAGAACGTTGGGACAGAACAGCCCCTACCCCCGGTGTCGGATGCATCCACCTCTAATACAAACTGAGTAGATGGGTCTGGGTGAATCAGAATGGGTGCATTAACAAACCTCTTCTTGAGCTCTGAGAAGGCCCGGTCAGCTTCTTGGGTCCAGGAAAAAGGTCTCTTGATAGAGGTAAGAGCCGTGAGGGGGGCAGCCACCAAACTAAAGCCTCTGATGAACCGCCTGTAGAAGTTCGAGAAACCTAGGAAGCGCTGCAGCTGCTTCCTGGAAGTTGGGACTGGCCACTCCTGGACAGCCTGGGTCTTCTCAGGGCTGGGCCTCACCTGTCCTCCCTCGAACACAAAACCCAGAAAGGTCAAGGATGGTTTATGAAACTCACATTTCTCTGCTTTCACAAACAGGTTGTTCTCCAGTAAACGTTGAAGAACCTTCCTTACGTGGGTCCGATGTTCGGTGAGACTGTTGGAGAAGATTAGAATGTCATCCAAATAGACAAACACAAAAACATTCAAGTAATCCCGAAGGACATCATTTACTAGGGCCTGGAAAACTGCTGGAGCATTGCAAAGTCCAAAAGGCATAACCAAGTATTCATAATGTCCGATGTGGGTCTTGAAAGCAGTCTTCCATTCGTCTCCCTCTCTTATTCGCACTAAGTGGTAAGCATTGCGCAGATCTAATTTGGAGAAAATGGTGGCCCTTTGGACTGACTCAAAGGATGAAGAGATGAGAGGGAGGGAGTATTTGTTCTTGACGGTAATTTGATTAAGCCCCCGAAAATCAATGCAGGGACGGAGTGACTTGTCTTTCTTTTGGACAAAGAAAAACCCCGCCCCCATAGGGGAAGAGGATGGACGGATTATGCCCGCGGAAACAGACTCAGAAATGTATCTCTCCATGGCTTCATGTTCGGGTCTTGATAGATTGTAAAGTCTGCCTGAAGGCAGGGGGGCTCCAGGGAGCAACTCAATGGCACAATCATAAGGGCGGTGTGCAGGGAGAGATAGAGCTAATGTCTTATTGAAAACTCTCTTAAGATCATGATACTCGGTGGGAACTGATGATAAGTCTGGGGGGTTCAGGTTCTGCAGTAGGACTGGGGGGCCCCATGGGGACGGCAGATTGTAAACAGCAACTATGACAGTGTTCGCTCCACGACTCAATGAGACCAGCGGACCAGTTAATGTGCGGGTTGTGAGTCTGTAACCAAGGGTAACCAAGAACCAGGGGGGCGGACTTGGTCGGAAATACAAAAAAATGAAATCTGTTCATGGTGATTTCCTGAAACCACTAACGAGAGTGGGTCAGTGCGGCAGGTTATGGTAGTTAATGGGCCTCCGTCCAACGCCGACACTGGAATGGGGGGCAGAGAGAGTGTGGATCGGAATGTCATACTCCTCAACAACCTCTGGACTGATTAGGTTTTGCTCGGCCCCTGAATCAATAAATGCTAGTATGGGGGGCCTCTCTCGACGGATACAAAGAAGGGAAGGGATACTCACATGAGGTTTGGTGGTGAGTTTGCCCGCCAGTACCCCCACGCTTACTGACGGGCCCCGGCTTTTGGGCGAACAGGGCAGTTGGCGATGAAGTGGGCGGGAACCCCGCAGTACAAGCAGCATCCGGCGTCTCTCCTCCGTTGACGCTCCTCGGGAGTGAGCCGGGCCCGACCAATCTCCATAGGTTCAGGCGGTGGTAATGGGGGACGGAGAAGGATTCGGGGTCGGGGATGTGACTCTGGGAACCTCGGCCCTAGGCGGGACTGCGGAGGTCCCGGATCGTTGTCTGGACCTCTCCCGTATTCGGTTATCAATACGGACTGCTAGATTAATTAGCTCCTCAAGGGTCTTAGATTCGTCCCGGTAAGAGAGTTCATCTTTCATCCTTTCAGAGAGAGCGCTGCGGAAAGCTCCTTTGAGAGCCGCACTATTCCACCCCCGTCTCAGCAGCCAGAATGCGGAACTCCACTACGAGTTCAAAAACAGGCCGGTTCCCCTGTCGTAACTCCCAAAGTCTCTTACTAGCGTCCTCCCTACTGGCTGCCATATCAAAAACCTGCTTGAAGGACTCAATAAAGCCATCATACGAGTAAAGATGCATGCTTGACTCGTTAATTGCAGCCTCAGCCCATTTCAGGGCCTTGCCCCTTAAAAAGACCAATGACATATGAAATCTTACTGGCGTCATCGCGGAAGGATGGAGGCGATCGGCCAAAAACCAGAGCGCACTGAAGCAGGAAACCCCTGCACTTACCCTGCTCCCCGGAAAACGGCTCCGGTGGAGGGGAAACAACCTCGCGGAAGCTGGATGAAGGGGAAGTAGTGCTGGGAGCTGGCGAGGCGGCAGGAGTACTGGTTCTTGCAGCAGATGGCTCGATCTTAGCGCTTAACTCCTTCAGCTGCTGTGACAGTTCGGAGAGGCTCTGCGTTAGCTCAGACTGCTGCTGCTGCATAGCCTGAAGCGCGTTGTTATGGCGGCCTAACAGAACTCCTTGCTCTGTTAATGCATTTCGTAGTTGCGCTGCAGAGTCAACATGGCCAGATGGTTCTGACATGTTTGTTCGCTAGACTCTAGTGCAGAAACAACTACAAACGCCACACCAGCAAAAGGTAAGTTCGAATTTATTTGTGACCAGCAGCGGGGGGGGGGCGTGGAGCTGGACGAGAGGCCGAATCAGATCCTCTTGCAGACCAGGGACGAGGATTACTTCAGACCGAGGACTCTTTGACCAGGAACGAGGATTACTTCAGACCGAGGACTCTTTGACCAGGAACGAGGACTCACTGGAAGCGTAGAACCATCTGGCAGCGCTATCAGGATCCGGCTTCTATTTAACTGCTCCTCCTGATGGATAGACGAGCTCCAGCTGGCCGCTCCTGTCCGACACGCCCCGCAGGAAAGAGGGTAGGCGACAACACACTCACAGCGCCGCTTCGTGGACATGACAGCCAGTGGTAAAACCACCTGACCAAACAAATGTGCTGGAGTTTCACATAGGTTGCTAGGTAACGGAGCTGGGCGTGGCTGGGGTTGCTAGGTAACAGCTCTGTGCTTGCATTCAGAAAGTTTTTGAATTGGTTTATTTTCTAGACACCAAAAATAATTAACTTGTTCCCAAAAAACAGCTGGAAGTTTTTTTTTAAAAGCAATAAAACCCAAATGGAAGAACAAAAATGTGCGAAATGTGTATTTTGTACCATAGGTCTCATTGAATCTTCATGTTCATTCTTTGTGACTTTGCCGCATCAACATTGGGAAGGAGACGCAGGGCTGATGTTGTCCTACCGAACCGGTTCTGAACTGGTTTTTGTTGTGGTTTCATGGCTCATCATATTTCCTGTGGTTGTGTGTTTTTCAGTTTCAGTGGTAATGATGTCGGTGTGGACGGAGCGGTGATGCTGGCGGATGCATTTTGCTCCAACAACAGATTAACGCACGTTTTCATCAGGTACTTCTTGTTTCAGTAATTAATTAATTTTTCATCTGAAGCACCAAAGGTTAATGTTTTTATATGTTACTGTCTAATGACAACCTGTCATTTAAAAATGCCAAAAAGCAGCTGCACAGTTTTATTTAAAGCATTTTGTCTGTTTTTAGAAGCAGTAGAGCCTCAAATGAAAGTACAAAAAGTTTACAAAATGGGTTTCCATTTTATTTACCGTTTTTCAGTAACTGTTGTTCGGTATTTTTTATACCATAAAATCACTGCATTATTTGTTTTTCTGCTCTTGCAGTGATGGAGGAAAAGACCAGGTGATGCTGCAGTTCAGCTCTGACACAAGGTAGAAAAAATGTTCCAGTAAAACTTCAACATTTATCATAAAAGTTTACAGTTTAAAATGAATATGTTTTACTTACTATTCTCTCATTTTAGTAACAGCAAACTACAGACAAAGTTATTCAGGTACAGTCAGCTGAAGAACATTTTGCAAACATTTAAAGGAACAAATTACTGGAGTTTGTTTCTGTGTTTTTCAGAATCAACAGAAGATCCCTGACAGCATCTGATGTAAACAAAGTGTGCAGGAAACTGGTCCAGTGTCGCACCAGTTTGGAGTTAGAGTGAGCTTAATGACTGCATGAGCTTTTTATTCATAACATGAGTGTGCAGATGCATATTTATGACCTTCTGTGTTTTAGGTTCACTCAATGCTCATTTGCTGAGAAATCTGTCGAAAATCTGCTGAGAGTGTTGCCAAAGATGTCGACACTGCAGAGACTGAAGTGAGATTTCCGCATCCACACAGAAACCAAAAATGTTTTTCTTTTCATTGAATGTTTCACAAAAAGTTTAAACTTCTATTTATTAACAGTTAATAAAGTCAACAGTTAATTCAGCCAAATCACAAAAGCGACTCAAAAGTCCCAGAATTTATTCGATGTTCTGAAAATGTTTGTCAAAGTTTCATAAAATAAAGATCTGGAAAGTATCATGTCACAATCAAGCTCATATTAAAACCCAGTCCCCTAAAAATGCTGTTTATGTTTTGAAAAATAATTTGTTTTCCAGGAAAGAGAACCTCCACATTCTGGAAAACGACTTGCAAAGTTCCAGAGAAACAGTTATATATTTCAGAAAGATGCAGAAAATCACAAATAATTTTGAAAAAAGTCTTGAAAGTAACCATAAAACTAACATTAGGAAAGTATCAGATTTCAATCCTCCTGGTTGCTAAAATTTCCTTCCAAGTCCCAGGAAAGTAAGTTGTAAGTTTTGTGAATAAATCGTAACGTTTCCTAACCTTTTACCTGCTCAGATGTGAGTTAATATCTCATAAATATTAATGTATCTTCAGCTGTTTGGTAGCTTTGTGGCTGATTAATTGTTCTTCCTTTGTTCTTAGTGTTAGCAACAGCATCCTGTCCACTTCTGATGCTTTAACTCTGATCAGCTGTTTCCCTGAAAACCATCGAGTCTCATCCGTGGAGCTCAGGTATTGCTCCAACAGGTCTCCTAGGAGACGATGCATGAAAGTGTTTTTAGATTTTTATGCATAATATTTAAGGACTTTTTAAAAATTTGGACATTGATGCCGTTTAGTTAATTATTGCTTGTGACTCTTCAGTCCACAGGGCGAATCCTTCATTCATTTTGCTGGAGTTAAAGCAGAACAAGTCAACTGCAGGTGTGTGAACCACAAACTGCTCTAAATGCTGTCGGTTTTTAATTAGCTCACTATTACTGTAGATTCATCTTGATCTGGTTTCACTTTTGCTCTCCCTGCTGCTGCTGTGTGTGAAACTGTCCTGCACTCACTTGCGTTAAACAGGAAATTGTAAACAGTGTATTTTAAAAGTCCTGCACTCATTGCTGCACCTGCCTTTCATTTAAACATGTTTGGTATCCATGGAAACGCCAAACTGTAGAAACTGATAAAAAGTTTGAGTTGAGCAGGAAGCATTGCAGGGCTGCAGGAGAGACGGCAGTGACCAGGCAGGAAACAGAAAGACAGAGTATGGAACTCCGGTAGTGCCAAAAACGTGTATATATATATATATATATATATATATATATATATATATATATATATATATATATATATATATATATATATATATATATATATATATATATATATATTAGTGACTCTATTTTTATCTTTCATACCTATCAAGTCTACTGTTTTAACCTCCTTTCCTGCCGTGTTCCCATACCAGTATTTTCCTGCAAATATCCCTTATTAAACCCACACATTTTTTTATTAGATAAAAAAAACAAAAACAAAAAAAAAAAAACAATAAATGTGGGTATTTTAAAAAGTAAAAAAAGTAGAAGCAATTTTAGACATGTAAAAGTAAGTTTAGTAAGTAAAAACAGCAAATCTTCAGTTTTGTAAATGATTCCAGTCTGGGCCAAGAGAAAACGCTTATTTTTTACTAAGATGCCTGTAAATGTACGTTTTTTTTTTTTTTTTTAACTCAGCCACATCAGTCTTTGCCCAGATAATGTGGACCAATGGTTTCTAAAGGCTTGCAGCCTCATTTATTCGATCAGGTTTATATTCTGCATATTGCAAAAAATTCTGGCAAAGGACAAAAAAAGAGAAAAATCAAAATTATTTCATGTTCCAGTCTATTTTTCTCAAACTGTGATACTTACACTTCAGAACAAGACTCCTTTGTGAGATATCAAGATTACTGAAATAAAGCTTGTAATTTCTGTATTTTGTTTAAAAATAATTTTTGATTTGTTATTTTTTTAACATAGTTCAGAAAACCCCTGTGGGGCTTATGAGGTGTATATTTGGATGAAAGATAAAAACTGATCAATCTGTTTCTGTTTTCAGATTAACAGATTTTTCTTTCAAAGAAGAAAACTTTGTTTTACTGGACCGATTGAACCAGATCCTGCAGCAGAACCGGCAGCTCTCTTATCTCGAGTACGAAACACAACTCCTCTCAACACCACAACCACAAAACTGCAACGTAATTTTGACCTTTTACTCATTTAAATAAACTGACTTGATGCTTTTTCTGCTGCAGTTTGTCAGGAAACCAGCTGGAAGACGAAGGAGTGAGATGTTTATTGGAGTCTCTTCCAAATATCAGCGTCAGCAGCTTCATCAAGTAGGAAACATTCGTGTCTTTGTTGCAGCTTGAAGCTGTTGTGTTCAGTACAACTCTCCGAACTTTAATCTTTATTTTCAGTCTGAGTAAGAACGGGCTGAGCCAGCAGGGGGCGCTGCATGTAGCCGCAACACTTTGCACCTGCACTAATGTCTCTGCTGTGGAAGTCAGGTAAATGTCTGCAAAGAATCACAGCAGAAAATAACATTTCCTGCCTCTTGTCCCGTAACGGTGATGTGTTTCCTGCTAGTTTGGGAGCAGATGAAAGGTGTCTGATCTGGTTTACGCAAAAAGGAGGAGGAGAAAAAACTCTGAGGTGAGAAAAGAGACAAAACAAGGAGAACTAAAAGCTCAACATCCAGTTTTTATTGCAACAGAGAACAGATTGGAAAGGGTTAAACAGCAGCAGATGCAAACATAGCAGACAGAATCAAGATGTATTGGTTGAGAAAAATACTTTATTAGCTTTTAGACATTAAATATTGTTCCTTTGCTCTTTTTACTGTCTTCCAGTGTCAAAGACAGTGAGCTGCACTGTGATCATCTGCTCAGATTAGCAAATATTGTCTCAGACTGTCTGAGTTTGACCAAAGTGGAGTAAGTAAGATTCAGTCTCAACCATTTTGAAGATCTATTAATAAATGTGAAGTGTTTTTTGTGCTGAGTAAATCGATTTAGTTGATTAATGAAATGTTGTGTTTTTATTGTTGCGCAGATTAAAGAACAACATGCTGCAATCTGAGTGGATTGAAAAGTTTGTGTCAACTTTAGACGTTAATCTGAGAGGCTGTACCATCAGGTGAGATTATTTATTGCGTCAACCGATTTATAAAATACTTCTTTCCTCAGTTAGGTTGAGGCGCTAAACAAACAATGGTTTAATGAAACCACTGACCTGCTGCTCCTCTTCTCTCGTCTTCATCAGTGTTGAAGAAAGTTGGATCGGCGGCGACGACGCAGCGTTTTTACTGCGCCGCTGTCTGCAGCTCCACAAACCCGTCCAAACCGTCAGGTGAACAGAGACTCCAGACAAACCCTGAACTCACCGCGGGGCGTTCAGGGAGGAAGTCATGACTGTGATTTTGTTTTTTAGGATTGGTGACGCGACACTGCAGCTGGTTCTGACGGACAACATGCAAAGGTGCTGACTCAGGAGAAAACCCTCGCTAAGCTACTAGTTCAACTGGCAGATTATCTTAGAACAAAACATTTTCCCACGTCATAATTAGATATTTTGATCAATATTAAGGAAGTATTTACTTCCAACAAGCTCATATGTTTCGCTGAAAAGATACTTCTAACTTATTTCAAGAGAAAAGTAGATCAAGGCCTCGGAAAGATTTTATATCTTCAGGCATCATTTTCTGAAATTTAAACACAATAAATCTCAGTTTAAGTCATGAAAATACCAACATCCATTATTTTTTCTATCGCTGTGCTGATTGATTCTTCTGATCAAGTTTTATTTATCATGAGAAATTAAGTTGTCCTTTTTTCCCACCAGTGATGTTGAATTTTCGGCTCAGTCAGCGATTAAAAATATAAGGTAAGTGACAGAAATGCAAATTATTCCTGCAAATAATGTGCAACCAAGATAAGAACCATCATATATCACACATTTAACTCCATCTCATTTTTCATGTAATTAAAATCAGTTAAAGCTGCAATATTCACCCTGGAGTTCGAGATGTAAACACTGTAAAACAAAATAACATTAATGGTAGTTAATGCTGGTATTTTACTGTAAATTGGACAAGTTTTTTACAGTATAGTTTTGACCCCTAACATTTTGATTCAAGCATCTTTTCAGAACCTTTTCCCTATAGAGCATTAAAATCTTTATCCTCTCCTTAGGTTTTACCTAAAGATGTTTTTGTTCTCTTTTTTAGTGTCTCCAGCAGCAGCGTGGAAGGAGCTGAATTACTCTGCTCTCTTCTGCCCTCGTTGCCAAATCTCACGTCTCTCAGGTGAACATCTTCACCTTTTTCCTTAACATCAGGGGTTTTAATTTTCCTGTGACGATCGCTTCCTGTTTCCCTCTGCAGTGTTGGAGTCGAGCACAGCTTTGTGCCTGAGGAGCTCTTACACGTCATCCTGAGCTCTACGTCCATTCAGAGTTTAACGTGAGCAACAAAACAAGTTTAATTTCTTTATTAAACATTTTCTCATTGCATCCAATTATGTAAGGATAAAGATACAGCTTCTTTTTAGTTTCCTGCATTAAAAAAGAAAGAATATGTAGATAAATGCAACTGTGGAAGACCAGCAACACGCGACATATTTTCATTTTAAAAAAGAGAAAATAAATGAAGCAACACAGTGGAAATGTAAACTGTATGACATCCTTGAAAAACAGTTTTCTCATTTCTCGCTGTTTTTTTAGCCTCACATCTTGTCTTTTCATTGTTGTTGTAGTTTATTGACGTTGCACTTTGCAGGCTTTTATTTGCCTAAATGTTTCAAGCTGCTGCTACAAACCTGGTCAGTTTGTTTCCATCTGTCCGACAATCGCTCTGTAAATCTTTTGGGTCGGTCTTTGAAGCAGTTGTGACTCAAATGGAAGGATAAATGCACAAAAAATGTAAATTTTGCAGAAGATGTCCCGTTTAACACATTAGACTCTAAAACTTTCCCTTTAATTGTGACTGTAAATTTAATTTTAACCTCATTTTCTCTCTCCTCCAGCTTGTCTGGCGTCATCATAAGTGACGCGGCGGCTCAGACTTTGACCAGCCTGTTGCCACGCCTTCGCTCGTTCACGTAAGCTCATCAGTTAATATGAAGAGTTCAAAATAGTCTGTTCTTCCATGCAGTTTATCGACGTATTAATGACGCAGCATCGTTTTTGTTTTCCTTCTCCTCTGCAGTTCGTCGCATTGCGTTTGGTCAGCCGCTGGACGGCTGCTGCTTATCGAAACGTTGAAGGAGAGCAGCGCGTTGGAAGAACTTTGGTAAAACCTCAGTTTATCAGATGTTCGACTCCATTTAAAAGTCAAATGTTTGCATTTGTCAGTATTTCCGACTCATTGTTTTGTAGCCTGGATGCGGCGATGCAGCTGAATGAAGACTGCAGCAGAAGTTTGGCACAAACTCTGAGGAACATGAAATCTTTGCAGATTCTCAAGTGAGTCAAAGTTTCTAAAATGTAAAATCTCTATATCGTGAAAATAACATAAAATGCACCAAATCACAGAATAGATCAGTTTTCCTGATCAGAAACATTTTATGTGACTCTGTAATAAATGCTTTTAAATCTTCATTCAATATCTTTGATCTATCAGTTATAAAACTGATCACATCCTGCAATGATTGGTCTTGTTCACAAACCTTTCAGACACTTTTACTTGGCTAAGTGTCATATGTCACACTCAGCATGTGACATGTGTCCCACGTTCCAAACAAATGCTAGATGTGTGCATCGAATATAAAGTTGCACGATAAAACTAAATCACAGTCATCATCAAAATATGTGTGCATTACTCTAATCACATTTAATAGAATGTTATTTTAAGGGTCAAGCATTGAGGCTGATGCTAAAACTCACTGAATGATGAGAAAAGAAAACTGGAGAAGAAGAAAAAGAGTTGAGAAAGAAGGGATAATAATAATTGAAATTATGATATTGCTAATCAATGTCTGGCTGAAATTATGTAGCACATAAAAGCATGTAAAAATATGGTTTCAGCTGATTTTATATTAGAAGACAAACAAATTACATTCGGGTCACCTGCCTGAAACTCTCATTTGAAGGGCTGTGATGATGAAAAGTAATTTCAGGTGAAATAAATAAATGTGTGTCTGTTTGTAAAAGGCTGGATGAAATCGTAAAAAGTTCAGGACATCCAGAAGCCGACGTTGTTCTGGACCTGCTGGCCGGGATGGAAGAACTCAAACAAATTCAGGAGATACAGTGAGTTTGTTTCCCTCACAGAAACGGGTTTTGAGTCATGAAAAGTCCGTCTTCCAGGGAAAGAAGCTGAATTCATCTTTACTTTCAGGTTGGGAGGCTGGAGGATGGGTGATGCGGGGATACAGAAGCTGACGGGAATCCTTCCTGGCTGGAAAGATCTCAGGACGATCAGGTGATGAAACGACCGTCCATCTTCTACACACTCATCCATGCAGCTTTGCTCCTCTCAACAATATGCACCAGTTTAAACTAACACTGGAGAGCATGTAGTTCTGAAATTGAAATAGGTTTGTGTCTCTTTAAGAACCTCCTGCACTGCAATAACAAAATCCTACAAAGTATTTTTGGTCGACTTTCTTGTGCAAATATTGTAGTAAACCTGAAATTAGATACGACTTTTATGGTATATATGATGAATATAAACATCTTCTATTCCTTAATATAAGATGTAAAAGAATTAGTTATAAATGAAATAATCTAGTGGTACTACAACTTTTTCATCAATATTATGAAATAATATTGATTTCATAATATTGCTTTTGTTTCTTGGTGAAGTTATTTTTAAGTTATATTTGTCTGTATTCACTAGAAACTAAATTACTAGGTAAGATTTTCTTGCCCACTGCAGTGACCCTCGCCTATTCACGGTTCAATATTCACAGTTCAATATTCACGGTTCAATATTCACGGTTCAATATTCACAGTTCAATATTCACGGTTCAATATTCACGGTTCAATATTCACAGTTCAATATTCACGGTTCAATATTCACGGTTCAATATTCACAGTTCAATATTCACGGTTCAATATTCACAGGTTGTTTTTGTGGAGCAAAACTCCAAATTATTCATGGAAAAATTTCACATGTTCATTTTGAGGCTGAAGTCATCAGATCTGGTTCGCCTTTTTCCAGATGTCAGCTGGTGCAGACAGAAAAGTGATTCTGTCTCATTTGCTCTGTAAATGTTGAAACCAGATAAAATGATTTAATATTGTTTTTACCCATTTATTTTCTCCTCCAGTCTCTCCAAGAATCTTGTGAGTGATTCTTCAGGAGAGAAGCTGCTGGAGGCTTTGAGTGGCTGCAGGGATCTGGAGGAGCTCCAGTAAGAAAATAACCTCAATCTTATAATATCGGCTTCTTGTTTAGAAATGATTTCTCTAACACTGAACTAAGTATTTGTCTGGATTACTTGGTGAACTTCTACATGGGCGCAACTAATGATTATCTTAGTTATGGATTAATCTCCTAATAAGATGAAATAAAATGGCACATTCGGCTGAAAGTCTTTTTTATGAAATATTAGAAATATTAAGCAATGCAAATAAATCATTTTTGTGAGGAAAATAAACATGTTTTTGCCTAAAATGCAGTAACATACTGTTCTTTTTATGAACACTTGATCATTTGTAGCAAAGGATGAATCTGTAAGTTTAGCAACAAAAACAAACTTCTAACGTTAACATGAAAATGTGAAAATCTTTGAACCAGGAGACGGTAAAACTGGATTTCACTGGATCACATATTTATGGACAACAGAGTTCGTCTAAATCTTGAAGGCAAAATGTGGATATTTTTTGTAGTTTTGACTTATTTGCTGCTCTGACTGTTCTTTTGATGAATCCAGATAGCGATTAATCGATTGCTAAATTAGTTGATGATTATTTGAACAATCAGTTGGTCATGATTAAGCTGATCAATAATAGAAGGTGAGGGTGAAACCGTCTGCTTGTCTTTCTGTTCCAGTCTGTCCAGTAACCATATTGGTGACCTCACTGCTGCCAGAATGGCTCTTGTTCTCCCATCAATGTCGCGCCTCTCTGTATTAGAGTAAGATTTGTTTTGCTACATATTTACATAAATTCCTTCCTTCCAGTCCTATCAGTTTAATTTGCTTCTTATTTAGTATTTCAGAAAACCGTGTCGGAAACGAGGGCTTGTTGAATCTGTCCAGAGCCATAATGAGCCTGAAGAACCTCAGAAAGATCCAGTAAGTCCTGATAGTTCAGGAATCTGATTCCGGCTGCGTTGAAGGAGGCATTGATCGTTTCTTTCTGTTTTTTCTAACGCAGCCTGACCTCTGTGGGGAATTCAGAGCTGAGCGCTGTGGCTGCCAGTTTGAGCCACTGTCCCCTGTTAGAGGATGTGGGGTAAAAGAAGAAACTATTTACCCCAACGAACTAACAGGAAACTGTTTAACTCAGCAGAAATATTTACAGTAAAAATGTTTGGATTTGATCTGAATTTCTTCACTGGGATCCAAAGAGCTAAGCTGTAGTGAAACTGATTCATTCTTCTTTACGTTACAAAGCTGATTCATCTGTGTGACTCACAATAACCTGACACACAGATCATTTCATGCTTTTTTTCAGCCTGGGGTGGAATAACTGCGGCGACGCTGTGGCGCTGGAGCTGGCTAACGTTCTGCCTGTTTGCCACGATCTGACTCGCATCGAGTGAGTTCAATTTAATACATACACACAAATATGGAAACAGTAGAGACACGCGTCACATCATGTCTGAAGTAAATGTGCAATATGCAATACTTTTGTCTAATGCAAGTATCTCAGTACGCTTGAAATGAGACAAAACTAACTTGCAACTAAGTTGTCAGCAAGATATAGAAGCTTGTTTTAGGTCAGTAATTGCTTAACATTGATAAATAAAAGATCTTTATCTATAAGGGCAGATCTATCTATTCAGTCTAATTCTGTTCTTCATTTGTTTTACATTATATTTAGATTCCTAATTTCACTTTCTGAACCTTTTGAAAGGTTTGCTGCAAAAACTCATTGTTTTTGTTTGTTTCAGTTTCTTTATTTATTTAACATTGGCTTTTATACTCCTAACTGCACTGACTGAACAAATTAAAGGTGTTTTTATATATTTGAGGAACCATGTGAAGCTACTGGTGTATTTAAGAGAGCTGTACTGGAGCAGAGTTGTTAAGTAAATTTGTAATTTAAGACATTTTTGTTTGTGTTTAAGAAAAAAATAAACATTTAAAGTCAATTCAGGTGTTTTTCTGTATGGGATCAGTTTCAGTCGATATTAAACCTCAGATATTAGAAGTGAAAAATGTGAATAGCTGCATCTCTAATTTCAAGTTAGAATCTGGACCTAAAATACTTGGTAAGATTTTATGTTTTTGCAGTGTTTAGTTGTGTTCAGTAAAAACTGTTAGTGTTTTGAAGACTTTCTATTCGTGTTTCCTTCAGCCTGGAGTGTAACGGTGTGAGCGCTGCCGGCGTGGAGGCTCTGGTCAGAGCAATAAGATGCTGCCCTGCTCTGCAGGTCATCAGGTAAACAAATCTTCACCTGGAAGCTTTTAATCTTAGTGTGAGAATGTCTGCACATTCATTTCAACATATTTTTTTCCTTCAGGTTGTGGAAAAATAAAGTCTCCTTGCGTGAATCTGAGCAGTTCAGCCAGATGGAGAGGAGGCTCAACTTTTCCTCCACCTAATGGGATCAGCAAACAAGTATATTTATTTGCAATATTATGTTTTATTGGAAAATGTACATTATTTAAAATGAGACATCTGCCCTTTTTAGCTTAGTTTCACAAGATAAAACTGCAAGTGGGTCCAAACTAAACAAAAATGACATAAAATCCGACTTTTTAATTTAAATATAGTTTAGGAAATGGATGATATGAAGTGTCTTCCTATCTCAGTCAGGGTCGGGTAAAACTCTAATGAGCTCATTATTTTTGTTTGTCGTTGCAAGTTTCTGCTGTGAAACTAAAGGCCACCTTTTATATGTTGTATTTCTGCAGACTCTGATTTAATGAGTCACTTTGCACTGACACAGAGGCCACATATGTGAAAAAACACAATAAGTCAAGAATCTGCAGTAAACAGGAGGTCATTCCTCTTGTCATTATCAAAGGTTGTGGTCTCTGTCGGAATACGTATTTATTTTTGCTCTTTGATGGAATGAAAAGTGCATTTTATTTTTTTTATTTATGTTTGAAGGAATTTTAATCTGCTTCAAACATAAGCAGAGACGGAAAGTCTTCTACTTTCCATTTAAGAGACTTGTTGATAAAAAGACACGGAATAAATGCACCTTAATTTGAAAACTAAAGTGCTTTTTTAGGATTTGTATTCAGGTTGACATTTAAGTTCCCACACATTTTCCTCTTTGCTTGAAATTCTGAGTGAAAACACTGTTTATTCATTCTCCTCTTTGTTTAACTTACAAATTGTGTGCTGGTTTAATTTCATTTTATGCCATTCCTTTCATCTTAAAGACTAAAGATTATTTTGGTGCAAAAATTTTTAAATGTCTTCCTTGTGCTGCTTCTTTACTTTTATTTGCTGTTTGTTCTTTACATGAGTACTGATACACAAGCTGTAGAAAATGACTCTTTCCTTGCCAGCATCTTCAGTTTAACTAAAGATCCTTGCTGGATATAAAGATTTTTTTACACATTGTTTTTGTAAACATGTCAGAAAAGAACTGCTGTAGCTGAAGAAAAACTTCAAGAGCAAATGGCTCCCTCATGTGGTAATTAAAGGTGCTACAGAGCTCTCTTTTTATTGCATTCCTTCACAATGTGGCGATCGGTCGCAATGATAATGTATTTTGTTTTCAGTTCATGTGGCAATTTGCATATTGAAAGTCTTCCTGCTGAAATAAAAGGTTTCTATAAGGCCTTCACTTGTATGTTTTTGAGAAATCTGAAGTTTAACATATTTTTGATTATGATCCAAAAGCACCAAAAATGCCAGAAGCATTTTTTTTTAAACGTGCAGCTGTTCTGCTATTACTTGTCCATCTAAAGATATTACACAAGCAAACACGAATATTCCGTAAAACAGTCTCCTTTCCAAAGACTTGCATATATGAGGTTTTCATTCTTGTCTCAATTAGTCAAAGCCTTGAAAATAGTGTTTTTTCCCAAAACCAAGATTTCATATTGTGTTTTAAAAAATTTATTTTCAGTGTCAAAATGTATGATTTCAAATAATTGCTGTTCAGGTTCAGACACCTAAAATAAAAGCCTGAAATTGTGCCTTCATTGGGCATTGAATCAAAAGCTACAAATGAGATATTAGTATTAAAGTGCATCCATAGCCTCGCTGCTACTTTATAGTTTGTGCGGTTTGAAGATGGATTCCTTTTGGGGGACTAGCTGTGTGGTAGGAATCAGTGTTGGTGGAATAACTTCCCCTTTTCAAGGCAGCTGCCTCGTCCCATTCTTGTGCTGGCATTGAAACATTTTGGGTTTCAATATCCTCAACTAAACACTTTACATCAGAGATGTTGGATCAAAGCGGGGAGAAATGTCTATCAACGGGTAAGCCCAACGAAAATATACAAACAATTTAACTCAAGTTCCTAATAATAAAACGGCAGAAAATGTTCAAGGAGAGTGTTTAACTGGAATTCAGAATTTGCCCCATTCTTCAGAAAAGACAACTCAAACATAGTCTGCGTGTATTGCCAAATCTAAGGAGTCTGAATTGGAATACATCGAAGTACAGCAATACCTAATGAAACAGCTTGATCAGATGTTGGATATAAATAAGAAACTACATGCTAAACTTAAAAAGCAGAAAGTTCTGGTGAGGAAAGTACTCAGAGAGAAGACGAAGCAAGAATTCGATGGTTTCTGTTCATAGAAATTAAACGGTGACTGGTAAACTGCGGCAGGCGACTGAAGACAAAATGGTCTCTAAAACTCAACGAAATAGGGACGAACAAGATGAGAAAAAGCCATCGAAGAAATTTAAACGTAAGATCAAGAGAAAGGCAGCAATGACAGCTGCCTCTGATTTGGAAAACCTCAACAATGATAAAAGTTCCTGGAAAAAACAGTGAAGAAGTTTCTATACCAGGAATAGTTGGGGATCAGACAGTTACCATCAAAAATGACATTCATATGGTTAAAACAGTTTTCGCTAAACTGAATAAGAAACAGAACAACCTATCAAAAAACTCAGCTAAATGGGGACCAGCAAGATAAGAAAAAACTATTGAAGAAATCAAAACATAAGATCAGGAGAAAGGCAGCAATGAGAGCTGAACTGAAAACCGTTATAAACCCAATAGAAACAGATGAAAATGTGATCCAAAACACTAAGGGACCAAAATCTGATTTCGAAATAATACCAGCGATCCAACAGACAGCTTTTGAGGAAACAGAGACAAAACCTTGCAACGGTGCAAAGAATGATATCTCTGAACAAGAAGAGAGCCCCATGAAAAAGATTTCACTGTGGAGGCGTTTCAAAAAGGCTTTGACTCCATCTTGTCTGCGCCAGTTCAAAGACAGATGTAAAGACCATCCAGCATAGACATCAATTTATGTCTCTAGTATATTAGAGACATAAAGGGGGGTGAGGCCAGAAGTAAGTTGGCCCCACCCCCAATTACTGCCAATTTTTCCAGTTGGCAGTAATTGGAAAAAGAGAATTGGACATTTGAATATTAAAAAGCCAGGACTGCACGTGGGAAATGTCTCCCCGTGTAGGTGTGGGTTCACTCCGGGTGCTCCAGTTTCCCCCACGTTCAACATCAGTGCTCATGTTCATCCATTGTGAGATTTTTATTTCTAATTCTAAACAGAAAATAAGACAACCACATTTATTAATTAAAGGGAGATTTGGAAAAGAAATGTAAACAACGTGGAACTAAACGAGCCTTTTAGAAATACACGAATTGGGAAAAATTTTGAAAACTGTCTTTCTGGGCAAGATATAAATATCAAAATTTATATAGAGAGAGAGATAGATATCTATCTCATAAGATCATCAGAATCAAACCTATTAACTATACCGAGAGTCAGAAGTAAACACGGAGAAGCAGCTTTTAGTTTTTATGCTCCAACACTATGGAATAAACTTCTTGCTCATTGTAAGTCTGCCCCTACCTTGAGTTTATTTAAAACAAGGTTAAAAACTTTCTTATTTGAAGTTGTCTATTCTTAATTTTTTAATCCCACTCACTTACTATAATTACAATTTTCATGTTTACTTTGTCTATTTTTGTCTGCTTGCTCTTTTTTTTTTATTTTCTTCATCTTCTAACAGTATGTAGTCCTTATTTTGTACAAGCACTTTGAATTGTCTTTGGCTGAAAAGTGCTATATAAATAAAGTTGCCTCGCCTATATATATATATAAATCTAACTTTTTATCTCTATATCTATCTGTCTCGCTATAAATATATTTCTATATAGATATCTATATATCTCTACATATCGATATCAATCTCTCTCCCTCTATACATATATATATATACATATATATATGTCTATAAATCCATCTCTCTGCCAAATGTGGCTTTTTGACTAAAAGAAAGAAACAGTGAAAATTAATGGGATCTTACGGAATAGTTAGCTACCCGCATTGGCGTAGTTAGCTACCCGCACTAGCATGGTTAGCTACCCGCATTGGCGTAGTTAGCTACCCGCACTAGCATGGTTAGCTACCCGCATTGGCGTAGTTAGCTACCCGCACTAGCATAGTTAGCTCCTTCATTGACTCAGTTGCTTCGGATGCAGCTGTGGGTTTTCTTCCGTTGGCTTTCTGTCCTCACAATGAAATGAGCACACACAGCAGTTTGGGTTCTCTTTTAAAATTTAGAATTTGTAGCCAAACTATTTGTTTTTGCTGAACTTTTTTAAATGAAAACTACCGCTTTTGTTTTGGGAGCCCGTTCAAAACTCACTTGCTCCAACCACAAACTAAACGTGGTCTGATTATTAGAGCACAAACACGAACGTCACCAACAGTTACCCGACCTCCACAGGGGCATCTGAGGACACTTTCCAGTGGCACGTTTCTCTCCAGAACCGGTCAATGTGTGATTCGGTTCGGTTCTAGTCCAGTGGGGAGATTATCCGTTGATTTGCAGAGACACTCAGTAACGCAGAATCTCGAGGTTCTGCGTTGTGATGGACTAAATAATCCCAGATATTTTATTTTGTCTTATAAATAAATTTTGCTGGCCCAGTCATAATTATAAAGACTCAGATCATTTGCTTCATTATATCTTTAAATTCAAACGAAAAATAAAATTCACACCAAGCGCTCATATCCCAACGTCTAGAGCAGTGACGTCACGTCCCAAAGCCCTATAGAAATTATTCACCCCTTATATGTTTTACACTTTACTTTAACAAATCAAGCATGATCTACCAATTGTGGCTTTTTGACTAAAAGAAAGAAAAAGTGAAAATTGATGGGATCTTACATAATCAGATGCTGCAATCACTGGAGACTCCTTATACCACATGATGCAGGCTCCGCCCCAAAGCGGAAGTGGAGCAAACCCCCAACCAACAATAATCAATAAACGTGTCAGATGCATTTTGCACGCACAAAACGGGTGAGTAATGACTTAAAGAATAAAATTCACACAAAAAACCTGCCTTCAAGAAAATGCTTAAAAATAAACATTAGCAGAAAAAGGTGAGTAAATGTAAATACCACAGTTAGTGCAGCACATGTTTTCAGCTACCATTGGAATTTAAACTAAAAAATAAAGCATTACTACTCTCAATTATTTATCTTTGATTTGACTATTAATAAGTGTTGTTAAGACAAAAAAAAATAATAGATATTTGCTACCAGTTACCTTCATTCAGATGAACAAATGGTAGTTTGGACTTTACGTCAGCAGCATTCCTGGATTTATTTCTTACATTATTCCAGGCTCCTTTGGGTTTTGGAACTAAATTGGATTTTGTTCTTTAAATACTCTGGGTTGTCCAGGTTGCATATTTCCCTCTGACAATGTTGGAACATGATTTTCTATTATTTTCCTCCAAATCTCTATAACAGTAGCATGTTAGCAATGAGGTTCTGTTCTTCCAGAAAAGTGGAGTGCACTTCTGTACAAATGTCAGTTGATTGGACCTCTGTTGATTTAGGTTTGTTACTTTAAAGGGGGTGAATAATTATGCAATAACTTATGTTCTATATTTCTGTTTAATTGCCAATCAGTTTTCCCCTTCATATGAAAGTGTTTTTTTTTTTTGTTGTAATTTTTCTAGTAAAAAAACTAAATTTTGTTGATCACTATTGATTTATAAAAACAATATAAAGGGTCCAAAAGGGTGAATACGTTTTATAGGAACTACATATACGTGTTACAGGACATACAAAAAGCAATACCAAACTTGCTTTGGGGTGCGAATGACATCATATTTTACTGACTCCAGGGTGCTTCCTGACTCTGACCTTTTATTTTGAAAGAGAAACAAGTATATATCCGGTTAGACCTTATTTCCGCCAACTTGAACGTCCTCCGTCCGTCGCTGCCAGAAACAGTCAGCCGCGCTCCGAGGATGATTTCCGCTCACACACTGTTGCGCCTCCACGGATAATCCACCGCAGGTCAAAATGTCAACTCCAGTTTTCACCCTTATATAGACAAAAAGAAGAAGAAGAAGAAGTGACTTCGAGTTTGTTTGTTTTTCTTCCCCATTGGGAGAAATAGTCATAAAAAGCGGTGGAGTGGAAAACGCCTGAGAAGTTGCTCATCATTCTCTGAGGTGAGTCTGTTTTAGCGTCTCTTCGTTGATCTGAGAGCAGGTTGGTTTTAACGCACATGATGTGTGCGCAAAATGACCTGCAGCTTTAGGAGCATTCAGACTGCGGGTTAGAGGTGACAGGCGGAAGGATGTGGGGGCAGCTGTGAGATTCTGGTGGAAATCTTGCATGTAGAAACAGAAAAAAACGCGTTTCTGGGACACCTTCATAACCTCATGTGAGTTTAGATCAGCAGACATCTATGTATGATTATTGTTTATATCTGTCTGTGTCTCCAATGCAGCAGGCAGGACATGTAATTAGATCTGATGAGTGTGTGCAGAGGTCACTGTGCTGGATGCGGGTAACAACCTGCCCTCTCTCTGGTTTCCCCTTCTGTGCGACTGGGATGAGAGTGTCTTCCCACTGGAGGGATGCAATACAACTTCATGCTTTCAGGAGACTCTAAACTTGGAGAGAATCTCTACATTTTCAGATTTGCCAGCTTCTTTTGACAGCAATGTGATGCGCGGAGTCAGATTTGGTTCAGATTCGTGAATCAAAGCACTAGAAGGAACCAGCAGGTGAGGATAGACGCAAACCACTAAAGCCCTGAACAAAGAGTGAGTTAGTAGAGCGAGTGAAGACCTGTTATTTTCATCTTCATCATCACAACCTCCAGTGTGACATCACAGGAGTGAGGCAGAGGACCGCTGGTTGTGACACATTAGTATCTTAGCAACAGACCGCATCCTTTCAGCGTGCCGCCGTGAGAACAAAACCGCCGTCATGGACACAGAGGGAGCTGTTTGTTCAAAAAGCTGCGGCAGAATTCAGTCACTTCTATTTCTGATGAGAGGAACTTTTTTAGATGCTAGAAAACCGTTTCTCCGTCTTTACATTAAACTTCTTTGTTTTGGCGGTTGGCGCTGAATGGTTGTGTGTGTTTATGCGGTTGTACCTCTAGGACCTTTTCATGACCTTTAGGCCTCATGGGGTCAAAAGCCTGGCCTACTGCGGTGGTCCAGCATCTTTTAGTTGAAGGTCTGACTTGACGTCAGCAATAGTCAGAAATATTTTTACACAGAAGAACTGAGACCAATACAGTCATCATATGTGTGCATAAGTTTTATTTTTCATTATGTTGGTATGTTTCAGTCGAAAACAAATGAACATTCTCATGTCGTCCAGGTTGCCCTCCTGTGACCTCAGATCATGGCCTACACACTGGGCGTGGCACCAGACGGTCGGACCCGCTCCGTCGGACCGCAGCACTGCGTCACTCGAGTCGAGCTCTCTGTCACTGCGTCCAACCTGCTGGATCGGGATGTGGCCTCCAAATCGGACCCGTTTTGCGTTCTCTTCCACGAAGTGGATGGAAACTGGGTGGAGGTACGTCACCAGGGAGGAGCTGACGGTTCCTTTGCGAGGAACTTCTACAAAATGCATAGACACTTTTCAGATCAGATCAAAAAAGTTGAAAAGATCTGAATCAGTATTGCTAGACCATTTGACTCTGAAAATAAACAATCGGGTTGTGTTTGCTGACCTATAGGTTGTGATCCAAACACACGAGGTTTTGACCATCTGGCATCAGTCATGGCATGCTGAGTCCAGGGAAATGTTGCCAGATTCCTGAGCTTTATTACGATAGAAAACAAGGGTGGAATATGTGCTTAAAGGTGTAATTAGATTAGTAAAGTCAATATGTTTTTACTCATAACTCTTTCCTCTTTGACCCTGCAATTGACCTTATTTATAAAAAATAGTAAATTGGCTAAAGACGTCTGAATTACTGACTACTCAGGTTCCTGCATAATTTTACATGTAATGTTTTTCATTAAGATTAACTGAACCCCAAACTTGTTTTTAAGATAAACCATATGAATGGGCTCTGTTTTTATGTTGCTGTTCAAATTGTGAAAATTTCTTTTAAATTTGTGTAATTCTGTAATATTTTGCCAAAAACCGTCTCAGTGTTGCCCTCTTTGGGTTGAAAAGTGGCTACTGCAGTTAAATTTACCCACTGGTTACAATCATACAGCTTGGTCACGTGTCACCAGCCCTGGTTCAGATTTAAAACCATGTCAGTCCGACACACGCCCCCTGCTGGTCAGGAGTTGGAAAAATGAGCTGATTGGTGCTTCGCATGTTGTCACCAGATAAATCTCCAGAAGAAAAGTTGCTCGACTTGTCGCCAGCTTTTTAAATTTTTTTATTCAAGAGAGGTTTGAGTGTCACTAAATATAGTCCCAAAGTTACTAATTTGGTGCAGTGTCCCCCTGGGCTTAGCCCTGCACTTGGCCACGCCCCTTCGCATATATTGGCTCCGCCCACTCGTGAGAATTTTAATGTTCAAATTTCCAAGTGTAGAAACAGGTTAAAGTAAAGGTTTTTGGTGTTTGATGGATTAAACACCACCAGACAGATGCAATCAATGTGACTTATGTTTAAAAAACTTTATTTATATTAAACGGCAGTGAAGCCACCATAAAATCAGACAGCGTTTTATGACGTGCTCCATTTGCACCTGTGAGTTTCTGCAGTTCACGGTTAGAAAAGTAAACTACACCAGTCAGCTTGTCCTGGTAAAAGCCAGTAAGAAACAGTGAAACCACAGAGTTTCAATATTAGTAAAAAGTGACTCGTCTCTCTGCCATGGGAGTGAATGTAGGTCAGCGCACCACATAGAGCTGCAGTCACTCATGCAGCTTACAGCTGACTGCAGAGACTTCAGTAACATGGTCAAGCCCTTCTTTATCACCTGCTGCTGCTTATAAATCCAGCCTGAATGGGAAAGTATAAGTTCTCCTCTCAGAGGTCAGAAATACCAGCTGGGATTTGGGAAAAGTTTCACAAATGCAGCTTAAAACAAAACCAAGATGCTGAAGGGAGACATCTGTTTGCAGAGACGCTGTGAGCCATTCTCCTCCTCAGGCTCTGCATAGATGGTGTTATTTCTATTAATAACCTGTTTGCTGATGGGTTTTTCTTTTCTTTCCTCACTTTTTCTCTAGTCAGTACATCCTGAGCTGAAGAAGCATCAATTGATGCATTAAAATCTCTTTTTTATCTGAAGGTTTACAGACACTAAAGCATACAGTGAGTCAACAAGAACTCAATATATGGCAAAGTTATGATTATTGCAGTAATGGTTCCACAGTGTGCGAGGACAGCGAGGTAAAAAACTACAATAACATCAATAAAATTATAAATCCTGGGATGAAAACAATGCATTTTAACATTTACTTATTATTTATTATCTGGGGTTTATGTTCTTTATTAACGTATAGCAAAAAGATAACAACACTCTTTAATTATGAAGATTTATGGCAAGTCAGTAATAACGTGGTGGTAATTTTTCTTTTTTTTTTTTAACCATTAGTACACTTTGATGCAGCCAACTATTATTTTATTAATCCATTATTATATCAATTATTTTGACAATTAGTCAAGTAGTTTCATTTTTAAAAATGGCACATTCTGCCAATTTTCCTTAAATACTTAAGCTTATGTCATACAATATTAAAAATATGTAAAAGTGCATATAAACACTTTAATCCCATTTTCTAAACAAAGAAAATGAACATTTTAAAATTAAAAATTTGTAAATAAAGCTGGAAAAAATAACATTTATTGGCCAACATGCAATAACATAACATTGCTTCAGCGAACGCTTGATCATTTGTAGCAAAGGCTGCATCTGCAGTAAAATCAATACCAAATATTTAAATAATCTCTTTCCGCCTCATTTAACATCAATACAACAGGCTGCAGGCTATTGTTTCATTTAACTAATTAAGAAATGGACTGGAATAGGTGCTTAATTTGATTTTCTTTAGTGAATTTGAACCAGATGAGGCTAAAACTGCCACTTGAAGAGTTTGTGTAGAACATATTTACAGATAAAAATGTTTTTTCAACTAAAATGCAAAATGTAAATATTTCAGTGCAGTTTTGGCTTAATTACTGCTCTGATTGTTTTGGATTTAACCAGCAAATGCTTTAAGGTCTGTAAACTTCAGCTAGTGATAAATTGACTAATAAAGTAGCTGATGATTTCTTCAATAATCGATTAATCGCGATTAACCTGATTAATGATTTCAGCTGTAATTGATGCTGCGATGCTGTGCAACAGTCAGCAGATCAACATTGAGATTTTAGCCGTCCAAGCTAGAAATGTCTCCTGTTTTTCTTTCTATATTGTTAAAACGCAAATGTGAATGCTACATTGCACCAGTTTAGATATGATGTATGTGTGTGTGCGTGCACATATGTGTGTGTGCATGTGCATGTGTGTGTGTGTGTGGGCTGCAGCTTCAAGGCACCTCTGCAGCAAACAGCTGGTCAACAGGGCAATCTGATTTTTGGGAATGCATGCGTGTGTGCGTGTGTGTGGGCGTGTGCCTTGGGTTGCAGCGCGCTGTCGGTCAGCGGGGCATGTGGCTCCAATGCGAAATTGCCAACGGTTACCAAGGTAACGCTGAGGGAAACAAAAAGCTTAGTGCTCCTGTAGTGAGGGCGCGATGGAGGAGGCGAAGCGGGGCCTGCGCCTTTTCTCGGGTTTTATCCGCAGCTCGCCGTTTCTCTCACACTCGCAGCTTTCTCACCTTCTCCGGCTGCCTCCTGTTCGCTTTGTTTTCTTCCCATCACCTTCCCAAATCCCATCACCTCTCCGTGTCTCATTCTGTCTTCGTTTTGCATCTATATCCGTCTGCGTTAGGAGATAGAGGCACGAGAAGCAGCTGGGTAAACTGAGGACGAAAAAGTGTGACAAGAGAGGGAGGGAAAACCGGGCGACAAGGCGGGTAAGGAGGAAAGAGACAGCGGGGGTGAAAGACGGAGAGGTGACAATATAAATTAAGATGAAGATGACAGTAAGTGAGCGAACTGAGCTTGATGGTAACTTGGAGGAAATATTCATCTAAGTTATGCAAATGACAAAACACCCAGTTAGCAGTCTGCTGGAGCAATTTCCTAAAGCCTGTGATCTTTTTTCTGCTCCCTAAACTCCAAATCCTAATGCTAATCTCCACACGTGTTATGAGCACAGATATAAGCTTGTAACACTGCAAGTGAGAACTCGCATGCAGTGGGATGTTCTGTCACTGAGGTTTAAATCACACATTCACTAGACTGCAAAGTGCAGCCTTATGGAGCCTGGAGTCTTTATTTGGTGGTTCTATTAACTTTAACTTCTTTGAACCTTTCTGCACCAAGACGCAGATTGAAGCAAGTTTCTTTTCCTTTCTTCTTCCACCACCGTGTTGGAAATAAATCAGTCTGAGTCAGAATGATGTTACTCCACATTTCGTCTATTTAAATGACAGCTGGTGACTGAAACCAAATTGGGTTTGTCCACCAGAGAGCACAAGATGTCCCACTCAGCGAAAGTAGGCCACAGTTCAGGGATCTACAGTAAAGACTTCAGACTGAGACAAAACGGAAACAAAAAGAGATTTTGGTGACACTTTATTTGACAAACACTGACATAACACCTGTCATAAAAATGAATGTTTATGACATGATGTCATGAGGTGTCATTTGGTAAATAATGGCACGTTTAATGCAACATTGATACTTTTAATGGATTTGTAATACAAGTTTTAATGTAACTTTGCAATAAAAGTATAATTATTTACCAAATAATTTGCATATTCATGACAACATTCATAAAAACTCCTTCATGCTCATGCTTATATGAACAGCCATTCAAATAAAGTGTTACTGAGATTTTTATGCTAAAGTGGTGAAGCTCCTAACTCTACATGTGTATGGCTGCAGGCTCATGAAGTGATACAAACCCCTTCATTTTTATGAAACTCTTTTTCATTCACTATTTGTTTTATTTTTGCTCCATATTCATAATGTATTTGAGTAAATATTTGCGCCCTCCAGTTCCTCTGCATCGCTGGTTCTGGTGTCTCTTAACTGTCATGTTTTCCTGCTCTTTATTCCCCTTTTTTTGAATTGCATTTGTTTCACAAACACAAACTGATCCATGTTACAGTATTAACTGGAAATCACCAACATTTACTGTATTACTCTCTTCCTGTACCATGACCACGATGCAATTCTTACTGAAACTGAAAGATCAGAGGGGAAGTACATTTAATTGACCAGATATTTTTTCAGCAAGCAGAAGGACAAAGGAAATACAAAAGCTTATGACGGCCGCCTTTCAATCATAATATTCCACACAACGATAATTGCATATAATAGTTATAAATAAATAAATAAAACATATTCAGCTGTACAATAAAAATACAGATATAAACTGCTTAAATGCATGACCTAATTAAGTAAAACGTAAACAACATATGTAGATTTTAATAAAAAGTTGTCATTCGAGGGAATTCACAAAGAAGCACACTCTTCTCCATTTGAATGTATTTCCTGGAAATGTGAATTTGCTCCACAGATTCTCTTTAATTTGATGTTTTGAGTGAAGAGCACACATCCAGTCAAGTGGTTGAAATTTGAATAATTAGCATGAATTAATTAGCATCATTTTAGCGAGATGTGCCACCGTTAAAGTATCAAAAGTCATTTTAACGAGGATAGTGACTGTTAAGCAGTGTGAGTTAAACTTTCCAGCCTGCTATGCTTGTTTTAGTTCTGGCATCTGCAGATTCATTAAATATATTATTTGATACCATAAACTTCATGTGAGTTGACTACATTTTAACTCATTTTATTTTCTCAGTTATGTCTTTAGGTGTCCAAAGTGCGGTCTGGGGGCCATTTGCGGCCCCTGGGCTGATTCTGTTTGGCCCACCGATGGAGACTTTCTTTCATTTAATCAGAGGAAAAATATTGCTAATTAAAATTTTTTATAATTGAAAATATTCAGTTCAACACAATTTCATATGTTCATATTTAGCTTTTGTTGCAGATTTAAGCGCCCAGAATAAAGTAATCACACCCTTTCCTCCTGTTTGTCACCTTGCAGCTCATAATGGAGTCACATCGTATTTTTGTTGTTGTTTTTTCTCCAGAGCAGAATTCCTTCATCTGCATGTGTTCATGTGTTTTCCAGCCTTTCGTTGTCTCATATCATAGTAAACCTGGGCAGATGAGGTTGACATGAGGACAAAATGCTGCGAGGTTCTGATTCAGCTCCGTAGCCTGGAGAGCCGGGTTCAAATCCGCTCTGACTCAAATCTAAGATGCACACGGGAGCCGCCGTGTGCCGTGTGAATTTACCTCTTTAAGCCCTGAAGCGTAGCGAAGCATAGCGAAGCGATCTCCTCCGCTCTTCATCACCGATGCTCCTCTTGGGCTTCCGTAGTTCAGAGTGATGTCAGCTCACCCAGGGGGCCATCTTGTTTAACAATTTAAGTCAACTCCACGACAAAATATAAATATAAAGGCTACGATTTTCTTTAAAATGAAAAAAAAATTATGATTTTACAAGAATATGGACGTAGTAATATGAGAACGCTTTAATTTTACCAGAATAAAATTATGATATTTTGAGAATGAAGTAGAAATTTAATGAGAACAACATAAAAAATAACCAAAAATAGTTATTCAAGATTTTTTCTCATTAAAACAACTTTATTTTTGTAATTTTCTGTTAATATTATGATTTTATTCTCATAGTTAAACAAATATTCTCATAGCCTGGCCCTACTGCCCCACCATACACCCACTGCTCTCGGAAAGGATTTTTGAAATGAAAACCACTTTTTGAAAATAATTTACTGTCATTTCCAATTTATGTTTTTTTAGAAATAAATTAAAAAGCTTAAAATCGGATCTGGTACAAAATGAAATCTGAGAGTGAAGATTTCTTTTCTAAGGTGATTGTTGATGTTTTCCACGTTGTCATTCTGAAATGAACACATTTTTATTCATTTTCTCACTGATAAGAAGCTGGTAATCAAAGTATTTGATGTGACTGTTTTTCTTGTTTTATATGTAAATGTTTTTTTGCTTAACAAATAAAAACCTGTTGCATTTTTGTACATTCGAGGTGAGACTTGAATAACTTTAGGATCTGATAAAAACTTGATTCAAAACTAAACCCTGAGAGAAAACAGATTATTTTTAACTCATTTTTCTGAGCATCAGTTGTAACTAAAGAGACATTAATGAAGTAAGACATGTGACGATGTAAAGCGTTTTGCTGCAGCACAAACACAGATGTAATTCATTCACAAGATTCTGGTGCTTCACAGTTGTCATCTCTGCTACATCAGTGCATCAAACTGCTGCTTCTGCTTGCCGTAGTTCAGAAGTGGCGACAGGCTAAACATGCACTGACCTCATCTAATGGTGGATAAACAGGCAGTGAGTCAGAAGCTGGTTAGTGGAGTCACAGTAAGAACACGACTCCTGCTGTCCTTTCAGAGACTCCCACACGCGCTGGGACGTCTGCGTCCGTCTGGGCAGGTTTTGTTTGCTATAATTAGGCAGAAAGTGACTCCACCAAGCTAACTGAGCTCTTTTAATTAACAGTTAACATCAGAAGATAAAAGAAGAACAGATCAGTAACTAAACCAAATTAAATACATATCTCTTTAAAAATGAAAACAATCTTTACAGCTAAATGTAAAAATGTTCTGCAGAACTCCTCAAGTGACAGTTTTAACTTCACCTGGTTGAAAATAAAACCTCATATTAAGCACCTTTTGGTATTCGGCTATTGATCAGTTAATCCCAAAAATAATTAACAGATCAATGGAAAAAATTATTAACTTACTGCCAAAAAACAGCTGGGTGTTTTTCTTTAAGCACTTTGACTGTTTGTGGAAGCAGTTGAGACCCAAATGGAAGCATAAAAATATGAAATTTTCATAACGGACCCCTTTTAAGAGAAACAAGCGAAATCAAAGATCAGCCCCTGTTAAAAGGTGAATTATTTGCTCTCTACTGTTTACACTTAAACTCACAGACACATTTTCGTTCTCATCCTTAAAAAACAGAGTTTGAACAAAGGATGAAATAACTTGTTATATTCCTTTGCTTCTGCTCTTCCAGCTGGGACGGACTGAGACGGCCGTGAACAACCTGAACCCGGTGTTTGGGGTCAAGTTCCAGGTGGATTATCACTTCGAAGAGATCCAGAAGCTTCGCTTCGCCATGTTCGATGAAGACAAGTGTGCCACACAGCTTTACGAACACGACTTCCTGGGAGAGTTCGTCTGCACACTGGGAGTGGTACTGCATGACCTGCTACTTTCGCAACATAACAGATTATTTTATTGGAGGAATTATTGAATTCAGCACTTGGTGCAGGAAGCTGCATCCAGTGATTAGTTTCAGGATAAAGTAAGAAGGATAGTGCAACAAAATACCCTGAAGTTAAAAACCGGGTTTGTTTTATTGAGAACAAATGCAGATGATGCTTTTAATTCTCTTCTAGATTGTGTCCAATAAGAAACTTCACAGACCACTGATATTAGCCAATGGGAAGCCAGCTGGCAAAGGTTCTGTCACGGTAAGAATAATTACAGTTTAATCCAGTCAATCCATCTCCAGTCGGTTTGCCCAGAAAGTCCGCTTTGTTTGGGGAAGTGTGAACGCGTAATCGAACCATAAAAGCGAACTAAAAACCTCAGCCTGGGCCCGGTTCAAGTGAACTCTGGTGAGGTTTTGAATGCATATCTGAACGTCAAGCAGACTGGAAACCACTCCAAAAGCAGGAAGTGGACTACAGTGCAGGGCATTCTGGGTAAACAAACAAAACAAACACTTGCACTGGTGGGAGAAATTAGAAATGATCCAATAGTTAAAATTTCACGCTACTCCATTTTGCTTATATTTTGTGAAGAAGGAAGCTGTGCTCAGTGTCCTTCTGAGGTTTTTGTGTCGTTTGCCCCGCAGGCGAGGAGGGGAACAGGCTGACCTGAGGGTTTGGTTTGTTTGACACAGTCGAGTGTGAAAATGAATCAAAGCAGCTGAAAATGTAAAAAGTTGCATTTTTACTGCAGGTGTGAAAAGCAAATAAACCCTTTGCTGCATAAAGGTGAATAAAATAATGTGTTTGAATTAAAGCCTGTCAGACTGAAAGCCGCGTTGCTCATATTTAAACATGCTTGCGTTAGCAGTGAGTCCTCCAACACCACGACTAGAAAACTTTCTCTCTTCTATCGACATTTAGTTTCTTCTTGCTGAAACTAAATGGAGAAGTTTTAACTCACAGCTCAACTCTGAGAGTGAAAAACAGAATCGGCTCTGAACTAATCAATAGGTCATCCACTAAGTTTTCTGCAATCAGAAACGGATGTGCAGATTCTAAGACTGCAGATCTGCCTATTGGACCTGATAAGAAATGTTCATATCCTGAGGGGGTGTAGCCTACATATTTTACTTCTACAATAAAGAAAAGTAAGAAAGTAGTTTGTTTATTTATATATTTGTCAGGTTATCTGCTTCTCTAAGGAATAATAATAGTGAAATATCCACTGTGTCTGTTTCCTTGCATTTAAACAAAGACTGAAATTTTGGAACCTGATAAAAAATGAATTGTTTATATATAAAACCCTCAGGAATAACTGCATTAGACAGAATATCTAATCACCTTTTACTGGAAACCTGATTATGCCTACAGTGTAATCACACTTTGTACTTTTCTACACTTTTTTAACATTTCAAAAACAAACTTTGTTGTCTTTTGTTGGGATTTTTCATGAATTGCCACAAATTTTATGAAAATAAAAGGTAAATTTGATTGAGCTGTCAGTGTCTGTAGCTCCTCCAGAGGCAGCTCTGACATTCAAAGCTTGGTGTTGTTTTCTAACCTGACTCTGCTTTAAGCTTCTCTTATGTTCTCTAACAAAGGTCAGAAAAGGAGATTTCAAGAAAAAATGTACAAAATGAAATTCTGTTTACAAATAGCGCGACTTCTGAAGAAAATCATTTACACTGAATTTCATTCAGGGGTATCAGAAGTGAAAGAGGGAATGAAAATAATTGTTCTCCACACTTTTCAGAACTTTAGTTGTAAACAGTTTGAGAACCATGTAACATTTTTATGCTCGTCTTCATGTCGGCTCATTATATAAAAAGCAGCAAAATACATTGAAGTTTGAGACCCAGCATGGAAAAACAACTTTAAATAGTTCATACTTTGTTTTTCTTATAGTTTTTAACTCGTATGGTAAAACACAGTTGTTTGGTTTACCTTTTAACTAGAGAAAAATATTGGCACCTCTGTTCTTCCATAGAGTCCAACATGGTCAGGCTGTTGTTGTTGTTTTTTTGATAAAGCTGCTGTTTTACTGTAATGGTGGATGATTTTTAACCCTTCTGAGTTGTTTGTGTTTGAGTTATATCTGGTGTTATTCTGTGCCTTTGCTTCAGATAACAGCGCAGGAGCTGTCTGACAACAGAATCATCACTTTGACCCTGAGTGGGCGTAAACTGGATAAGAAGGTAGGCGGTCAGAGCCACACACACGCACACACACACACACACACACACACACACACACACACACACACACACACACACACACACACACACACACACACACACACACACACACACACAGAAAGTCAGGATGCAAACAGAAACATGTGAATACACTCAACCCGTGCATACTAATTCAGAAACAGAGCCCACACAGAAATGTTTTAACCACCTTCTTCTTTAAAAATGCGAAAATGCGGGTGGAACAAAAATAACAGTTTTTAAAAAATGTGTAAAGAATGCAGGACGCATTGTTTTTGCCACTTGTGTGAAAATGGAAAGGAGTCTAACAATGGCTCTGCTGAGCAGAACCATTTAAACATTCTGGTTAAACATGACTCATTCATTGTTTTTTTTTCCTGTTTTCTTTTTTTTGCCACATTTGATTGCATTCACAGCTTCTCTCTTTGCTTCCATCTATCAGTAAAATGAAGCTGCTGGAATCTAGCAGAATTTAAACAGAGTGGAGCAGCTGCTGAGCTGTTTTCAGCTCATCCGGGCGCATACCTGCTGTGCACCCTCCTGTTAAATCACCAGGATGCATTAAAAACAGTAATTGCTGCTGCTGAAATGCCTTTTTGGCGAAGGCACTGTTTAAATTATCATAACATTCCAGCTGAGGCTATTATGAGAAATTAAGGGTAAGGAAGAATGAAGTGAAATAAAGTTTATTACTTTTTTAATTGTGCTCTCTGCAGGATTTCTTTGGTAAATCAGATCCCTACCTGGAGTTTCACAAACAGGGGGAAGATGGTAAATGGATGCTGGTGCACAGGACAGAGGTTCGTCACTACTGTGAATTAAATCACTTAATCTGCTCAACTATTGCCAGTTGCAAACATAAAAAGAATTTGATGAAACTGTGTGAACTCTGCTCTTGATTTTGCCATAACGTGCACAGAATTCTGAAAAGGAGACGATCCAGCTCTGAGTGCTCTTAGCCGGATAAATTGTGCACAAGCTTTTGCAAAGTGGGTTTGTTCTGTAAGAGCAAGAAACGGAGCAAAGTTTAGCAGCACATTTTGACTCCTAAATGAAGCATCATTAGACTTTCATGTTAATTTAAGAAGGGACACATTGGCAGTGGCTCATGTATCAAACATGAGGAACGGAGGGGAAAGGCTAAAACTTTTACACTCATTTTGGGATTCAGTGATTCATAAATGAGATGAGGAATTTCTTCTCTTCTGATCATTTTTTGCTCAAATCAAAGAAAAAGCTGCACAGACGAGTTTATTGATGGGACTGAACCTGGACTCTGATTTCTTTATTTAAATGACTTGATTGATGGTTTTGGTTGCCTGTTTAGAAGCGGTGATGCATTCAATGACAGATTGTTCGTTCTTCTGTCTCCCGTTTTGTTTTGTTGTTTCGGTTATAACAGGTTCTGGTTGTTAGGCTGGATATTGTTTTCTACTTTTCTGTTGTTGCACAGATGTGAAATCTTTTTTAAATCTTTTTTTTTCTATAAAACTTTTCTTCTGACCTCTAAACGCTACATCATGTTTCATTTCTTCAGCGAATCATTCCTGGCAGTCAGTAGAAATTAAGATACAAGACAGGATAAAATTTCTAACAGTTATCAGAATCTCAGCTGAATATTTGCTGCTGTCGGGTTCAGCAATGTTGTTTCTGTGACTTCAGGTGATAAAGAACACGTTAGACCCGGTGTGGAAACCTTTCACTGTGCCTCTCATTTCTCTCTGCAATGGAGATGTGGAGAGAAACATCAAGGTTGGTGCTTCTCTCACTGAAAATCAACTTTTTGCTCATTTCTGCTGTTAAAAATGAGGCGTTGAATGAAGTAGTGAAAGTCCTGGTGGAGCAGTTTGTGTTTGTGTGGACAAAGACAAACCGTCCTGGTTATCCGCTGCGTTCTGCTCGCTGACAGGTGCTGTGTTATGATTACGATAACGATGGCGGCCATGACTTCATCGGAGAGTTTCAGACCACGGTTTCCAAGATGAGCGAAGCGCAGAACTCAGTGGAGGTAAACACCGACGTCACTGTTGGGGTGTTTGTGTTTCAGTGTCTCTAAAATCTGTGTTTGGTTTCACTTCAGACTTTCTGAACTCTTAGTGACCCTGACAGCTTACAATTCTGAGTGATTGTTAAATTATTTCATTACTTTTCAGTCCAGTTTCCAAGCAATTGAGCAAACAACATTGTCATATCTAATCATCGGAAATTTTCTGCAAAAACTTGCTTGAAAACAAAAAAAATATCAAAGATCAGAAAAACTTGAGAATTTTCAGTCAGAATTGAAAACTTCTGCAAACATAAAGAAATAAAACGACTTAAAAGTGTTGGACCAGCATGTTTTTATTATTAGATTTGGAGAGTTGAAGTCTTTTTTTGTTGTTTTCTTAATTGTCACTTTATTTTTTAAATTAAATTAATTATATACTACAGTACAAAAGTCATAGCAACAGTACATTAGATTAGTGAAATATAAGATAAAAGTATTTTGGGTTAATGATTGAGTGAACTGAATGATATCTCTGTGTAAAGCAACAAAAATCAATAAATTATGAGGCCGGGAAAAATAAACATACAATCACTCAGTTAATTAAGAGTTAAGAAGTTTTTTTCTAACAAGTGGAGTTTGTCTGATTATATCCAGGATTAATTTAATAGTAAATAAATTAAATTTCTTGTTTTTGAACCTTAAAGCTGACAGTGAGATGAAAAGTTAAGCTTTCAAACACTTTTGTGGTTGTAAGTGGAAATGTTTTACTGGAATAAATGCTTTTCTATTCCAACTCAAAGCTTTTCGCACAAATAATTAAACTCAGCAACTCAAACATGAGGAATTACTGCCTGGTAAACTAATTGACATGGATTATGTTGTGAGCTTTAGTCATTATCTGACATCATCAAAATGTCAAAATGAAACCAAAAATCAATGTATTCACTTCTTTTGCTAATAATCCTGCTCACAGATGCAAGTTTTTCTCCTCTGAGGTTTTTTTCCCTTTTGCTTCTGGTCAGCCAAAGATTTAAAGACGTCCAGATCAGAGCGCAGTTCATTCATTAGCAGCTCCCTGTGTTTTCTGTGTGTGCGTCCTCCCACTGACTCCCCTTCATGTGTGATAATGATGTGTGTGTAAAGAGGAGGTGGGGGGGCTGCTAAATCACAAGCAAACAGCGACACAGGCCGGATGGAGAGATGGCGGATGGAAAAAATAGAAACTGTAAAGAAGGGTGATGAAATGAGACGCAGCCGTTAGCGTGACGGCGTTTAGCGTTTACCTGTCACATGAATCATGACTTAAAGTGCGCTCGCGTCGCAAACATCCTTCTTGATCAAAGACTCTCCAATTTAACGTGTCTCTGCAGTTTCCGGCTCACCTTCCTCGCATTAACTAAGGTTTTTTTTCTTCATGGTCCCATCAGGAAGCCCAGCGGGGCTTCAGTTCTGAACGTTTGTCTGTCCAGTTGGAGTTACCGTAGGCGGAGACCCAGACACAGCCGCAGTCACATCCCTGTCGCCTCTTCTCAACTCTGCTCTCACCCCTCCTCTTTCTCTTTTTACATTTCTACTCTTTTTTTCTTTCCTGACACCTTCTGTCACATTTTTTCACTCCTCAGGTGGAGTTTGACTGCATCAATCCCAAGAAACAGAAAAAGAAGAAAAACTACAAAAACTCAGGAGTCATCATCCTCAAGTCCTGTAAGGTGAGGAAGGAAGGAAGGAAGGAAGGAAGGAAGGAAGGAAGGAAGGAAGGAAGGAAGGAAGGAAGGAAGGAAGGAAGGAAGGAAGGAAGGAAGGAAGGAAGGAAGGAAGGAAGGAAGGAAGGAAGGAAGGAAGGAAGGAAGGAAGGAAGGAAGGAAGGAAGGAAGGAAGGAAGGAAGGAAGGAAGGAAGGAAGGAAGGAAGGAAGGAAGGAAGGAAGGAAGGAAGGAAGGAAGGAAGGAAGGAAGGAAGGAAGGAAGGAAGGAAGGAAGGAAGGAAGGAAGGAAGGAAGGAAGGAAGGAAGGAAGGAAGGAAGGAAGGAAGGAAGGAAGGAAGGAAGGAAGGATAAACTGACATTAATTTCCTGCAGTTCTTTTGGCTGCTTTGAATCTCGCTGTGAAAGATGAACTTTGCTCCTTGACAAAAAAAAAAAGTCCCCTAAAGTGGGCGGAGCTTTCATGCAGTTATACCGCACTGTACTGGTGTAACCAATAGAAAAATTAAACTGCAGTAGCCTCTGGTCAACCTACAGGGGGCAGCACTGAGGCGGTTAATAAAATATGGCAAAAGTAAACAAATTTACACAAAAATGAACAAATTTGCACAGAAGCGTAAAGAGAGAACCCTAAATAAACAATTCATCAATACATCAATAAAAAAACATTGTTGTTTTAGTTATTCTTTAATCTCTCTCTGTGGATTCAGATGGAAACTCTCATTTCTTTACGCCTTCCATCAGTATTTAAAACATTGCTCAATTCTTTTGCACTTTTGAGCCTCCACTGTGGCAAAAATGCAGGTTTGCCCAAAGAAACGATTTAGACAAATGCAAACAATATTTAGCCTTTAACGAATAAAAACAAATCTGAATGTTTTTGTGTATTTCACTTTGAAGCTGAGATTTCTGCTTTCAGATGAGATAAAGTGGAGTAATGAAGCCGAAAGAAACAGAATTAGCTTGTCTGAATTTTACACACATCCGATCAGACCTGGTCGCCAGAAACTAATTAGAGCCGGAGCTCAGAGCGCCACAGATGACGCATAAAGCTGAAACATGGAGTCCTTAGCTGCCTATTAAAACAGCATTAAAGCTGTGTGCATGACAGGCTCTTATAATTGATTGTTTTCTTCATCCTGGCTGTTTTCATGCACGAACAAATGAAGAAAATGCTAATATATTAATTTTATTTGCTAGCTTGCAGGGGGGATTAAAACTGAACATTTGTTGCAACTGGAGAGGGAATTATCCTCTAACAAAATGTTTTTTTTTTATCTAAATTTCAAATAACAAAGCTTTGCATGAAGAAGCAAACACATTTTTATTTAAAGTAGAAAAAGAGTGAAGACATAAATGTGCTGTTTTTGTTGTTTCAGATTGCACACGATTACACCTTCCTGGATTATATTCTGGGAGGATGCCAGCTCATGTTTACAGTGAGTATGATGTCAGCATGCCTGTTTGCTTTTGTTCCCTTTTCAGCATCTGCAGTGTTGTGATGATGAGAGACATGTTTCCGCTGGTTCTGCTCTCGAAAGTGGATGAAAAACGTTGGGATTTTCTATTTTCATCTCCCGGGTTGCAGCTGGATTGCAGGCATTTACATGCAGAGAGGGAGGAGGCACTGAGTGGCGGAAAAATGAGAGCACTAAGGGGGAAATTGAGTTATTCTGCCAGAAAAATAGGTGAATTTTTAAATAAAAGTGATTTAAAATAAGGAGAAATGTATTTGACATTGAGGTCAGAGAGACATTGTGAATTCCAGACATGGATCAGAGGAAACCTGGATTATTTCTGACTCTGGCCTGGAGAAACGTTTTGTTTTCCTGATTATGTCGCATCTTTTTGTGTAACCCTCCTTTATAACGGCCGTCCTCAAGCACACCGAGCTTTTTTATTATTATTCTGGATGAAAACAGACACAAAGAAACAAATTTGCTTCCTTTTTTTCTTCTCCGTCCCTTGAAATACATTTAAAGTTTTCAACGAAAGAAAAACAATGTTCAGATAAAGATTATTTGGTTCTGGTTGGAAACACATTCATTCATTTATTGATTTATGTACTGTAGCTCTTTACAAAACACTGCAGCTCTTGACAAATAATATTTAAAAACATAAATTTGAAATAAAATAAACCAGCGATATGGAGGCAAAGTATTAAGAGCTTTAAAAATAAACTATAAGAGTGAGAGGAAAAAATTGCATAAATTGGATGAAACAATTCTCTCTGGAATTACTAAAATACACAAGTGGTGTCAGGATGAGTTTTGACTGAGATGCAAGTGAAGTTAAGCTACGAGAAAACGGCTCCAGGGAAGTAAGTTTGTGGATGTAACAGGCTAATGATTCAAGGACAGAAAAATTGCTGCTCAGGTTTTTCTTTTTTTTCAAAGTACCTTTTTGCCACTTGGCTAAGAGCCAATCAGATCCATGATGAAGGAAAATGGCAGCAGATGTCACTAAGACAGAGATAATATTAGCTTTTGCCTTGAAGTACACAGAAATAAATAAAAACATGAAGGGGTTTGATTGGCTTTAATGCGCAACAACCCGGTTCTGTGCAGGATTCACGACTGTTTCTCAAAACTTCAAGCTTTCCTTCAGGAAGTCCGTCTGATCTGATCCAAATACTAAACTAAACTAAACTAAAGGTGTTTTCCTCCAGGCTTTAAAAACATCAGTTATCGAACCTCTGATAGAAGAAGAAAAATCTGGACGAATCAGAATCGCAGACCGATCTCCAGCCTCCCATTCATCAGCAAATTATTGAAAAACTTTGTTTCTGCAGTTAAGTAGCTTTCCAACAATGTTTGTTCTGTTCAGTCTGGTCTTTCAGTCTGGTTTCCATGGCGACCGTAGTACTGAGACTGGCCTCGTCAAAGTGTTCAATGACAGTCTGGAAGTCTGCTTCCTCCAGACTGTGGGAGAACCACGGTGCTGGTTCTGTTGGACCTCAGTGCAGTTTTTGACACTGTTGATCCTGACATTTCACTGAATCGAATTACAAGTTTTTGTTTCTTCTTTTAATTTCTTTTTAAACTTCTAAAGTTAAATAGGAATTAATGGGGGAGGAAGATGCGCTGGAAATGAAAATATGTCCTTTATTTCATTTTAGATGACTAGAACAACATGATTGTTCAGATTAGTAATCCGCTCGTGGATCTATTATCCAGTTATGAAGCTTTTCTTTCTTAAGGCACAGACTGAATTCACAAGCTTTAATTTACTGGTAATGTGTTCACTGAGCAGACGCAGCACAGCGGCGTAATAAATGGCTTCCCATGAGAGACGTCTGCATGGCCCTCATGGCTGTGAAGTCACAGTTTCATTTCATTTAAATCACTCGGAGATGCAATGCAAGGCTGCCAGGATGGTTTTCATTTAATTTTCTGAGGGAACATAAGGCCATAAAACCCCTTTCCTGTTATTCAACCTTTAAAACCTACAATAATTCATAGAACTCATATATGCATGTAGGACTGAAACGATTAATCTGATTAATAATTGTCAACTAATACAGTAATTGATGAATTGGTAACACAGGCGCAGTCACAGCAGTAATTAAGCCAAAACTGTAGAGAAAATGTAAATATGTTCCACCCAGAACTTCTCAACTGGCAGTTTTGGCTTCACTAAGTTCAAATTATGTAAAAAAAATCTTCAATTGATCACATTTTTCTTTGCATCCTTTGCTACAAATGATCAAGCATTCACTGAAGGAATGCTATTATTGCATGTTAGACGATAAAATGTTTATTTTCATGCATAACAGTAAGTGGACAACTTTTTTAAATTTGCATTTTAATGTATTTTTAACATTTTATAAAAATGCTGAAGTGGTTTAATAAAAAAAACTCTGCAGAATGCGGCGATTTAATCATCTGATTTAATCATCTGATTAATCAGTTAATGGTGAGTCGCAGCTCTTCATGCAGCCGTTATTCTCTGAGGCAGGATTCGTGTGTCTGGATCTCGGCCGCTTTGCAGCAGCTGCTTGGTGGATCTTCTGGGTCCGGCTGAGCAGAACTCTGACCGAGAGCACGCTGTGCAGATTTTCTGGGCTGGCGACGTTCTCGGTGCAGCGTTACAGCTCAGACAATGGCTGCGTTTCTTTGGTACCGCCTGTTTTTGCCACCTTGTTGTCGGAAGCGAGACTTAAAGCAGAGAAGGTAGCTGTTGTTGCCATGGAGACGCTCTGGGCCGCTCATGAACGTTAAAGACATTTTCTTTTTCAAGAGAGAAGTGAATTTAGATGATGCAGAAAAATGATGATTATTTACTGATGTTTCATTTGGTAAAGTTAGACTAAAAGTTGCATTAAAAGTCCATTAAAAGTTCCAACTTTGAAATAAAAGTGTTATTTTTGCCGAATATCATTCTGAATGTGTTTAAGTATTAAACTAATTTACTCCGACACCCCTCAATAAAATGCAGATTCAGAAATCACAAAGAGAAAAGTTTATCCAGCATATTTTAAAGCTTTTGCTTATTTTAGTGACTCCATTAGAAATGAAGCTCTAAGAATAATCACTTGATGTGATCGGGACTTTGAATAGGATGAATAAATCAGAATATTGTTGTAAAGGACATTTATGTTAGGAACTTTATCACAAAATGAAACACATTAAATAGTTTATTTACACACAGATGGATGTTTGAAAGCCTTTATTTCTATTAATTATGATTATTTTTGTTTGGCAATTAATTAAAACATGTTATTTAAAATCAGAATATTACCTAAAAATATACAACAGATAATAGAAATGTGGACTTACTGTAAATTATGTTTAATATCTGCGTTTAATCTGATAAATAAGACTCATTTATTTTAATTTATTAAATATAACTATATTTCTGAGGCTCATCTTTCATATTGTTGGATCAGAATGAAACAGTGAAAGATTCTCATAATATCTCAGATTGTTGCTTTATGTGGATCCAGAGATGATTCAAATTCTTCAGCTTTCATGTCAAGTAAAATGTTTACATGAACTTCCATCTTCAGAAAAACAAACAAACTGAGCTTCATGTCAGCAGAGTGACCAGACTGCGGCTTGTTTTCAGCTCACTGTCGCTATTTATGAGAAATACGCAGCAACAGACGAGCTCTGAGTCATAAGAGCTGAGTAGTTTTATGTTTATTCATTTTACAAACTTATACTACTTAAAAATCTGATATGGATACATATATTTAAAGCTATAATCACAGGTTTACTTTTGAAAATGCTTTTGTTCCGTTATTAGAAAAAATTAGTTCACTCAATTCAGTGTCAATGACATTTAGATGTAAAACCTACAGCTGTTAAACATGTTACCCTACCCAGAAATACTATAAAATCAGTAACTGCCCCTTTAACTGCAACATCAGCTGCAGTTGCTTTTATTCAGTTGCTAATTCTCTCTTCTCCATTGATCTCCCAGTTTCCACTGATGAGATGGTTTCAGGAGCAGGAAACTCTCTCTGTGCTCCGCTCAGCGTTTGATAACCTATTAACACCGAAAGAGGAACCGTGAATCCTGCAGCTTCTTAAGCGCTGAGGTTTAGAGCCATTAGGAGAATAAATCCTGCTGGAGTCGGGAGAAACATGCAGCAGCATTCAGACTGTGGACTTAAGTGTAATTTTATTATTTTATATTTCCATTACATATAAATACTTACACATGCTCCTCTGAATGAACGTTTTTATTATCTTTTGTTGATATGCAGATCCCCAAATGACCGTTTTCCTGCTCAGAAACAAACCTAAAGTCCTGGAGCGTTTTAGCTGCTCAGGTCCACAGAATATCTTCACACATATTTTCTGCAGTAGCTACTTATGCAAACTGACACTAATTTTGGTTCACCGTGAATAATCTCTCACAGACACCCAGTCACCAGTGACATCGTCTCTCCTTTTCGGTGCTACCATGTTACAGCCACACACAGAAGTTGTTGTGTTCAAAACCAGCCAAGAACGACGAGCCGTTCTGCAGCGTTCAGTCAATCTTAGCGAGGTTTTTAATCCTAATCTGCAGGAGGGGAACGTCTCTCCTGCTCGGCGCGGCGGGAGCCGGAGGAGAACGCGTCGCTCCTCTGCGACAACACAAAGAAACAACCTGCTTTGGTGGAGAGGCTCACTTCAAATGACTGAGGATGTTATTCATTTTGAATGCCTCATGTCATTCATAGTTTCATTGTCAAATGTTGGTGAAGAGAGACTTTGGAGGATTTGGCGCTGTGTGAAAACCCCTTCCTGTTAGGAAAGCTACAAGACAATAAAAGCCTTTACCTTATGTTAGTTTTCCGTCTCTGTTGTAGTTCTTGCAACTCTATATTTAAATAGAATATGTCTCACATGAATATGAATAAATAACGACTCAAAAACATTGAAATATTGACCGTTGCTGTTGACCGTCTCAGAAGGAGAGAGTAAGGCGTTCACAAACGCTCTGACGCCGTCGTCCGTCCTCGCTCCCCTCCATCATCTCTCTGGCTGTTCAGCTGCAAATGTGTCAGAGATTCTGGCGAATATTCAACAGGGAAGCCAATAATAAAACTTCAGTGTGAATGTCAGCATGTCAGCTGCTCAACGGGAAGTTGTTGGTAGTGGGATGAGCTGTCAGTGTAGTCAAAGTCTCAAACAATCCCTGCTGTAAAATATACAGCAATCAAACGCGTCTGTTTTATTTAGTGAACGCTCTCCTGTTGAAACTGTTTGTCATGTTTTATTAGTGCTACGTGTTTAAAAACTACAACCAGCCTGAAGCAAAGAACGAGTCAGGACGGCTTCATCCGTCATCGCGTTCACAGCTGTCACATCTGTCAGTGGAGGGCAGCGGAGGACGAGCGCTGTAATAGTTCGGAGACGATCCATCAGCTGTCAGTTTGCTCAGGCGCATTGCAAACCCAAACAGACGTACAGCGAGAAACGATGAGAGGCAACGCTGATGAGTACAGAGGGAGGAATATCTCATGTAAACATTCAAACTATTTCTAATATCGCATTTCTAAACTCAGCTTTCTGTGTCATGATACAGAAGGTTTTGTATATTTTCCAGCCTTCTGGGACTAAACTACAAGAGAGTAGAATTAAAAATGGAAGCGTAAGCTTTCTGACAAAAAGTTTGAGAAAAATCTCAGAAACGTAGAAGATAGAAATTTCTCTTTTAGGGAGAAACAAGTTTTCAAGTCAAAATTCTCGGAAATTTTCTGAGATTAATCCAAACATTTCTGAGTTTTTTGGTGGACTCTTACCCAACACCCCAAAATAATTAACAGTACTTTATTTGAGTCTGTGTCCATCAGCATATGTAAATTATAGGAAATCGAATCTGATTGGACGCTGCAAAAGACTGTTATTGTGTTCAGGTTGTGCTAAAAACTGTTAGCCTCTCCTGAAGTAGCATCTCAGTGCTAAACATGTAGCAACAGCATATCCGTTTTTTATTCCCATTCAAAAGTATAAATGATTGAAAAGTGAATTTATTTTGGTCACTCCATCACCAAGTGAAGGACATTTTATAGATTAATTACATAAATATTGATGTTTTAACACATTTATTTCTGTTAGTCACAATTTTTTTTTTGCCAACAGGAAATAAAAATATGGCATTTAAAATCAGAATATCACATCAGACCAATGAAAATAACTATTTTGTAAACAGAAAGTTTAATTCCTGCTTAAAGGTTATTTAAAAAAAAACTCCTTTTAATCTGACAAACGACTCATCATGGCGTCTGTTCTGATTTACAGTATGATGAAAAAGTTTCTAACGTTTGTCCATGGATTCGTGGATTTAGCTTGTTTCCTCATAGACTCTCCAGCCGACGCCAAGATCGTAACTTCAGTGTGATCAGAGAGCTCTGCAGCAGATCAGACCATCTGCTGCAGAGCTCTCTCTTCCTCGGGTTGCTGACGATTCAGAGCCTGGCTCAGACCATCATCACAGCGTGTTTGTTATTTATTACTGGTTTTGGCCTTTCTCATGTCTACTTGAATCGAGTCGAATTTCATGCCTTGTTTTTCTTTGTTTTGTTCTGTTTTATAAGAATAACATCACTACTTTTTGAATTGTTCCGAGAGGATCACATGTTTAATGGAATAAGATGTTCTAGATTTAGATAGTTTAGAATCTGGTAAAGAAAAGACTATTCTGCTGATGGTTAATACACTAGAATTGGGAAAATATGTAACGTAGACTCCAGTCCAATCTTTCTCTCTTCTACTTTCACATGTTCCATCTTTGCTCTTTTTTTAGTTGCTTCAAAATGACTCCTTTTGGCTCCAGACGCAGCCAGATTAAAGTCAATGAAGCAGGCCAATGTTTAAATGAGATTTAAGAGGTTTAGAAGCTGCAGGTTACAGCACAGAGTCTAAAAAACAAAAGTAAGAGCACAAATAATAATCAGGGCTGCACTCTGCTGAGAACAGGAGTCAGATGGGGTCTTTAGCTTCCCATGTGGCTCATAAACCACCAAAAAGTAGCAATGAATACCGTTTTTTACACTACGTCTGTATGTCAATGTGATAAAAAGTTCAGGTTACCAGTAAACATGAACATGATGCAGAAGGTGCTTTTTGAAGCTTTTCTTTGCACTAAGAAAAAACTCCAACAGCAGCTGCACATGTGAAGCTTTTAAAATAAGGCTGACTTTCACATTTGACCCCACAAACATTTCCCATCAACATTACACGGGTAAAACTAACTGCAGATCTGAAGATAATTGTCTCTGCTTTGTGTTGCTCAGGTTGGGATAGACTTCACAGCGTCTAACGGGAACCCCAGAGAGCCGTCGTCTCTCCACTACATCAACCCGCTGGGCAGCAACGAGTATCTGTCGGCCATTTTAGCTGTTGGCCAAATCATACAGGATTACGACACGTAAGGCTGGAGCTCAGCTTCTGTGCTCAGTTGTTTCAGGCTGCAGATATTACTTCAAATGTTAGGATGTATGGACAAGCATGTAAACTTCTCTAAAATCAAAGTTATGCTCCGAATTATTGAATTAAAAATAATTGATTCTGTGTTTTTTTGTTAGCATAATTCACCCTGGAAAAGTTCAGATACTATAAATTAATTTGACATGCCTGATGAGTTGAGGTCAACTTTGACTGAAACTTTGCTTTACGGCTACATGTTGTGGATTATCCTGGTAAATGTCCACTGGAATACAAAACTGTCTCAACATAATGACGAGTTGAACCCAAAAACAGTTGGAAGGAACCAGAAACATAAACACCAAAAAAAAAAGCAAAACTCTGAACCAACATGTCAAAGGTCATGACACCAAACTTTACTTTCTAGCTCAGAAGATGAATTAAAGTTTTATCAGTCATATTTATAGTGTTAATGACATTTGTGATCATTATCTAAAAGCTGAAAAGAGAGAAATTTTTAACTTCCTGATTTCATTTTTCTCTGATGTCAATTAACCAGCATGAAAATTAATCCAGATTTATTATCCGAAACTTTTTCAGATTCTTATTCTTAAACACAGAGTTTGTAGTAATAAAACAGTTTCTAATATGATTTCTTTTTCATTATTATTCCAACAATTAACTAAAATAACTGTTTTCGAAATGTAAACATTGCTCAGATTTAGATTTTTCTACCATTTTGCTGTTTTGTGTTTAGGACAAACGCCTCCCGTCTAAATTTGTTGCGTTTGAATGAAAAAAACGAAGAAAAAAGATTGAACTAATGTTCCAATCTGTTGTCATGGTTTCCTCCTCAGCGACAAAATGTTTCCTGCGCTGGGATTCGGAGCTCAACTCCCACCCGACTGGAAGGTACACGCGTGTGGACGGGGACGGAGTTTATTTTCTGTTTGTGTGCTAAACACAGAAAACGTGTGCAGCAGAGAGGCGAGGGCGGGTTTTCATCCATCCTGTTATAAACATCCACCTCACACACACACACACACACACACACACAGATAACATCATACACATTGTACATGCATATTCAGATGATTACGCAACTGTCAACCTATCTGTGTTGCCATGGCGCTGAGATGATGAAAAGGACAAAGAAGCCGTACACAGAGACATGATGGGAGGGAGGTGGAAGGTGTGGGAGAAATTGACAATATTCCTTAACAATATTCTCCAGTTTGATGGCGGATGAAGCATCAGTTCCTGTTTTTCTTTCGTTTCTCTGCAGGTCTCGCATGAATTTGCCATCAACTTCAACCCCACTAATCCCTTTTGTTATGGTGAGCTTGTTTTTTTTTTTGTAGATCTTACAGCATCTTTAAAAACTGAAGCTCCACTTGATTTATCTTTCACATTCATGATAGGGCTGCAACTAACACATTTTTTGTAATCGATTATTATGTTGATTAATGGATTAATTGGATACAAAATGGCCGCATTCTGCAGATTTTTCATTTGACCTCTTAGGCCTTTTATACAGTATTAGAAATGCATTCAGACATGCAGATAAATGAATAATTTAGTCATTTTTTAAAATAAGAAAATCAACTTTTTTTGCCTAAAATGCTGCAGCGTAGCATTCTTTTCATGTACATTTGACCATTTGTAGCATAGGATGCATCTGCAGCTAAAGAAACTGGATTTAGTTCAGCCTGCTGAATTATCACCACAAAAAGCTGCAACAACTGCTGAATTAAACTTTAAATATCACGTACAACCTGCAACAAATGAATCTACTGTATTAAAAATGTGCATTTTAAATTCATTCAAATGTCTGCTTAATTGTTAAATTTGTAAACATTTTAAAAATAAGATTCTGTATGAAAAAAATAAACGTGCTGGTCTGAATGTGCTGCGCAAGTTTTGAATTTACCTCCAAATTGTCGACACTTGTGGCTGCAGGAGACAGAAAACAGTTATTATAAACATCTGTGTGCATTTTCCACATTTCTAACAGTGTAATTTTCCCGTCTGCATGTTCAGGTGTGGAGGGCATCGCCCAGGCGTACTCTGCCTGCCTCCCTCACATCCGCTTCTACGGGCCGACAAACTTTGCTCCGATCATCAGCCACGTCGCACGTTTCGCCGCTCAGGCGCTTCAGCAGGAGAAAGCAGCGGTGCGTAGCAGCAGCTCAGCTGAATTGTTTTACATGTACAGATGTACAAACACTCGGGTTGTATTTTGGGTTCAGCTCTCTGCCTCTGGCTGAGCGCTGTATTCCCAGACAGCTGCTGAAACCAGAACCATAAAAATGTCTAAATACAGCCAGGCATCGCTTCAGTCTGTGACAGTTTGCTTCTCCGTCAACACACCTGTCCAGGTGGGATCTTTTTCTATAAATGGAGATTTTTTTTCTGCTCAAACAGGTGATTCTCAAACTTTCTTCTGTATTACTTGAACGAGAATTGGATTGTTTGTTTCTAACCTGCAGCGCGGAGGGAAAGGTTCTCTCCATCTTTGTGAGATGTGTGCCTCACGCAGCCCTACTTCCTGTTTACATGCATAGTATCAACATTTGATGACATCACGCTTTGTGTAGCCTCGTTGATTCTCTCTAAGCACGCCGAACTTGCATTTTTCCTTTTTGCAAAAACTCCACTGAAGGTTAATGTGACAATTGGATGTAAGAATAGCTATTAATATACAAGAAGAGTCGACCTCTCTACGTCTCTGCAGACAGTTTTCAGTGTTGCACCCTTATTCTCACGGACACCAGAGTTTCTCTTCTTAATGCAACGTTACGTTTTTCACTCTCCTTTGCAGTGGGCAAAAGATTAAAGGTTCATTCACTCCTGTGTTTGTTCCTTCTAATCGTCCTTCAGGTTTGATTGAGCCATGCTCTTGTATGTCAGATGAAATGATCTTTTCCTGCTCAAATCCACCCAATATAGACGTATGAGAGGCGTCTTCGGTTTTGTTCCTGCCTTATGCAGTGGTTTTCTTGCTTTGTTCTCTTTTCCTTTTACTTGATTTAATAACCAGAGTGTTATATCTCTGGGCAAATCGCACCAAAGAAAAGCAAACATGACACTGTTTTGTTTACTAGCCAGCAACACAAAAGCTGTCAGTGGTGCACTTTTGTCCAGGGAGCTTTTACTCCTTATTTGTCCAATCTTTTTGCTGTGGGGACAAACAAGTTAGCGCATCTGTTATCTCTGGCTGCTGGCACCGAGTCTCATCCTGTTCTTTGTTACAATACTCTGCAGCTGAGACTCTGACTAGGCTTTTCTTTTCATATATTTTTAGCCCGACAGCAGGATTAGCAAGCCTCATTTTCTCCTTTACATTCATTGTCTGGGATCCAGGGATGATTAAATCTGTCAGTCTCAGTCAGCTTAAGACTCCATGACATCAGAAAACACGTATGTAACTTGACGGTGTGGTTGATCCTGTCAGGTTCAGCTCAGGATGGATCCTAACACATTTAGTTTTGTAATCTGAGCCCAGTTCTCTGAGTGGAGACACAGGAAGCTGTGGGGTTAAACATGTTGCAGATCAGAGTCCAGTTTTCAAGGACTGGTGTCCTTAAAGGCGCAGTACGTAACTTTTATATAAACAAAAAATATGTTGTGATATTCTCTCTGATATTTTAATTAGACATCATTGGAAACTTCTTTTTGTTTTCATCCTTTTCCACAAACATCAACATCCTTCTTTACGTAAACGTTTTACTTTTTTCTTTGTTTTAAAGCCTGAAAAACAGAAATAAAACAAAATGGGGATTCTTCCACAGTGTGCAGACGCCTGCTGTTAGCTAAGCTAATACAGCGGCGGTAGATTAGCTGACTAAACACCTGCTCTACTGGTGATCTGTCAGAGTTAGTCTCAGTGTTTCTGTATTTTTACTGAACTGAAACACAACAAATTCTGCAGCACAGCTACATGTTAATGTTGTCAAAGTCAAGCTAGCATAGCCAATCTACTTCTCTCTTCCTCACTATTACTTTCTTAATTCAAACTTTTCCAGACCTTATGTAGTCGTAGTGTTGAAAATCAGTAGCAAAGCGATGTGTCCATTTTTATTTCATCCATCAGGCGAATCTCTGCCTTTACCTTTATCTCAGCAGCATCACGCCTGTGTCACCTTACTGGCTGGTGATTACAAAACCTTCAGCATGTCCCAGATCTTTAACTGTTTTCTTCTGGACCAGGATTCGGTGACATCAGTCCAGATCCGCCGCTCTCTCAGAAGCTCTGAACAAATGGCAAAAAGTTCCCCTCTGGTTACATATAAAGCAGCATGTCTCCTGAATGTATCTGAAAGGAGCGCAGTGGCTGGGTATCATTATGCTCCCACGGTGCTTTTTGTCCCTAATTGCACCCTGTCACCCTGTGGGGAACAGAGACGCAGAGAGAATTGTACTCGCCTGTGTGATGTGTGCCAGAACGCTTTTGTCTCTGTAAGGAAATGATTGGAGACTCTTTTCTTGTTTTATATTACAGTGAGTTCAAACATAAGAATGAGTTACACACAGTGAGTGAGGACAGCTGCAGCGCGCGCGCGTGTGTGTGTGTGTGTGTGTGTGTGTGTGTGTGTGTGTGTGTGTGTGTGTGTGTGTGTGTGTGTGTGTGTGTGTGTGTGTGTGTGTGTGTGTGTTTGGACATGCTTGTGTTGAGTTGGTTTTAGGCTGCAGAAATGTTCTGCAGCTCAGCGTCGCCTTTTCTGTTCCCCAGATAATGAGAGAACCTGCGACTGCAGACAGTGTGAGCTCGCACAGAGATGCTCCCACTACCAACACACACACACACACACACACACACACACACACACACCCCCACACACACACACACACACACACACACACACACACACACACACACACACACACACACACACACACACAGGCTGCAGGCCAATGCGGTCTCTGCGTGTCCTGGTGTGTGAACGACCCTGTGTATTTGTGCGATAATGATTCTCTAATGAGCGCTGCTGCTAGCACGTTAATGAGACAGACTTCAGAGAGAGTGTGTGTGTGTGTTTAGGTGTGTTTGCGTGTGTGTATTTCGCACAGAAGTGACTTTTTTCTAAGTAAAGACAGCTTGTGTTTTCACATTGTCTGGTCTTATCATGACGCCACTCAAGTCCAGCTGATGTCTGTTTATGTTTATGTTTATGTAAGAGTCAACAAAAATACAAAAACTTTGATCTTCTTACATTAATAATTCCCTCCAGGAATGTTTTTGTAATTTTCTTTTGCAATCTAAATCACAGATTTTTGGTACTAATTTAGAAATTATTTCCAAGGAGTTTTGCTGTATTTGACTCTACATGTAACGTTAATGTGATGCTTTTGTGACTCGATCAAGTAAAGCTGAGGTAGCGCTGGAGTGAAAGTTAGACATACTGCCACCTACAGGTGGGAGCTAGCATCACTTAAACCCATTGTTTTTGACCACTTGAGTGGAAAATTTGCATTAAACACAATTATGCATAAGCTCAAAAAAATGCAGTAACCTGTTGATTTTGTGTGAATTTTCACAAAAACTAAAGAGACTGGCTGATGTAATTTGGAAGGAAACAGATGAAAATCGCTGTGATTTGATTAATAAAATATTTTTTATGCCACATAAAAAAAGCAATGACCTGTTGAGTTTGCATCGCCTTACATGGTACTTAGCCCTGCAAGATCTTAAGTTCAGGTTTTATCTGCAGTTTTTGCACAGAATGATGATTGAGGTACAAATTTAGGATTTTGTATATAGATTGATATATTTCTTCCATGTTGTCTGTCTTTTCCCATCTGTCTTCCCTCCTCTCCGTCTTTCGTTATCCGTCTGCAGCAGTACTTCACTCTCCTCATCATAACAGATGGTGTCATCAGTGACATGGATGAGACGCGCGACGCCATCGTTCAGGCCTCCAAGTTGCCAATGTCCATCATCATCATCGGTGTCGGTAACGCCGACTTCGCTGCCATGGAGTTCTTGGATGGCGACGCCAGCGTTCTGAGGTCCAACACGGGGGAGGAGGCGGTCCGGGACATCGTGCAGTTCGTCCCCTTCAGGGATTTCCGTAATGTGAGCATTGATGAATAGCAATTTCTGATTCTTCTCAGAATCTTCACCTGAACGGAGCTTTGATTGACTTTTTACCTGTAAAACCCTGAAGGAGTCTCGTCTTAAAGCAGCAGCTTTTCAGAATAACAGCCATTAATGCAAACTTCCTCTCACAACAACATTATTCTCACTGAAGTTTGTTGCTGCTGCCCTGAAAAGTTTAAAGTTTTTAGAGAAGTTGTGATGATTTTTTCATTATTCCAAACAGTCAGCAGCTAATAAAACCTGAGCTTTAAAGAAATCACATAGTTGGATCTTTAGTTTTTTTTCTAACAGGTTTCTGTTTTTGCAGTGCAACCAGTGCAACCAGTGCAACCAGTCTAGCTCTGCTCTATTTGATGCGATTTAGGAAAAACTTTGATCAAAATGAACGGGGAACTCTTGGTCCATTCGGCTGGTCAGAAGTTGTAATTGTTTTTTTTTTTTTGTATGTCTGATCTTTTGGTTTCAGCTGTTCTTTACTAAACGAAGCGCTGTAAACAGCAGCCTGTTGCTTCTCGTCTTGTATTTTATCACACACACAGCACATTCAGAGCTCAGAGAGTTTTCTGTTTGAGGGTTCCTGCTCCGTTATCTGGCCCTCGGCAGAGGAGCTGCAGGCGTGCGCCGCGCTGATGGCTTTCTGAGCTGCGTTTATGTTAATGAAGGTTTGTACGTGTGCTGCAGGTGAGCTGAGACACTGCAGCGTCCTCCTTTCAGGCTGTCCACTGGAGGACTCATTAGTGGGTTTTTTGTAGTTTTTCTGCATACGTTTCTGAGTGTGTGTGTGTGTGTGTGTGGGGGTGTGTGTGTGTGTGTGTGTGTGTGTGTGTGTGAGTGTGTGTGTGTGTGTGTGTGTGTGTGTGGGCTGTCGGTGGGTAAACTAACTTCCAGTGGGAGGAACAGACGATGTTTGTTGGCTTCATTCCAGCTGTTGGTGGGAGAGCGCGACAGAAATGAAGCGAAAGGAAAGGGACAGGAATTAATCTGAGACGGAGAGGAAATGAAGAAATCTGAAGAAAAGTCCTTTACTCCCACATTTAATACTAATCATTCGCAGAACATGCAGAGTTGGTGTTTTATTGTGGATGATGACAGTGGGAAAACGTTACGCCTTCCATTTGCAATTAAGTTTGTTTGTTTAACAAAGTGATTAAAAAAGTTTGTTCTAAAATTTAATACACAAACTTCCGTTTTTCTGTCAAATTTTATGATGATGAATCACATTGAATGAAAACTTAAAAATCTGACGACTAGAATATTATTTATACATTTCATACAGAAAAGCCCAGCTTTTGGTTGGGGCTCCTTTTGCTTTTCAATGCTCTGTGAGGCCCTCAGGAAGCCCTAGCAGGTTTTGCATGTTAATTCTTTCTTTAATTAAAATCAGTTATCACTGCAGAATATTTTTTTGCAGGGTTGATCACTTGAGACATTGCAGTTTTCATGCTAGGCTAAATAAAAGCAAGTTTTGTTATCAAAAAGTAGAAGCTCACAGATTGCAGATTTCTTGTCGATCATCAGTCTTTTAAAAGCCTGACCTGCCTACATCGAATTTGGCCCATTTTTTTGTCTGAAAAGTCATTCAGTTGGCAGCTGCTAGTTGGCTTGTTGATATTCTGATATTACGGATAACAATAAGTTTGGCTTCTTATGCAAATATCAGCTGATCGCAGATCAACCAAAACTAATCTGTTATTCTGGCCAATTTATCTGTTATTTCATGAGTCTCAGTGTTTTATTTAAAGAGGCCCTCTTCCGTGTAGGACAGTATTTTCTTTGCCAATATGAAGGAATTATTGACTTGAAACAAGATCCAATATCTTACTGAAAAGTTAGTTGCAGGTTTGTCTTAGTTTGAGTTTACAAAAATGTTTGCACTATAAATTAGACTAATAATATCTAATTGGTGTTTCCATGAGCAGAAAGACTGGGATTATTGCTTCATGTAGTTTTTAACCTTCCTGATTTTCCGTTTAGGTTTGTTCGTGCGGAAATATGTTTTATGGAGTTGTTTTTGCGGGAAATGTTCTAACGCCTGATCGGAACATGGTGACCTGATAGCCCTTCTCCACAAAGTTGGACCGAAATATGATTTGGGAAGTAAGCTGTTTAGATAGATAAGAACAACAAGTGTTATTAATTGACTTGTTTTGCAAATCTGAGATGAACAGATGTTTCAAGTTCATGAGGTCGATTGCTCTAAAAAAGGTCCAATGCAAGATAATAAGAGCTGCAAAGCAATACGGTCAAGACTTCCCAATGCTGACCAATGGGATAACAGGAAGTATGAAAAGGGATTGATGATAAGGAACGGAGAGATTTTGGGGAAAGACTTTTTGGAACAATGATTTTGTGTTGAAGCATCCGTAGTAGAAGTGATAATAAATCTCCCAAGCCGTCGTAGCTGGCAGTAAAGGACTCGTCTCTGCGTATTATTGGTTTACTTATATAATCAAGAGTTTCACACCTTCCGATTCTCCAGTAGGTTCAAGACTAAAGTCTTTATAGAATAAGAGCAGCAGGGCTGAAGAGGTCATTTGCGGCTGTGAGATCGTGGACGTGCAGATGGAGGCTGTTCTATAATCAAGGAAACAGCAGGAGTCTGATTTTGATTAATACTCAGAAAGAAGTCAGAATAATTTTGTTTTTGATCCTAAAATGAAAAACCACTTCATAAAAAGCTGAATTACTACTTTTTTTTCTACATTTTAAGGTCTGCTATTCTCATGCTGGTACAGTTTTTGCCCACTGTGAGATCACATCCTTCTTCCAGCTGGTTGGATATACATTTAGTTCACACTTGAAGAAACTTGAATACATTTCTTGAAGTTTAGTTGCTCTGTTCATCGAAAGCCTTAACAAACATAGCAACATTTCAGTTTATATTTATATATATTTACCCATCTTGATTGCTCAGTTTAAATAAGTCATGGTTTCTATAAAAAGGTAAAAAATGTGACATGCATTTGTATTCATCCCTCATGAGTCATTACTAAGTCCAGTCTCCTTCTGTTGCATTAGAGACGCTTGTTATTTGGAGAACATCTCCAGCCGTTTTCCACATAAATGGACTAAAGTTCTCTCTGTTTTTCTTAAATCTCGCTCTTTCTTTCTCTTAATGAAAGATTCATTTTCTTAATCTTAATGCACAGATTCACTGTAAAAACACAAAATCTTGTCAGGTATGTTTGTGTAGTTTCTTGTGCAAATACATTAGTACACATAAAACAAGACAAACTTATCTTAAAAGTAACTTTTCACCAATATAAAGGAGCTTATTTTATGTGAATAGTTTCTTAATATTGATGGTGAGGTATTAGTTCACTTAGAACAAGAAATTATTCCCATGTTGCAAGTGAAAAGGTCTGTCAGCAGAACCTGTGATCCTTCATCAATATTAAACAAATATTGACTTAAAACAAGCTCCTTCATCTTGCTGAAAAGCTACTTTCAAATTAGTTTAGTCTTATTTCAAGCATACCAACATAAATACACTAGAAACTATAGACAAAATACTTGGTAAGTATCATCTGCAGTCTTGACTTTAGCCAGTAGAGGCCATTGAATCGAATGTTTAGCAACATTATTTTGTGTTTTTTTCTTCCTTTCAGGCTCCGAAGGAGACGCTTGCCAAGTCTGTCCTGGCTGAGCTCCCTCAGCAGGTCACCCAGTATTTCAAACAGAGGAATCTACCGCCCATCAACCCGGCGCCGGAGTGAGGCACCCCCAGCTCCAGAGTCCACTCGCTGTACATTAGCTTGACAGATCCTAAAAATGTTCTTGTTGCAGGCAAACAGTGCAGAATGAAAGTGTGTATGTAAGAAAAAAACAATCTAACATCCATGCCATCATATTTTCTACTGGTTAAAGACTGTTTAAAGTGTGAGTTCAACAGAAGTGATGTTGTTTGTGTCCAAAAATGGGAGTAAAAATTACCTTGACACAACAGGATGTATTTTTTATGTATTTATTCTGCATGTCAGTGTGTCATGTGACAGGGACCGTGTGATCCGTGGATCTCCGTTGTGCTAAATCCTTTCTTGAAGCCGAGCAGTTTGAATCCTCTCCAGGTTTTATGTGAGGTAGCGATGGAAGCCGTTTGATTTTGATGTGCAGCAGACTGAGTCCAAACAGAGACGAATCTCCTCGGCCGCGACAAACAGAGGTTTTTATTTGGAAGTTGAGATCAACGGTTGTCTGAGCGGTGAGGATTAACTCCTGGAAGTGGTGAAATGTGAGCAGAATGAGGCCACAGTGGCTCTGCAGCAACGTCACAGAGCAGATGTGGGAAGAACTGATGAGGCTGTTTAACATGGAGACAATTTATTTGCTTTTGCACAATTTCTGTATCATTATAGCCTGAGTTGATCCTGCATGTTGCCACTATTTCCTTATTGTTTACAAAAGCTGATGATCACAAATGCATGTTTTTTTTACAAATATTTAAACAGATGAAAATATTTAATGAAAGTTCAGAAAATTGTTTATTGACAGAAATGAGATTCAACGAGATTTGAATGAGCAGAAAGTACAGAGAAACTTTGGGTGTGAACTTTTCGAATGTATATTTCTATGATGCTGTTTCTGAAATTATAAACCAACGTTTCTGCCATGTTTAATGTAATTTTTATGCAGTGCTGACTTGTGCAATTAAACCGCAATGTGTATCGCTGTGAGCAAACGTGTTGCTCTCATTTTCAAAAGGAGTGAATGTGTGTGGAAAAGGACCAGGATGGAATCCAACGTTAATTCAAATGTCACAAAAATGATATAAAGAAGTAAAATTGCAAAACATAATTATAAACAAAGGGCAACATGAAATCTCCAAAAGAAACTTCAGTAAACTTGAAAGAAATGCAAAAGATGTGCACACACTTGAAAAACAGGAGAGGAAAAGTAACAAATTACGACTTTTAAAGCCGAATTGGTGGAACTTTGAATGAAAAGCCTCCAATCCAAATGCTTTCAAAAAACCAACAGAAGCTCTAAAGAAATTATGCAAAACAAAACTTTTAATCAACACAAACTTCGCAAAACTCCCACAAAAAAACTAATCCACTTTTTTTAGAGATGTTAATAAAGCCTTAAACAACATATTATGTTTACAGATTGAATTGGGAGAGCTAGTATACGGGGTGTTTATGCATAACAAAATGCAAAAGTGAGCAGAAAATACAAATAAAGAGTCAAAATAATCACAAGGAAACACAAAATGACACAATAATAGAGCCACTGTAAATAGAAAAAAGAGTAAATTTCCACCAAATGAAATTTTCTGTTCTCCAAAAATACAAAATTTACAAAAAACAACTCATAAATTTTGAGATTAATCTCAGAAATATGCTAGAAAAATGCATGGAAATTTCAAAGTTTCAAAAGTAAAAAATCTTCGACTTTTAAAACTCAGAAAATTTCCAAAAGTTGGAATGTTCATGTTCTGTTTTTTTACTCTTCCGGATTTTTTCTACAATGGCCCTAGCATGGCGTCGTACCTAACACACACACACACACACACACACACACACACACACACACACACACACACACACACACACACACACACACACACACACACACACACACACCTTCAGAGAGGGAAATCCAGCACAAAGCGGAGCGCCCACTTTGCTCACAGAAGTTTCCACACCTGCTGCTGCTGAGACTCACCTTTTGATCACATCTATTCTGAAATTCACAGAACTCTCTTCTGGTTTCCTTCTGCAGGTTTTATTTGACCAGAAGAGATAATTCTGACAGGATCTCAGCAGTGTGAGCGTAAAGAAAACCTTTGAGCTGGTGGGCAGCCTGCTGCTCGAGCCACAAACCAGCCTGGACTTTTACTGCAGAATCTGCCAAGATCAGAGAACATGGCTGCTGGTGACAGATGCTCTGCTTTGTTTAGTTTGCCTCCAAACTCGAATCCCCCACTGATATTATTCTTTGTGCATGTTCGTCATTTTATTTGTTGTCATAGCAACTCCCTTCTCAGCAGCACGTGATCTTTCGCTCCATCTCTTGGTTACACCCAGAAACCTGTGGCTGCCTGCAGGATAATGGAGAGCTGACACGAGACAAAACAAACTGCTTCAAATTCGACATCAAGAGATCAAATTATCTCCAAATACAACTTCAAGCTTTTATCCGCTTTAATAAATCACAAACACTGAAGTGTTGAGGTTGTTTTTTACCGTCTCATCACCTTCAATGCCAACCTGCTTTCGATCCCAATCAGCCAACGCAGCTCAACTCCAGACGCACGATTCTTCTTTAATGAGGCCAGGATGCACAGCCCACAACCCAATTTCACAAATTAATTTGAATCCTTTTGCTCTTTCTGCCCTGAGCTTTTGTGCAGCTCAGAGAGAAAAGTTATGTGATCACAGAGTTAGTGCTGAAGAACAATCCATGACACACGTCTTGATTTATGAATGTAGGTGATTACTGAGCAATCTCTTCAGTCTTTCAACGTTCATTTCTGTAAATGTTAAGAAAAAAAAACCCAGTTCCATTCGACCGATGTTGTTTGCCTGATTGTTTATTACCCACATAGTGTACTGTAAAATTCTGCTGACATTGCACATTTGACCAAACTCAACATTTATACTTGCACATGAAAGTGGCTGCAAACAGATGCTCAACTATACAACCATACGTCTTTGAAAAGCAGAAATAGAGCCTCCTGCACAGCCAACAAGAACGCAACAAGTGGTTTCTTTATGGTAAACAAACAAAACACTTGTCTGTCCAGCAGCCACTGCAAAGCGGTAAAACCAGCTGACCAAACATGCTGGAGCTCTAGTTGCTTGGTAACGGTGCAGTACATGACTCCTCAATCGTCACTTTCTGACGATTAAGGTTTTTTGAAAAGGCTCATGTTCTGGACATCAAAAGACTTTAACTTATTGCCAAAAAGCATCTCAGTGTTTTTAGTGTCTGATAATCTTTTGCTCTTTGTTGATTCTTGCTCTTATGTTTCTTGTTGTGGGACGGTTCGGTTAAGTTCAGTAAAAATGTCAATCAACCCTGACCTACTCAACATTAGAGCAGAGTAGTAGGAGAATCAAGTCACGGCTGATGCAACCTGGTAGAACTGATCGAGTGAACAGAAGAAACACAACAGTAATGGAAACACAACTGAACTTTTTTCAGAACACAAGGATCCAGAGTAACTAGAAAAGCCAAACTTTGGGATTTTTCACTGTAACAGACGAAGAAACTCAGTCAGAAATCTCCAATTGTTGCGTTTACGTTGAATGATGACCTTCCAACACAATGTGAGCCACTTCCTCAGGCTCAATTGATGCTCATTGTTACAGTTTAAAGGTTTCTGTTACCAAAAGGTTAATAAGTCATATTGTTTTATCTGAATACTTTAGCCTAAACAAATGGCTTATTGTTCTTTAACAGATTATATTAACACTAAAAACATTCTTTATCATTTGCTACCATGTTTTTGCATAGCATGTATGTAACATGCTATGCATGTATGTACATGTATGTACATATACATGCATAATATAATTGATTTTCTAGTTTAAATCAGATTTTTTATGCAAATGCAAAAGGGCAGGAATATATTAACCCAAATCCTCATGATTTGATTGTTCTCTGTTAATGATGGACATAATTTATATATTTGTGAGCAAAATTATGTTACTTAGCAGCTAAAAGTGAAGGGCTGCCCCCCAGTGTTTGCTGAACAACTGCAGCTGTTAAAGTAGATGCAGAGATGACGGCTCCGTCTTTTCAAATATTTATTCTGCTGCAACAACTTCAAATTGAGTTTAGTTTGTCTTAATGAAGCAGCAGGGTTTATTAAAGCAGGATGAACATCAGTCCAACCTGTCCGTTAGTCCTGTGAAGCTGTGACATCTCTCCATCAGTGACACATTTCTGAGCAGCCAAGAAAAGCGCTGGAGCAAAGTGACAGAGACAGCCTGACCCAGATAAGATGGACCGAACTCAGGAACATGGTCGGGAAGAGATGCATGGTGGGAGAAAAACATAAACCCAGCTGGATTTATGTTGCCTCATTTTAGCAACACAAACTAGTAACAAAGCATTTCTACATTTATTGCATCCAAACAGGAAATGAATAATTCACAGGTACATATCATGGAGTTCTAGGCACATCACTGGTATCAGGGGATAAAAACAGGAGTTTTTACTGCAACACCCTTTGTGAATAAATGCACATCAGCCATATTGAATTTTCAAAGTGAGAATATGGATTTTATGGCCCATTCCAGATGAATTTACATCCTGGGTTCAACTGAAAAAAAGTGAAAATCTAAAACCAAGTGTAAGCACTAAATGCTGGATGATAAAGTCTATAGGACTCCTGATATCAGACGCATTTCCTAAAACCTTCCGCTCAAAACAGAAAAGGTATTCCTGTATTTCTTTCTAACAACCACAGAGACGACTCCCTTGACGTCCTTCAGCCTGTCGGAGTCGAAGTCCACCAGCAGCTTCCTGACCCCGGCTCTCATCGGGGTGAAGGCGATTTTCACCGACACCTTCTGGCCTGGAGAAATGACATCGCTGGACAAAGAAACAAAAGGAGAACAGGATGAGCAAGGAGATAAGGTGAGGGTTAATTCTGCTTCCTTTTGAATCTGCATTTATTCCTTACTCGACGTAGATGTGAGTGTCAGACAGCAGGCCGGCCCCCTCCAGGGTGAACACACCGCCAGTCAGAGGGACTGGCAGAGGATTGGTGAAGGAGATAAAAGCTGTCAGCTCTTCCCAAACAAAAGCCTTCCCAAGAACCTTGGAGAAAACGCAGAAAGTCTTTACTTTTATTTTGTTTTACCAAAAATGTTGGATCATATATGCTTGTGTTTGGGACAAGGACTTTGTGTTGCTCCTTGGGTTGTTTGCTCACCTGAATGTGGAGCTCAGGTAAGCTCAGTGGGATGTCAGCCACAGCCATGATGGGCAAACTGCTCCCCTGAGCTTCAGCCAGAGCTTTCACCCTGATCAGGTGATGGTCGGAGACACACTTGGCGTAGTCGTCGTAGCGGAAACGCAGCACTTCTTTATGAGCTGAACACACAGAGCATGAGAGGAGAAAACAATCAGACTCTGCAGTCAGATCACTGATTGTTGCTTCAGGGTTCTACTGACCATTCTGAGCCGAAACAGTCACGTTGTTCACCTGCCTCTGGCACTCCCCCTGGTGGAGAGAGTTGTAAGTGACAGCCACAGCGTCCACCGTCAGATGAACGTGAGCATCATCTCTTCCTTCATTCTTCACCTGGAACAGATCAGACATCATCCATCACTTAGAGGAGGGGCATCAGACTTGTTTTCATTTTGTGCATGAATGTTCTTAAAGGGCCGGCTGCACTAGAATATACTGATCAAACTTAGAGAGCCAAACCAAAACATTGCAGAAGAAGAAAACAAACAGAATCCTGTCCCTGTGTACCTCAACAATCACATCAAAGTCTGTTCCAAACACGGGGTTCGGATGTCTGACGGACAGGCTGAGCTTTGCCGGCTCCACGCTCTCATCGGGCTGCAGGGTGGCCCTGCGCTTTGCCTTCTTATAAACCTCTCTCTCTTCCACAGAGCCTGCAGACAAACAAAATCTATCAGTAAAACTCAGAGTCCTACGGTGAAAACAATTACACGCCACAGTGGGAAGAAGAAGCCTCAACAGTTTGACGCCTCGTTGTGAAACTGAATATGAGGTTCTGAGATAAACTGCAATAATTGTGTCAGTTTTAGATTCTAAAATGCTTTTTCTGCTCAGCCTCTGACCCTCAGGGTATTTGTAGAGCAGAGTGACATCTTCTCTGAAGTCTCCATAGACGCTTTTGGTGCTGATGTTCCTCCCCACGTTTCTCTGGTCTGTGCTGATCTGCTGCCTCCGGCCGCCTGGCAGGAGCCTCCAGTAAACGATGTCAGCGTTCACCTCAGCAAAAACAAACGGAGCATCGTACTTCACTCCCAGATTTCCCTCCTTGATGGCCGCCACCGGACACGGACCGCAGCAAAACTCCCCTAAAAAACATGTTCATGATTAATTTAATGGTGCTGTTGCACTGCAAAAACACAAATCCTTACCAGGTATTTATGGTCTCCATATTAATGAAAAATACTAATTATAAGTGAAATAATCTGCCAGTGGTTTTTTCATGAATATTGAATAATTATTGATTCATAAACAAGCTCCTTACTTGCCAGTTAGTATTATCTTATTTCAAGTGTACTAAGATATTCATTTGCACTAGGAAGTAGGCCGAGAATACTTGGTAAGATTTTGTGTTTTTGCAGTGTGCAACAATGTGTGAATTGGCAACTTTCCACTCAAACATTTCAAAATCACATGAGTTGAAGAAAGGACATTTTGAAAAGTAGAAGAAATCAGAAATGTACCATCGCTCAGTTCTTGAGGTGTGGGGTCCAAAACCTGCCAGCCATCGTTTCCTTTGGGGAGATCGTCTCTCCTCATCCAGGACTCGACCCAACAGTGGAAGTTCCTAAAACCAAAAGAAAGACAAAAACCTTAAACTACCAGATGAATAATCTCAACATTTGCCTGGAAGTCCACTCATGGAAAGATTGACAACAATCTTACATAATACTCTTGTGAAAGACATTTTCTCTCTGGATGACTAGAAATTGTTTGGAAACCAACTTTGCACTGATGCCTCATGCATGATGAATGTGAGGGATTGCTGCACCATGCAGTGATGTTGGAGGAAGTTCTGCTGCAGAGTTAGTGACTCAGTAGAATCAGCCGATCTTCTTTGGGAGGAAACTTTTTACCACATGGAGTAATAAACGTAACTTGACTGTATTATGTGCAGCAGGGCACTGATAAACTACCCTGACATCCTTCATTTTGGGAGATAAGCACTGACCTTGCCTCACTCCTCAAATGTCAGAAAATCAGCCGCTCTGCTGAAAGACGGGACCAACTATCAGGCTTTTTAAAGATCGGCCAGAAAACTGCAGTTGGTCCGTCCCTTTATTTTCTTACTCCCTTGTCCCCCATTAAGCAAATTTATTTTCAAAATGTCAAATTAGAAATGGTAGATTTGTAATTTAGCTACTAATTTGGTTCTAAAATCTTCAAATGTCCAGGAATAAAATAATATGAACTATAAAGTGTTGGCTGCATGAATGTCTGGGTTTGATCTTACCATTTGCTGTCTGTCTTTTCCTCTTTGCTCTCAAAGTCCACCACAAAGTCCAGGGAGAGATTCCCATCCACATCGTGAGCTGAGCAGAAGTTGGTTATGAGGCGTGTTGGGATCCCCAGACAGCGAAGAACTGCAAAGAAACATTGCTGTCACTCTTTCTTTCTGTCGTTTTTCCTATGGATTTAGTCACTTTTACTTATCAAGTAGACATGTTCACATTCACTAAGGGATTTTGGGAAACTACATCATAAGTAACATGTAGAGAAGTTCAGTAGCAATGTATTTGTGTCAGATTGCTGTGGACCTGTTCAGCAGAACGGCTGTATTTACAGTGTTACCTGTACATGCGACGCCTGCAAACACCCAGCACTGGCCGTATTTGACTGCTCTGATGCCGGATTTGCTCCACTGCCTGAGGATGGGCACGCTGCCCGTCCATCGATTTGGTGCGACTCCGTCAAGGTACGGTGCCCTCCAGCGCCCAATCAGCACGCCCCTGTCACCGTTAGCATTCACCTGCACAGGTGGAAAACACTGCTGTAAGTCTGCAAAACAGTTTTTTCTCATATTATGAGTGAACTAATATTCCAAAATGTCTTGTTTCAACTAGCATTTTATTTCTCTTATAATTTTTCTCAATTTTAAGGAATTGTTGACTTATAACAATTTCCTATATCTTTCTGAGAAATTACTTTTTAAGTCAGTCTTGTCTTATTTCACGTGTTCTAGATCAAAAATACTTGTTAAGATTGAATGTTTTTGCAGTGTGCAGCGTTAACCTGCATGAGTCCATCATGTGTTTTCAGAGAAGAGTTCCTCACCATGGCAGTGACCATCCTGCTGACGTAGATGGGATCAGATCTGCTGTCAATGTCCATCTTTGAGTTGCGCAGAGCCTCCTTAGAATTATCCAGGACTTCAAAACAAATGTCCATCACAAAGTCCTCAAACTTGTCCAGAAACGTCATTAGGGAAGGAAAATGAGATGAAAGCAATTAGCTTGATGCTAATAAAATAAGTGGATTTAACTTAAATGCTTTTTTTTTTTACAGTGCAGGAAGAATCGGTAATGCACCATCATGACTCTCTATTGACCCTTTGCACGTGACATCATGTTATTTATGAACTCTGCCCACGCCGCCATGACGGACCTCTGCACTCCTTTACAGACTGTTAAAAACTCGGAAGCCTAAAATCGCTTTTGTTAAGTTGATTCCACAGTTAGTGTTTATTAGTGTCTGTAAAATGAGCCGTTTCAAAAACCTCCAGATTGTAATGTCACAGATCAGCAGGCACTTCCACTCACCTGGCAACGCCAGCGAAGGCCAGCGGAGGCCAGCGGAGGCCAGCGGAGGCCAGCGAAGGCCAACGGAGGCCAGCGGAGGCCAGCATGGTCCGTTTATCACTATATACTGTACAATGGCTGCTGGAAAAGACAAGTGTTTTGTTGTCGACTTATCCAGAATCCACTTGCTGGTGTTTTAATAAATGCCGACCAAACAGACGTATCTTTTAGAACATCTTGGCTTTGCTATTTTTCGGATTATGCAAACAAAGGACGTGTCCTGTCCGTTTGTCATCCTGTTTGGTCACATTCTAACACGTCTTGTCCAGAAGTCTCTTCTGTCCAACAAACACGTTTTGTGATCCAGCCGAAACCCCAGAGTCGCCGCTGACACGCTGCTGTGAAAAGTCTCACATGCCAAACTCTGTCCTGACAGTCGGACACAAGCACTTCTTCAACCAGTCCACACAATAAATGTCTGTGGCTGTGTGTGGGCGTCGTACCTGTCCGTAGCTCCAGGGAATGCTTTTGATGTAATCCCAGGTATCCATGAATATGACTCCGTCTTCGTTCATGATGTATTCCTGGAGCAGTCTCTCGTCCGGCAGGTACACAACATCATCTGATACACAGACATACACAAAGTTTTCTGGTCTTAATGCAGCACAAAGACGAGTTTAAGCATCTAATGTTTGCAGAAACTGCAAATCAGAAATACTTTTTCACCAAGTCTGCTTTGTGTTATATAAAAACACAAAATCTTACAAAGTATTATATTTTTGTATAGTTTCTTGTGCAAATATATTAGTTTTGTCTTTCTTCAAGTGAACTAACTTAAAAATGTATTTTCAGCAAAATATATGAGCTTGTTTTAAGTCAACGAGACTTTAACTGGTACGAGAACGTCTGATCAATATTAAAAAATTATTGACTTAAAACGAGTTCATATCTCTTGCTGAAAAGTTACTTGTAAGTTAGTTTTGTCTTGCTTCAAGTGAACCAAGATATTTGCGCTAGAAACGAGACAAAATACTTGCAAGTGACTCTGAGCGCGTAAACGCGTTTGCTCCTCTCACTCGTTGCTGTTATTTTTCCGTCTGTTTCCTGTCATCAGTTTGGATTTCCGTGTTTGATCTGCTCTGGCTCCTTGTGTTCTACGTGATTTTATGTTAATTTGTCCATTAAGTGCCACAAAATCTACTCTGCTCCTCCGCCAGCTGCATTTTTGCCCACCAACAAACTACATAACATGACAGAATTATTATGAACATGTGTGACAAATAATAATATAGTTTCTTTTAAATTAGTAGGAAGCATCCTCTACTTTTGCACCAAGGGTTAAACAGCACATGGAAGCTGATTTCGTCCACTCTCTCCACGATGCGTCCATCCGGTGACATCAGCAGCACGACCAGGCGGTACTGTCCAATGATGGCGTCTGCTGGGCTCTGCAGAGTCAGCAATATTTCCCCCTGAGCCTCCTGCTGGTTGAACCACCAGCTGTCTCCGGCCCCCTGCTGCTTTTGAACCTTAATCACCACTTCGTCTCTTTTACCTGTATGAACACAAAGTTTTTAGTCAGTGCATGTTGATGATTCTTTTTTTATGATCAAGAAACAAGATGTGACAGCTTCTCGCCTTTAAAGAAAGTATGAGAAAATATAAATCTGTGAAGAAACTGTGTTTTTTTTTTCTTTTGCCAATGAATCCCACAAACATTGTGTGCAGAAAAAAGAAATTTGGACACATTGGTGTCTGTTGGGTCAAGATGACCATTTTCTCACTCCTACCAAACAACTGATCAGCCCTCTGTCAGCCGCTCTGCTGTGATGATCAAACCGAGCCTGTGAGCGCAGATAAAAATGACTCCATCTTTGTTGCCAGGCTTTGAGGTGGTCTGAATAAATTTGCAGAAATAACGGCGCCGGGTTTCCAGTCTTGCTCCACAGGAACTAAAATGAAGCTCAGGCAAGACAAGAGACAGAAAGGCGTCTGGGAAACCTCTGACGTCTTTTTACTGACACTGGAATTTAAGGGCGAGTTTCTCGTTGTTTCTCAGCCTGAAAACATCCAACAGCTTCTGTTTTTGTCTTTCTATGATTTCCAATCTCCAGTTTTTTTGTAAGATTCAGCTCCACCGTCTTACAGCATGACAAACGTTTCATCTACATGTAAAACACACTGAAAAACACAAAATCCTGCCAAGTAGTTTCTAATGCAAATATCTTATTACAGTTGAAATAAGAGAAAACTAACGTAGAAATAACTTTTTTTAGGATAATAAATCTTGAACATTGATAAAAAGTTCTAGTTACACTGGCACTACACTAGTTACATATTCACTAGTTATATATACTATATTGCTTGTACTTTAGTTTCCTTTTCACTAGAAACTAAAGACAAATACTTGGCAGTATTTTGTGTTTTTGCAGCAGTGTGATGACTGAAGAGCTCTCTGATTGGTCAGCTCACCCAGGTGCAGGACGAGCTCCAGCTGGTGTTTGGGGGGCAGAGAGTCGGAGCACTGCACGGTTATGGAGAAGGGCTGCCCTCTGCGCACGATCAAGCGCTCCCGATCGATCTCCCTGGTGCGGTGAGCCAAGTTGTTCTCATGGCTCCTCAGATCCACGTCGACGATGAAAGCTGATCACAACCAGCAGAGACGAGTTAGATGCATTTTTTTTCTTTGACAAAATAAAAACTGCAAAAACACAACTTTTTACCAAGTATCTTTAAGTTTTGTAAATATATTAGTAAACTTGAAATAAGACAAAATGAACTGAAAAGTTACTTTTCAGCAAAAATAGGAGCTTGTTTAAAGTAAATTAAACCTTAATATTGATGATAATGTATTTTTTCCACTGGCAGATTGTGTCACTTTTAAATTGAAACAAATTTTCAGTTTAAAAGTTGAAAATTAGATTTTAAGTGAATAATCTCTCAGTAGAATATTTTTCATCAATATTAAGGGATTATTGACTTAAAACAAGCTCATAATTCTTGCTGAAAAAGTTATATTAGTTTTGTCCTATTTCACACATTCTTAGATATTTGAACTACAAACTAGACAAAATGCTTGGTCAGATTTATTGTTTTTGCAGTGAAGAGTCACTTGTGAACACCTGTTGAAAGTCGGATGGCTGCAGGTTTGGTCTGGAGTCGGGATGAGTGGATTCTAGTGGATCAGTTGTTTGATTTTGTGGCATAGAAATGAATGCAGCTGTTCTGATTATACTTCCTGTTCTTTTCTCCCAGCCAAAGCTGTTTTCTACTGGCAAAGACTCGCTGCGCTCTGATTCTATCAGTACTTGAGTTCTCAGACACTTTGGTCAGTTGCTATTTTTAAACCTGCTTTATAAATAGGCTTGGCACAGATGCATTTTTGAACTAGTGATGCTTTATTATGAAATTTTTACATCATAAGAAACACAGAGCTTGTTCTTGCTCTTGTTTATGTGCTAATCTACTGAGATCTGCAGAAGAAGTGTTGGGCATTTTCTGGGGTTGTTTAATAGTTTTGCACCCAAATTTTTCCCATTTGAAATAATTCAAATCTAAACAAAAAGTGTAGAAAGTTCCAGCCATGTTCCAGCCAGGGTCGCTCTGAGGGTCACGTGGTGACCTTCAGGTCAACTTACTCAGTCAAATCTTTGCTCTCTGAATGAAAAGCTGTTTTTGCCTTTATTGCAGGAATGGGTTTGGTCACACCGACACATCGACTCATAAATTAGACAATTTTTTTTCCACATACAACACAATCTCCCCCTGAATTATGCACAGTAAAAGAAGCGTTAATAATAGCGAAGTGGTCACTTACTTCTGGGGTTGGCCATCGCAGGTTCTCTCCTCGGTTCCTCTCTTCCTCCTCCTGGGTCCAGTTGGGTTCAGTATTTATACAGCTGAGGGTCGACCCTCCCTCCTGTCTGACACACACACTCCTCGACTCACCCTCACCTCCTTCTTTGACCTCTTTGACCTCTGACATCATTTCTCAAAAAGCTGAGCTCCTCTGTGGGTGTGTGCAGCGGTTTCTCACTTTCATTTCCCCTGACACACGCACGACTCTTTGCTGTGTTGCAATAAAAACATTTCTGTATGTTTAACCTTTGAGGCACCTTGGTGCATAATCTGTTGGTTATTTAATTTATTTTGCTTTTTTAACCGTTATTTAACCAGGATACAAAAATAAAAAATATTCCAAGGTAGTCCTTGCCAAGAAGCAGCAAAAAATACAACATCTCTGCCAAATTAAAAGTTAATTTTAAAAGGGGAATTGTTCTTATAGCTTTATACGATGTACCATTTATACGATGTACCATTTATACGATGTACCATTTATACGATGTACCATTTTGGGACCTAAAAATCGTTCTTGTTAATTTGGAGGTGGCTGAAGGGTTAAAAGCACATGCAGCATGTTCTCTGCTCCAGCAAGCAGAGGCGCAACAATAACTAATGTTTGGATTACATTGTCTATGAACTCCGGCTCTGTGCTGCTGATCATTATGAACTCTTGTATGTCAAACATTTCCTGTACACGAGGTTAACAGCTCACAGCCTCAACAGTCTCTGCTTATCTGGACATTGAACAAAGACGGATCACAGGAAAATATGTGATAATATATGTGGGAACAGTTTGTCCTAAAACTTTTTACTGGAATTCATCAAATATTTTGGAAATGAGAAATCTTCTGTGCGACAGACTGGCGACCTGTCCAGGTGACCCCGGCTCTCGCCCGGAACGCAGCTGGAGATAGGCACCAGCACCTCCCGACCCCGTTAGGGAGAAGGGTGACGGAAAATGGATGGATGGAAATCTTATGTTGAAAATAGTTTTTTCTCTTGTTTGTTTATATATAATATGTCCTTAGATTTTTACAGTTTTTTAACACTGTTTTATAAACTTCATAGAACAGTGTTACAAAGACTTTATTTTGCAACAAAATATCTCAAACAATATCATAACATCAGTGTTGAAATCAAAACATTTCTAGAACTGAACTGTTATTTTTCACTGCTATTTTTATACAATGGTTGAAACCGGAAGTTTACATACACACAATAAAACAAACAATTACCAGGATTATTTGTGTTTGCTAACTCACAAAATGATATTTGGAGGCGTTGCTGGGACTCGGCTTGGGGGGCCATGAGTATCAGAAACTAAAGTGCTGCTCACTCAACTCAAACAGCAGTGACTCCCGTTTCAGATCTGCTCATTGCAGCTGCAGAGCTTCTTAAATTATCTTCCCATGAACAAAGATCAGAACAATTATCTAAACTATTAGTACTCACAAAAAGACACAATAAAAAGAAAGAGAGATTTATTTATTCATGCCCTTAGAATCAGAAGTTTGCATCCAGAATGAATAGTGAGAGAAAGCCCAGATGATGATGATGTCATAGCTTTGGAAACTTCTGATTGGTCAGCTGACTCATTTGAGATAATAGGAGTAAGGGAGAAGAATTTCAGAGGTAGGGAGGTTATGCTTATCATTCTTTTGCTTCAAAATCTTATATTAATAACCAGGCACGTGCAGAGGGGAGTGTCGTGTTATTTAGAAATAACAGTGCATGAGTCCAACTGTGTCATCGGTAACGGTTTATTCACCGATCTCCCAAACCACACGTACAGGCTTCATCATACAATCAGCATCACCTGCCTGCTTGAGCCTGGCGCTCCCTTTTATGATGTCATCGCAGGTGGCCATTTGTAGTTTTTAACCATGCATAACATTAACACCACATCTCCCCTCTCTAGAATCAATGGGTGGACTACCATTGATTCAGCAGACCTTAGAGGATTATTCTGCCTCTGTGGCTGGAAGGTCTGTTCCTACCTAGAGCTAAACAAAAAAAAAATATAAATAGAAATACATATTTAATCATTCTCAACTTCTAGCATATTTCCTTTATCTACAAATTCAGTCTATCTGGTTTCACAACCCGTCTCCCAAACCTGGTTCTAGGAGTAGGTGAAAGTTCAGGAAGGCTCTGCTGTGGAGGTTCTTCAAAACTCGGTTGTACTTGTTCTGCAGCAACATCACCTTCCGGTACTTCTAGCTCTGTCGAAGGCTCCATGGCAACCAGATGACGACGATTTCGCCTAATCGACCCATGAGGTCCTTCCACAATATATGAGCGTGGAGTAGAATGACTGGTAACCACTGTTCCACTTGTACCTTGATCTTTAATCCACACATCTTGTCCTGGAGTAAGTTTGCTGAGAACTCTTGCTCTGTGGCGAGAATCATATCTCTCTGCATCTTTTATCCTTCTCCCCTTTTCTTTTTGAGCAACAATCTTACAATTGGGAAGAGCTGGCCTCAACAAAGATGGAAGTATTGGCACCGTCGTCCGAAGTCTTCTTCCCATAAGAAGCTCTGCTGGACTGTACCCATTCCAAAGTGGTGTTGCTCTGTAGGCGAGTAAGGCGAGATATGGATCAGCGGCTTTCTTCAACAAGTTCTTTATTATTTTCACGGCTCGTTCAGCTTCTCCGTTACTTTGTGGATATTTTGGGCTACTTGTAATATGGTGAAACCCATATGACTTTGCAAATGTAGCGAAAGCAGCACAGGAAAACTGAGGACCATTGTCCGTGATCATTTCTTCTGGAATGCCATGACGTGCAAACATAGATTTCAAATGAGGAATCACATCTGCTGATCTTGTGGGACTCAGTTGTGCAATTTCCACAAATCTTGATGCATAATCCACAATCAGAATATAATTTTGCCCTTTCAAAGTAAACAGATCAGCCCCAAGTTTTTTCCATGGTCTGTCTGGATACTGTGATGGCATCAATGGCTCCGGATGATTTTCCTTCTCTCTGCTGCAAGTGTGGCATTTTAGAACCAGCTCTTTTATCTGCTGGCTCAGTCCAGGCCACCACACAGACTGCCGTGCTCGTTCTCGACATTTCACCACTCCCTGATGTCCTTCATGTAATCTCATGAGCACATCATTTCTCATAGTTGAAGGAATAACCAGTCTTTCTCCTTTTAACAAAAGACCATTATTCACTGTAAGAAATGCCTTTTCAGCCCAATACAGTCTGAGTGCTGGTTCACTGTTGTAGTGTGTAGGCCATCCTTCCTCACACAACTGCATCACACGTGCACATATGCTGTCCCTTTTCAACTCCTCCCTTAGTTCTTCCAGATAACCAGTGCTTGTGGGCAGGTTTTGCATCACACTATCCACATAAATATCTGAGTCTTCTACCAACTTTGTTTCTGTTGCCGTTAAGTTTTCTGACATAGGGGCACGCGACAATGTGTCAGCTGTCCACAGATGTTTCCCTGGCACATACGAGATGGAATAGGAATATCTCATAAGACGCATTCTAAAACGCTGAATACGTGGTGGAAGAGCATCTAACATCTGACAGCTCAACAGACTCAGAAGTGGTTTATGATCAGTCTCCATTTGGAAATGTTTGCCAATGAGATAATTACTGAACCTTTCACAAGCCCAAGTAAGACTCAAAGCTTCTTTTTCCACCTGTGCGTATCTCTGCTCAGTCTGTGTTAGAGATCGCGACACATATGCAACAGGTCTCCATTCTTGACCCCATTTTTGCAGCAGTACACTCCCCAGACCATAAGCAGACGCATCTGCTGAAACTTTACTTTCCCGGTTAGCATCATACATGCATAACACTGGGGGGGATGAAAGCATCTCTTTCAGTTCTTTAAATGCTCTGGCCTGATCAACTCCCCCACATCCAGCAGTTTTTCTTTGATAAAAGATCCCTCAAAGGCTTGTCTCGTTCTGCTAACTTTGGAATAAACTTCCCCAGCTGGTTAACCATTCCAAGGAAGCTTCTTAGCTCACTCACATTTCGTGGTTCTTTCATCTCTCTCACAGCTTGTGTTTTGCTTGGATCAGGACTAACCCCATTAACAGAGATAATGTGGCCCAAAAATTTTACACTCTGCTTTGAAAGATCACATTTATCAATGTTCAGTGTAATACCAGCTTCTTGAATTTTTTCCAAGAACAGTATGCAGACGAACATCATGCTCCTCCTGTGTTCTCCCCCACACTAACACGTCATCCATATGGCAAACCACACCATCTAGTCCCTCTGTAACCTCTGTTACCATTCTGTTCTGGAAATGCTCAGGGGCAGAAGCTATACCAAAGGGTAGCCGTTTAAAATAATAACGACCAAAAGGTGTAATAAAAGTTGTATATTTCGCAGTATTTTCAGTTAAAGGAATCTGCCAGAAACCCATATTAGCATCTAATTTACTGAAAATTTTTGCTCCTGCTAGCTTACCAAGTGTTTCATCTACAGAGGGAAGAATATACTTCTCTCTGCAAACAGACTCGTTCAACTTTGTGAGGTCAACACATATGCGTACAGCACCTGTCTTTTTGGGAACAACCACCATTCCTGAACACCATTCAGTTGGCTCCTCAATTCTGCTGATCACACCCAAACTTTCCATACGGGACAGTTCTTGTTTAACTTTGTCCATCAAAGGAAGTGGAATCCTTCTGGGTGTCTTTAATGAAAATGGTTGAGCCCCTGGTTTCAGTTTGATGGCATAAGGCTGTCTCACCTCTCCCAGACCACTGCATAGCTTTGGATAGGTCGTTTTTAATGTTTCAGCAGTTATCTCATTTAATCTAGCTAGAAGCTCCAGCTTCTGAATGGCTGGTCTACCCAAAAGTGCAGTTTGCAGGTGTCTCATAATGTACACACTTTCCTGTACCTCTTTATCTCCTTTTTTCATCAACATCTCAGCAACCCCCACAATATCTAGAGCATTCCTCCCTGGTCCCAGCAGCTGCCTGGTGGGTTTTTTTCAGAAAGAGGTGGAATCTTGTCTCTGTAGATGTCTTTGTACATGGAGTATGGCAGAACCGTAACATCAGCACCAGTGTCAATCTTGAATGAGATGTTTCTGTTATTTATTTCAACATCCACCCTCCAAGGTTCATCTCCATTTGAGATGCTGCCTAAAAACAAAAAATCATCCTCTTCCTCAACTGCATGTACAGTGTTGAGTGTTCTGCACACCCTCTTAAAGTGTCCTTTTTTTCCCACATAAATGACATTTTCCCCCATTTGCTGGACAGTCACGTTTGGGATGGGATGGAGAGCTGCCACACTTATAACAATGAGAAATTCCCCTTTGTTATTTGCAGTAGTGTGCAACTTGGGTTGGTATTTAGCCTTGACATGCTTAACGCTGCTTTTGTAAACCCTGTCGACAGACTTTCCATTTTCTGTGTCTGTTCTGGGATCGCTGCGCAGACAGGATTGCTGCCGTTTCACCTCTTCACTTTGTCTTGCTGAAAAAATGGCCTTTTCTAGTGTCAAATCTGGGTCGAGCTGCATTCGTTCAGATAATCTTTTATCTTGCAGTCCCACCACCAGCCTGTCGCGAATCAGTTCATCATGTAGCGCTCCATAACTACAATGTTCTGCTAGCGCATACAGTGAAGTAACAAATGCATCCACGGTTTCATGCTCCTCTTGTTTGCGCATGTTGAACCTGGCTCGCTCATAAATAACATTTTTCTTGACAACAAAGAAAGCTTGGAAGCCATCACGAACTCCTTGATACGTGTTTCTTTGCCCATCTGGTAACGCTAGTCCCCGCAGAACATCGTCTGCTTCGTCTCCCATGCAATAGATAAGCGTGTTAACTTGATTCTCTTCAGAACTGGAGTTCAAGTTACTTGCCAGACGAAACCGTTCGAATCTTCGGATCCACTTGGCCCACTCCTGTGGCTTGGTGAAGTCGAAAGACTCTGGCGGCTGGATACTGAACGTTGCACCTGGACCAACAGAAGCGACTCTCTGTACGTTGTCATCCGCCATATCTCCGGCAGCCGAATAGAGTCACAGCTTCACGATGACTTGCAGCACTCCTGACACCATGTCGTGTTATTTAGAAATAACAGTGCATGAGTCCAACTGTGTCATCGGTAACGGTTTATTCACCGATCTCCCAAACCACACGTACAGGCTTCATCATACAATCAGCATCACCTGCCTGCTTGAGCCTGGCGCTCCCTTTTATGATGTCATCGCAGGTGGCCATTTGTAGTTTTAACCATGCATAACATTAACACCACATCTCCCCTCTCTAGAATCAATGGGTGGACTACCATTGATTCAGCAGACCTTAGAGGATTATTCTGCCTCTGTGGCTGGAAGGTCTGTTCCTACCTAGAGCTAAACAAAAAAAAAATATAAATAGAAATACATATTTAATCATTCTCAACTTCTAGCATATTTCCTTTATCTACAAATTCAGTCTATCTGGTTTCACAACCCGTCTCCCAAACCTGGTTCTAGGAGTAGGTGAAAGTTCAGGAAGGCTCTGCTGTGGAGGTTCTTCAAAACTCGGTTGTACTTGTTCTGCAGCAACATCACCTTCCGGTACTTCTAGCTCTGTCGAAGGCTCCATGGCAACCAGATGACGACGATTTCGCCTAATCGACCCATGAGGTCCTTCCACAATATATGAGCGTGGAGTAGAATGACTGGTAACCACTGTTCCACTTGTACCTTGATCTTTAATCCACACATCTTGTCCTGGAGTAAGTTTGCTGAGAACTCTTGCTCTGTGGCGAGAATCATATCTCTCTGCATCTTTTTATCCTTCTCCCCTTTTCTTTTTGAGCAACAATCTTACAATTGGGAAGAGCTGGCCTCAACAAAGATGGAAGTATTGGCACCGTCGTCCGAAGTCTTCTTCCCATAAGAAGCTCTGCTGGACTGTACCCATTCCAAAGTGGTGTTGCTCTGTAGGCGAGTAAGGCGAGATATGGATCAGCGGCTTTCTTCAACAAGTTCTTTATTATTTTCACGGCTCGTTCAGCTTCTCCGTTACTTTGTGGATATTTTGGGCTACTTGTAATATGGTGAAACCCATATGACTTTGCAAATGTAGCGAAAGCAGCACAGGAAAACTGAGGACCATTGTCCGTGATCATTTCTTCTGGAATGCCATGACGTGCAAACATAGATTTCAAATGAGGAAAAACACAACTTTTTACCAAGTATCTTTAAGTTTTGTAAATATATTAGTAAACTTGAAATAAGACAAAATGAACTGAAAAGTTACTTTTCAGCAAAAATAGGAGCTTGTTTAAAGTAAATTAAACCTTAATATTGATGATAATGTATTTTTTCCACTGGCAGATTGTGTCACTTTTAAATTGAAACAAATTTTCAGTTTAAAAGTTGAAAATTAGATTTTAAGTGAATAATCTCTCAGTAGAATATTTTTCATCAATATTAAGGGATTATTGACTTAAAACAAGCTCATAATTCTTGCTGAAAAAGTTATATTAGTTTTGTCCTATTTCACACATTCTTAGATATTTGAACTACAAACTAGACAAAATGCTTGGTCAGATTTATTGTTTTTGCAGTGAAGAGTCACTTGTGAACACCTGTTGAAAGTCGGATGGCTGCAGGTTTGGTCTGGAGTCGGGATGAGTGGATTCTAGTGGATCAGTTGTTTGATTTTGTGGCATAGAAATGAATGCAGCTGTTCTGATTATACTTCCTGTTCTTTTTCTCCCAGCCAAAGCTGTTTTCTACTGGCAAAGACTCGCTGCGCTCTGATTCTATCAGTACTTGAGTTCTCAGACACTTTGGTCAGTTGCTATTTTTTAAACCTGCTTTATAAATAGGCTTGGCACAGATGCATTTTTGAACTAGTGATGCTTTATTATGAAATTTTTACATCATAAGAAACACAGAGCTTGTTCTTGCTCTTGTTTATGTGCTAATCTACTGAGATCTGCAGAAGAAGTGTTGGGCATTTTCTGGGGTTGTTTAATAGTTTTGCACCCAAATTTTTCCCATTTGAAATAATTCAAATCTAAACAAAAAGTGTAGAAAGTTCCAGCCATGTTCCAGCCAGGGTCGCTCTGAGGGTCACGTGGTGACCTTCAGGTCAACTTACTCAGTCAAATCTTTGCTCTCTGAATGAAAAGCTGTTTTTGCCTTTATTGCAGGAATGGGTTTGGTCACACCGACACATCGACTCATAAATTAGACAATTTTTTTCCACATACAACACAATCTCCCCCTGAATTATGCACAGTAAAAGAAGCGTTAATAATAGCGAAGTGGTCACTTACTTCTGGGGTTGGCCATCGCAGGTTCTCTCCTCGGTTCCTCTCTTCCTCCTCCTGGGTCCAGTTGGGTTCAGTATTTATACAGCTGAGGGTCGACCCTCCCTCCTGTCTGACACACACACTCCTCGACTCACCCTCACCTCCTTCTTTGACCTCTTTGACCTCTGACATCATTTCTCAAAAAGCTGAGCTCCTCTGTGGGTGTGTGCAGCGGTTTCTCACTTTCATTTCCCCTGACACACGCACGACTCTTTGCTGTGTTGCAATAAAAACATTTCTGTATGTTTAACCTTTGAGGCACCTTGGTGCATAATCTGTTGGTTATTTAATTTATTTTGCTTTTTAACCGTTATTTAACCAGGATACAAAAATAAAAATATTCCAAGGTAGTCCTTGCCAAGAAGCAGCAAAAAATACAACATCTCTGCCAAATTAAAAGTTAATTTTAAAAGGGGAATTGTTCTTATAGCTTTATACGATGTACCATTTATACGATGTACCATTTATACGATGTACCATTTATACGATGTACCATTTTGGGACCTAAAAATCGTTCTTGTTAATTTGGAGGTGGCTGAAGGGTTAAAAGCACATGCAGCATGTTCTCTGCTCCAGCAAGCAGAGGCGCAACAATAACTAATGTTTGGATTACATTGTCTATGAACTCCGGCTCTGTGCTGCTGATCATTATGAACTCTTGTATGTCAAACATTTCCTGTACACGAGGTTAACAGCTCACAGCCTCAACAGTCTCTGCTTATCTGGACATTGAACAAAGACGGATCACAGGAAAATATGTGATAATATATGTGGGAACAGTTTGTCCTAAAACTTTTTACTGGAATTCATCAAATATTTTGGAAATGAGAAATCTTCTGTGCGACAGACTGGCGACCTGTCCAGGTGACCCCCGGCTCTCGCCCGAACGCAGCTGGAGATAGGCACCAGCACCTCCCGACCCCGTTAGGGAGAAGGGTGACGGAAAATGGATGGATGGAAATCTTATGTTGAAAATAGTTTTTTTCTCTTGTTTGTTTATATATAATATGTCCTTAGATTTTTACAGTTTTTTAACACTGTTTTATAAACTTCATAGAACAGTGTTACAAAGACTTTATTTTGCAACAAAATATCTCAAACAATATCATAACATCAGTGTTGAAATCAAAACATTTCTAGAACTGAACTGTTATTTTTCACTGCTATTTTTATACAATGGTTGAAACCGGAAGTTTACATACACACAATAAAACAAACAATTACCAGGATTATTTGTGTTTGCTAACTCACAAAATGATATTTGGAGGCGTTGCTGGGACTCGGCTTGGGGGGCCATGAGTATCAGAAACTAAAGTGCTGCTCACTCAACTCAAACAGCAGTGACTCCCGTTTCAGATCTGCTCATTGCAGCTGCAGAGCTTCTTAAATTATCTTCCCATGAACAAAGATCAGAACAATTATCTAAACTATTAGTACTCACAAAAAAGACACAATAAAAAGAAAGAGAGATTTATTTATTCATGCCCTTAGAATCAGAAGTTTGCATCCAGAATGAATAGTGAGAGAAAGCCCAGATGATGATGATGTCATAGCTTTGGAAACTTCTGATTGGTCAGCTGACTCATTTGAGATAATAGGAGTAAGGGAGAAGAATTTCAGAGGTAGGGAGGTTATGCTTATCATTCTTTTGCTTCAAAATCTTATATTAATAACCAGGCACGTGCAGAGGGGAGGGCTATGGGGGCTTGAGCACCTGCCCCTTTTGCTCCATGACCCCAAGTGCCCTTTTGGTCTTTTTTTTTTTTCTTACACATGTACTACAATTATTATTATTATTATTATTATTATTATTATTATTATTATTATTATTATTATTATTATTACTTTGCAAGAAAAACAACACAATAAGCCCTCCGGTCACATTGTTACCTTTGACCTTTTGCCCGTGACGCACTTGCCTCTCGCGCGGTGAGATAAGGCGGCTAACTGCGGAGCTCAAGCTAGCAAACGTTTTTGGTGAATTAAAAACAATTATTTTTGGTGAAAAAACTGTAGTCGGCTTGCTACTGTCAGATAACGGAAAACGTGAAATGTTGTATCGTTTCTCCTTCAGCACGGAGTCGCGGTTTAAGCAGAAGTGAAATATAACAAGAGGAAAATATAGTCCGCTCTCTGAGTCCGTCTTTCTCTGAATATCTGCTGAGCGGGAGGAAACAGCCAGGTGAGCAAAAGCTGCTCTTATCTATCGATCCAGTATTTTTATCATACAGACATTAGGCTGTTGTTGTTGCGCTATGAGCTAGCTGCTAGCTAATGACTTTGCTAGCAAAGCAAGATAACTAAAAGCTTCCCTGTATTGTTAATGACAGCAGTCATTCTGCAGTATTACTGATGCAATAGCGGCACATCGCCCGTCCAGAACCAGAATCAGCTCCATCATGGATATATGTCCGATTTTCTCATTTTCTTTGGTGAATGATGTACATAGCATTTATTCTAGCGTTAGGTAAATGTATCTCGAAGGAGATAAAAGTCCAACAAGGACATTCATTTAGAATTAAAAATAACTCATCCTGAACTACCATGATAGATATAATGTATGTAATAATCAAACTGCTTCTGTCATTAATGAAGGGGAAAACATAAACTTTTATTTGCACACATCAGAATCTTTGGTTTGATTTCAGGCTCTGCCAAGAACATCATGTGAGAATCGCAAGCAAAACTTTAAATAGCAAGCAAAGATTTCTGACATGCGCAAATAAGTTTGTTTGTTTTGCAAATAATTTTTTTTAAGTCATGAGATAAAAATTTGTTATTTCAGTTTTAAAAAAAATTAAGCTAAACATTTTTTTGTTGAAAAAAATGTTACAATTCAAAATGTCTTGATCACAATTTTATATTATTTAATTGAGGTTAGTATTTTAATTGAATAATTGTGAAACAAATTGACCTCCATAGGAGAGGCCTCATTTTCTCAGAAATTAATATTGTTATGCTGTGGACTGAAAAACATATTGGTTTAAACACAAGGGTAAAGAACTGGTAGTGTGGTTTATTATAGTGCTCTGATCATAATTCATTATGTTTTGCTTGTTTCAGTTCAAAGATGCCACGTAAAGACAGACGTCAGAAACAAAAAGAAAGGATCTGCTAGAAGCAGCCAAAGATAGTGGATTGTTGACCAACTGGGTCAGAACCAGAACCGCAGGTAAGAACAATAAAAGTAAAGGTTCTGACCACCATCAACCTGCAGTTTTTGGTAGTGAACACATATTTAATATTACAAAGCAGCTATTATGCTTTTATTATGTTAAGAGTAGTCTTTTCTCATAGTGACATGCATTAATTACATTTTTGCTTTTGTTTTTGTTTTTTTTCTGCAGTTCCACGTTAAAGTTTGATGCATCTCTGTTTTTCTGAATGGACCGTCTTCATCTCCACTGTAAGTACAGCAACCCAGGCAGATGTTCTTTGATTGTATGTCTCGCAATTTTGTAATTTATCATTGTTAATTAAACTCTGAAAACTGTGACTTTGTTAATATTCTGTCCTAAAATGCGATTAGACATGCCCTTTTTTAATGGTCTCTGCACAGCCCTGTTAATAACTATAAAACATTTTTGGGGGTTATAATGAGTAGCTACTTAAGATTCCTTAGATGTGCTGAACATAGGAAATAGATTGATTATGCTTCTGCAATGGCAATTTATTAATGAAGAAAAATCCAAAAGATAATTTAAGAGCAATAAATGTTTCCATTAAAACCACGTTTTCAGAGATGTCCATTCATTTTACGGTAAGACAACAGAAATTTCTTCCACTCAAACCAATGAAACGACTGTCAAAATAAAAAAGTGTACAGCTAATGGAATGACCTAAATGAAGCTTTGACCTGGAAAATAATGGAGAATACAGAAACCAATACAAACAGCTGAATCAGAACCTAATGGTGCAGAAATGACTGCAAAGACCAGCTGCAAGGCGATCAGGACAGCATTTTACTGAAAATATGAATTTCTCTGTCTGGCATTTGTTTTCAGACAGAAAGTAACAGAAACTATACACTGTGGTTTGATTTTTACAACCAGTTTTGCAGACACAAATCTTTTGTTTGTGGCTGCAAACAAAAAATACAAATCATGAAAGGATAAATGCTGAAGCTTCCAGACATAATATCGTTCTCTTTTTCTGTTTGGGTTTGTACCTTTTGGGCCGCAGGAAGGATGTTTTTAGCATTTTGCTGCAGAAAACTGCTGATTAACACGTCTTCTCGAGGTTGCAACACTGTTGAATGTGATACAGTTCCTGTTTTAAAATAAATGTCAGTCTGGGAAACACAGACGCCAAATCTGTCCTGTATAAATCCATAACCATTTTGGGACTTCAGTAAAGAATAAAAGATCTCCAGCTGCAGCACAGAAAGAATGAACTTTACAAAGAAAAATCAAATTGTGGGAAATATGTCATCAACACAGATTGTTTTTCTCCATTTGAAATTTTCAAAAAATGTTTGAATCAAAGGTGAGCAGCTTTCCCTGTAGGCGAGTTAAACAACTGTCAAATTGCTTGCAGAAGCTCCACAGATGTTGCTTTGGTTGCTGTAATGTCATCCCCCATGTTTCATATATGATAAAGTAGTAAAGACCCTCCCTAAGGCCAACAAGATAAACTCCACCAAGGAATGTTGAAACAGATGGAGGAAACTAATGGAAGTTGGCCAACCCACTCCTGTTATCACACCCTAAGAAATCAAGTTTCAAGTCTTTCATGGTCCTTATGACTTTCCCAGCCCATTCTCCAGCTGCTTTATTTCAAAAACTCTGCCTTAAAACAATAAAATACATCGATCAGCCTTTGTTTTTTGCCAATACATACACGGTGTTCATGCAAAGAACAGTCAGAGTGAGGTGAGTTGGTGGGAGGGACGAGGAGTTGACCGGCCCAGTTTCCTTAGGCTTGAAGTTGCTCCTGTGTTACATAAGAATAGATGTTGCATTTCTTTATTGATTATAATCACACATGTAAAGAGTTGGGCATGTTTTTCGGAGTTATTCGAGTTCAACAACACCTCCTACAGTTTGCATCTTGTTTGTTCTGCCTTGAAGACCACAGGAGAACCTTCCAACATAACAGAATGCTTTAAACGTTTCTGCATGTGGTCCAGATCTCCTACGGTGGTCTGTAGAAGTGAATATCTGTAACGTTGCACTCCCAAAGTTAAATAGGACTTATTATGCAAAATTCACATTTTTATTTAATTTTTTTTTCTATTTCAGTCTGTTCTGCTTCTAGAAACAGAAAAAGTGCTTAAAAACATCCGGCCATGTTTTTTGGTGTCTGAAAAATTAGCTGTTTCAAAAACCTCCAGAATGTAACATCACAAATCAGCATGTGCTGCCTGTTACCGAGCAACCACAGCAAAGATCCAGCACCTTTGGTTCAGCTGCATACGCTGTTTTATGGCTGCTGGAACAAACAAGTGGTTTGTTGTCAACAATGCTTCCAGAAACCACCTGCTGCATTCTTATTGGCTGTCCAGAAGGCTCCACTTCTGCTTTTCACAGAAATATAATTGCTTAATTTGCTGTAATTTTAACATATGAGTGTAAACATTGAGTTGAGGGCTCAGTTTAGATGTAAAGCAACTCATCATGCAAGGAGACTTTTAAATATTTCAATAGGCATCTGGAAGAGGCAGATGATGTAAGTGTATCACCAGTTGTACTTAATTGTGAACATTATTTTCTCAACCTAGAAACCGATGTAGAAAAAGGAAGATTTGAACAGCAGACATTTTGCAAAGTGTGTGTGTGTGTGTGTGTGTGTGTGTGTGTGTGCGTGTGTGTGTGCATGTGTGTGTGTGTGTGTGAGTGTGTTTTAGCCCGTCTATCTAATGGGGCTCGGACATGTCGTTACGAACTCACCAAAAGGGGACTGTGTGACCAGCAGGAGGCATTTTTAGGTCCCCTCTTGGTCATGTTGGAAAATTTTTAAAACTTTTGCCAAGAGGGGACTAAGTGTGTGTTGGTGTGTGCAGTAGATGTTCAACAGCGCCACAGCAGGTTGGGACAGGAATTGCAACGGCCCAGATAACGCTTTTCGCACACAGTACTTAACAATACAAAGGAGCCTAAAGTACCCTTTCAGACTGTAGAGTGGCTGAAAAAAGGCTACTTTGAGGACAAACTGTGATCTAATTCATTTAAAGGGTTGGGGTTGGGGTTAGGGTTGTGGTTAGGGTTGGGTGAGGGGACTGAGCCAACCCCCCAGCCGGAGGGTTGGAAATGCACTCTTCACCCTGCCCCTCAGACGTGCGTCTAAAATAAAATGAAACCAACTTAATTTGAGTTTGGCACCCCCTTGTGTTTCTGTTCTTCATTCAATTGGAATTATTTTTGTCGTTTTTTTCTTTGCTTTCTTTGTGTTTTCTTTTAGCTTTGCTAGCGACGTTTCGACATTTCTTTGTATTCTTCAGGCTTTTTGTTTTTCTTTGCTTCGTTCTTTCTTTAATTTTGTTAAGCACCCTCTTGTTTCCTTTCCCTCTTTCTTTCTTTCAAAATAACTCAAACTTAGGTTTACAAATCCAAAACTTAGGTTAAAAAAGTTCATAAAAATCCAAAACCTAGGTTTAATAAATTAGGGTTTTAAAAGGTTAGGGTTAGGGTAAGGGCTAGGGTTAGGGTAATAATATTGTTTTGCTCCCTGACTTTTGTCAAGATCTCAGTCTCTGAATTGTGCACTTCACAATTTTGGCGACCCAGATGGGACCTTCGCTGGTTCGTCCAAGTTGGTGGACCTCAGAAGAGGACTGGTCACCAAGCCTTCAAACTGGTTTTCTTCCAAACCTCCGCCAGGTGTGTCTAAGAGAAAGAGAACTGTTCTGACGCTCCACGGGGTTGGATCAGCAGCGACAGGACAAAGACAGAGCTGAGAGGGGCAGCAAAACATCTTCATGTTTGTAGGTCTATTAATTTAGACTGTGTATTGAACTATTTAAAATGAATTTTCTAAATTATTTTTGTAGTTTATTTAAATTAAACTATTTAAATGAATTTTCTAATGTAAGACTGTTGCAGATTGTTTATGTATGTTTGTCTGTTTTAATTAGCATTGTTGGTGATTTATATTGTTTAATGGTACTTTGTAATGTTTGGGGATTTTTTATTTTTATTTTTTTGTGTGTACCTCCCGGGCTGCCGTAGATAAAGAGGGCAGGCCTTATAAAAATTGGGAAATTCAGTGAACTAAATGAACTGTCAAATGCGTGGACCAAGAAAATGCTGTTCCCCAGTGAAAGCAGCGAGGTACAGTACATTTTGTTTGTTGTTGTATTGTGGGTTTGTGTTTTGCATTTTAATATTTGTATTTGTTTAGTTTTCATGGTGACTGTGGTGACCTGATGACCAGTTGAATGAAGGAATCGAGATGATGATCCTACAAAATCTTCATCAATGAAATAAAACCAAGTCGAGACCGGCTGTTTTAATTCAAGTACTGGGGAGCTGCTATAAGGTCTATTAAATTAGACTGAGGAATTAGGATAAACATTTTAAATTGTAGGAGGTTTGTAAAATTAGAGAATGGGACTTTTTTTCTCCAAGGAGCCTAATGATGGTTTTATTGATAATATTCGTCATGGGCCCATTGTAGAACAAATAATTAAAAAACATGGGGAATCATGTGTTCAGTATTTGCCACAATGGCATATTAAATCTGGATTTCCTCAACATGGGTTCTTTGAACCTGAGCATTTGATAGAAAATTACTGCTACAGAAACAACAGCTGCTGAAACATAAAAAAAAATATCTCACTCGACCATTTACAAATAATGCAAGCACACACAATGCATTCAGAGTCTGGAAACAGGAATGAAAAAATAAAAAAAAGCAAACAAGCACAACAACACTGATTTCAGATGGTTCAGAAAGCTGAAGAAAAAACAAAAAAACATGAGAAATCAGATGAACAAGATAAGAAAAATAAGAAAACTAATGACTGTTTTTCTCTCTTCCCAACATGTTAACCTGCTAAGACGAGCTCGCTCCCAGAGGCTCCAACGAGTTCACCTGACGTCACTAAGCTCTATCCAGCCTGTCACCTTACCAACCATTAGCCTCACAGAGGAAAAATCTTTTCTTGGACATTGATGATTATTATCCCGACAGCCCCCAACCAAAGTCCGAAGAAGAAACAATGCCGCCCCTGGAAGGGCGAGGAGGACGAGGATGTTTTTACCACAGATTCTGAAAACAATGATACAAAACCTGCCTGAGTTTCCACCATAAGTCATGCCAGCTGCTTTGTCTGATCTTCAGTGTCCCATGCATGAACTGTAAGGTTGAAGAGGCCCAACTTCACAACTCACCCTGCTTCATCAGGCTGCCCTGAACATCTACAGCCACAGCCAGGACAATATGGACAGCCATAAAGCAACACACTGCCTGATGTTTGTTTTATCTGTGGACATTAAGGACATTGTGCCAGAGACTGCTACCAGACACGATTCAGACCACGACCAGGAGGCCGTAGGTTGCAGATTTGAGGCTCTCCTTTAAGAGGTGGATTTACATCACATCGTGAAGGGTGCTGGAGCAACTTCCGGTTCAGCATAATCGCAAGAAGTAACACACACAGCACATAGGTGAAATATACAATTGAAGCACATAAAATCTTTCCCATGCTCACTGTGGTTGTTGCAGGAACCTATCTAAATTTTCTTGTAGATTCTGGGGCTTAAGTCCCCACAGTTCTGACATCCGGGTTCCTCCCTTTTTGCCGTAGCATTTGTGTTGTATCTCGTCAATCTCAAGTTGTGATAGCAGTTGCCGTTTACGGATGTTGGAACACTGAGCTACTAGTTGTTTAGTGCTTAGTGTTGACTGGGGATGTCGAAGTAACCATTCCTTCCCCAGTCTTTGCATGTAACCTCTCTGACTAGGGTTACTTGAGTAGTAGCATTCCAACAGATCCACATTTTCATCTCTCGCCCATTTCCATTTGTCATCAAGGTGCTCTGCTTCCCCAACACCTGATGCAGACCTTGTTTGGCCGGCATGTTACGCAACTTAGTATCTCTCATGGTATGAGGTAGGCAGTAGCTTGAAGGGTCTTGCATAAGGACCCAGACTGGATTCAAACCCCGCCCTCTGGGGTGATATACTGACGCCTTATCTATCGAGCTATGCCAGTCATATATATATATATATATATATATATATATATATATATATATATATATATATATATATATATATATATATATATATCCATGTATATCCATATAAATATATATACACTGCCAAAATAAAAGTCGCCACCTGGATTTAACTAAGCAAATAGGTACCAGCCTCCTGTTGGATAATTATTTTATAGGCGATTATCTTTCAGCTGACTACAAGTTATTTAACCCCAGCTGATGCAATGAGTAACTCCTCATTTCTCAAACAACCATGGCAAAAGACACATCCTGTGGTCGTGGAAAAGATGTTAGTCTGTTCAAGAAGGGTCAAATCATTGGCATGCATCAAGAATAGAAAACATCTAAGGAGATTGCAGAAACTACTAGAATTGGGTTAAGAACTGTCCAAAGCATCATAACAAACTGGAAGGATGGTGGGGAACCATCGTCTTCCAGGAAGAAATGTGATCGGAAAAAATCCTGAATGATCGTGATCGGCGATTACTTAAACATTTGATCAAATCGAAGAAAAACAACAGCAGAAGTATGTTTAATTTAGAATGCAAAAGCATTTCGACACGCACAATGTAAAGAGAACTCAAGGGCTTGGGATTGAACAGCTGTGTAGCCGTAAGAAAACCTCTAATCAGTAAGGCTAACCAGAAAAAAAGATTCAGCAACATTGTGTGCCCAAAGAATGAGGTCAGCTGACTACCTGAATATACTGAATGACCAGGTTATTCCATCAATGGATTCTTTCTTCCCAAATGGATCGGGCATATTCCAAGATGACAATGCCAGGATTCATCAGGCTCAAATTGTGAAAGAGTGGTTCAGGGAGTATGAGACATCTTTTTCACACATGGATTGGCCACCACAGAGTCCAGACCTTAACCCCATTGAGAATCTTTGGGATGTGCTGAAGAAGGCTTTGTGCAGTGGTCAGCCTCTCCCATCATCAATACAAGATCTTGGTGACAAATTAATGCAACACTGGATGGAAATAAATCTTGTGACACTGCAGAAGCTTATTGAAACAATGCCACAGCGAATGCTGGCTGTAATCAAAGCTAAAGGCGGTCCAACAAAATATTAGAGAGTGTGACCATTTTTTGGTGGCGACTTTTATTTTGGCCAGGCAGTGTGTATATATATATATATATATATATATATATATATATATATATATATATATATATATATATATATATATATATATATATATATTCGGAAAACGTTTTAAAAAATATACTATTATTAAGTTGGCAGGAGAAAATGACAATATAAATTATTTTATCATATTTTTTCATTATGACAGGTGAGGCTCTGCCTCACCTGTCTCCCCTGCCATAGTTACCATAGTCACTGGTAACTATGGCAACCAGTGACAGTTTAAAAGCCCAGTGACACTTTCTGAAACTATGACATCACACTGTGACTCCAAAGGCAGAATTCTGACATCACCAGCGATTATAAAAGTTCCTCACATCGATCTACTGTTGTCACAACCTGTTCGCAGCCGTTGGTGACACGTTTGTCTTGAGAGTTCATTTAGCAGTTCACAGTAAGATCTTCAAATTTGTTTGGTGCTCATTTCTTTAGTAGATTGACATCAAACTTAACGGGAAATTTTACCGAGATTCTAGAAAAGTGATTTTAGTTTACAACCTGAATCAACCAAAGGATACAATGCAGTCCAACCAGCCGAGAGTCGAAGAAGTCGCATCCGACAACATTGTGGAAAGGGAAATACAACCACCCAAACCACCCAAGCGCAAGAAGAAGAAGATGTCATTTGCAGTGTGGTGGGAGCTGCATGCAGCCGAGGAGCTGAAGAAGTCTGCTGAAAATATCGAACTGCAGGACTCTTCAATGCCAGTTGAAAACGAATCGATCACCAACGCAGTGGAGACAGTGGATCAAAAAGCAGACCAACAGTTTCCTAAGAGTAAGCGGATCAAGAAGACCCCACTGTTGTGGAAATCCTTCCCAGAGGAAGATGCTTGCATTGATCTTTCCTTTTTTACTGGTAACGGTGACATCAGTAATGGTCCTCTGGCGGAACAACAAAATCATCAGGCAGCTTTGCCCAGCAGCCGTCAGAAGACATTTTGGAAAACGCTCCAAAACTCAGAGCCTCTTGTAGATGTCAGCTTTGGTGCTGAGATCATTGGAACCCAAAACGTTTCAATGCTTTCACAAGAACATTGCAAAGGCGCTTCCTTGAAAGAGGAAATAAATTCTGACAGCATGGCGATTTCTACTCCACAGCCGGTTGCCGAAAAGCAAAACATCGCCAACTCACTGAAGAAAGTGAATCAAAAAGGGGACAAACAGGTTGGTAAGAGTAAGCGGATCAAGAAGACCCCACTATTGTGGAAATCCTTCCCTGAGGAAGATGCTTGCATTGATCTTTCCTTTTTTACTGGTAACGGTGACGTCAGTAATGGTCCTCTGGCGGAACAACAAAGTCATCAGGCAGCTTTGCCCAGCAGCCGTCAGAAGACATTTTGGAAAACGCTCCCCAACTCAGAGCCTCTCGTAGATGTCAGCTTTGGTGCTGAGATCATTGGGACCCAAAACGTTTCAATGGTTTCACAAGAACATGACGAAGACGCTTCCTTGAAAGAGGAAAGAAATTCTGACAGAACGGCGATTTCTACTCCACAGCCGGACGCTGAAAAGCAAAACATCTCCAACTCACTGAAGAAAGTGAATCAAAAAGGGAACAAACAGGTTGGTAAGAGTAAGCAAATCAAGAAGACCCCACTGCTGTGGAAATCCTTCCCTGAGGAAGGTGCTTGCATAGATCTTTCCTTTTTTACTGGTAACGGTGACATCAGTAATGGTCCTCTGGCGGAACAACAATGTCATCAGGCAGCTTTGCCCAGCAGCAGTAAGAAGACATTTTGGAAAACGCTCCCCAACTCAGAGCCTCTCGTAGATGTCAGCTTTGGTGCTGAGATCATTGGAACCCAAAACGTTTCAATGGTTTCACAAGAACATTGCAAAGGCGCTTCCTTGAAAGAGGAAAGAAATTCTGACAGCACGGCGATTTCTACTCCACAGCCGGTTGCCGAAAAGCAAAACATCTCGAACTCACTGAAGAAAGTGAATCAAAAAGGGGACAAACAGGTTGGTAAGAGTAAGCGCATCAAGAACACCCCACTATTGTGGAAATCCTTCCCTGAGGAAGATGCTTGCATTGATCTTTCCTTTTTTACTGGTAACGGTGACGTCAGTAATGGTCCTCTGGCGGAACAACAAAGTCATCAGGCAGCTTTGCCCAGCAGCCGTCAGAAGACATTTTGGAAATCGCTCCCCAACTCAGAGCCTCTTGTAGATGTCAGCTTTGGTGCTGAGATCATTGGGACCCAAAACGTTTCAATGGTTTCACAAGAACATTGCAAAGGCGCTTCCTTGAAAGAGGAAAGAAATTCTGACAGCACGGCGATTTCTACTCCACAGCCGGTTGCCGAAAAGCAAAACATCGCCAACTCACTGAAGAAAGTGAATCAAAAAGGGGACAAACAGGTTGGTAAGAGTAAGCGCATCAAGAACACCCCACTATTGTGGAAATCCTTCCCTGAGGAAGATGCTTGCATTGATCTTTCCTTTTTTACTGGTAACGGTGACGTCAGTAATGGTCCTCTGGCGGAACAACAAAGTCATCAGGCAGCTTTGCCCAGCAGCCATCAGAAGACATTTTGGAAAACGCTCCCCAACTCAGAGCCTTACGTAGATGTCAGCTTTGGTGCTGAGATCATTGGAACCCAAACGGTTTCAATGGTTTCACAAGAACATGACGAAGGCACTTCCTTGAAAGAGGAAAGAAATTCTGACAGCACGGCGATTTCTACTCCACAGCTGGTCACTAAAGAGTTTTCCATCTTCAGACCACAGGAGACACACGAACAACAAGTGGACAAATGTACATCTTTGGATACGCCCAAGGTTGAAACAAAGAATTTAACCAAGGTCTATGGTGATCAGATAGCAGAAAGTGTTCCTGCAGACTGTCTAGCAGAAATTCAGATGTTGCCCCCCCCTTCTGAAAATGCAACAATCCAGCCAAAGTGCGAATGTCTTACGAAATTGATGGAGATTGAAGTGGTACATTCTGCAGTACAAAGGTACCTAATTAAACAACTTGAGGAGATGTCTGCTGTTAATCAGAAACTTAACGCTCAACTTAAACACCAGAAGGATTTGACTAGAAAATTACTGTCAGAGAGAAGAGAAAGAAACAATCCAATGGTTTCAACTGAAACTCAGACAGAGCCAGAAGATCGGCCAAAAGCAGTTCATCACCAGTCTGTGGCAGCGCAATCAGAGCAAGACGCACTGGAAACCAACTGTCAGATACAGCCAGTCAATCAACAACTTCCTACGCAAACTGAGAAACGTGTGTTGGACACCAGTTGCTGCCTGAAACCAGTCTACCAAACAATTTTAAGACAAACTGAGAAACGTGTGTTGGACACCAGTTGCTGCCTGAAACCAGTCCACCAAACAATTTTTAGGCAAACTCAGATACATGTCATGGAAACCAGTTACCGCCTGAAACCAGTCCATCGTATACTTTCTATGCAGGCTGAGATCATTATGTTGGAAACCAGTTGTCGCCAGAAACCAGTCCGACAAACAATTTTTATCCAAATTGAGTTACTTTTATTTCTAAGTTGGCATCAGGATCGGCAGACAAAGCTGTACCGGAGATCAACAGGTAAAAACAGGAAAGAATCGACAAAGAAACTTGGCTGTGAATTGGAAAGCTTCAATATTGACACGATTTGTAGAGCAAGCAGTAAAGAAGGATTTTCATCAGCAGAAACAGAAGGGGTTCAGACAGTCTCCATTACAAACAAGATGCAAACAGAAGAAGAAATGGTCACTAAAATTCAACAAATCATTTCACAAGAATCTAAATGTAATAAAAAGAGGCAGATTGCAATGAGAGCTGTAATGGAAGCTGTTGTAATCCCAATGGAGGCAAATAAAAACTGGATTGCAGACATTAAAATACCAAAAACTGATGTCGATATCGTACCAAAGATCCCACAGACAGTCTATGAGCCAATAGAGAGAAAACTTGACAACGATAGAGAAGAAGTCACAGGCACTGTTCCTGAAGTTTCTACAGACGGTGAGAGGAACCTGATGGAAAACCACAGAACATCCAATCCGCAGACAAAGCTCACACTGAACGAAGATACAACTCAGGAATCAGAGACTATAGCAACACAAGAGTCAGCTGAACAGGAGAATATCACTGAACAAGAAGAACGACCAAACAAAAAGATTTCTGTGTGGAAACGACTGAGAAAAGCTCTGTCTCCGTCACTTCTCCGCAAATTCAGAAACAGGAATAAAGTCCATCCAATGTAGACATGAAATTATGTCTACAGTACATCAGGTCTCAAAGCTGGCGGATTGGCACCAATTGGATAAAAAGCTTGAATTTTGTTAATTGGACATTTTAATATTAAAAGCAGGACTGCACGGGGGGAAATGTCTCCCTGTGCAGGTGTGGGTTCTCTCCGGGCGCTCCGGCTTCCCCCACGTTCACCAACATCGGTGCTCAAGTTCATCTATTTCAACATTTTTAATTCTAACTCTAAACAGAAAATAAGACAACCACATTTATTAATTAAAGGCAGATTTGGAAAAAGAAAATGTAAACAATGTGGAACAAAAACAGCCTTTTAGAAGGCTGAACTTTTACAAATTGGAAGCATTTTTGAAAACTTTGTTTTCAAAAATTATATATATATATATATATGTAAAAAAAATAAATATATATAAATATATATGCATATATGCACATATGCATATATATTTATATATATACACATATAAATATATACGTATATGTATATATGTATACATATATATTTATATATGTACATATGTATATGTACATATATATATATATATATATATATATATATATTATATATATATAAATATATATATATATATATATATATATATATATATATATGTTAGGTTCAAATAACCATAACATACATCTGCTCAAAGAAAGACACAGAGACATCAGTATTAATTTCGACCTGCAGGTGAGAGCATCCCAGAGACAGTTCAGTTACAATCTCCCAAAACGCTCTGAAGGCCGTCTCTGCCCTCCCTGCCTTTTATTAAGAAAAAAGGGACACCCTACTTACAAAGCAAATTCCAATAGCTAAAAAAGGGGTAGGGGTTGCAGCTGTTGGAATTTCCAGCCTATCAGTCCTAAAACATAAAACATGTCTTCTCTTGGTCACGGGCAGTCACACTATGCTGATCTATTTCCATTCCTTAGCTTCTAGGTCGAAGGTCAAGTTACTTTTAATAAGTTCCAGGCACACAGAGAAACATTTCATACACATTAGGATCATGAATATAGGATAAAGAGTAACTTAGAATAAAAGTGAGATAACTTATGTACAATTTATCCAACATTTCCCTCCTGTTTATCCACTTTTAAGCTTCAGTTTTGTCAATACTTAATCACTTCATGAGATTTTCGATTAAGAAATCATTTATAGCTCAAATGTAAGTGTTACACTCAGAGGTAGTTACACATGTGTGTCTAGGTCGTAGTTATTATCAAATTGATCTAGATACAAATCTGGAAGGTGTAGAGAGTCCTCGTCGTCATCTTCCTCATCCTCGTTCCCTCCATCGGAGACATCATCAGTGGGAAGTAGAGCGTATAGCTGGTCCTGGACAGGCTCAATGGCTCTCGTTATGACCTTATTTATGAGAGCTCTGATACACGGAATACAACAACATCCACACAAGGTCAGTATAGCTGCAAAGACAGCAATAGAGAGTAAGACAGAGGTAACAAGAGCCTTGTATTTTCCAAACATCTCTCCAAAAACATCCCAAGCAGAGGTGTCAACTCCTGAATGGTCTTTCATCTTGTTGTTGACCTAAAACCCTCCAATGCCTTAGTGAAGCTCCCATCAGCTGCAGTGTTGTTGGGTATGAAAGTGCAGCACTGTGCACCGAGAATGGAACACACCCCACCTGTTTCAGCTAAGAGCATGTCAACAGCAATTCTGTTCTGGAAAGCCATAAGAGAGGTAGCTGACAGTTGTTCATGAATAGCTGAGAATCCTTCTTCAGTCTTGTTACCTAGTCTTTGAACGTTGTAATGGATGTAATTGATTCTGTCAATATTTTTATTTATCGTACACTACCAGCATATGCTAGATTCAAATCCTGCTGCTACTTGATTTACTAACTTATATTCATCAGGCACTCCTCTCTGAACTCCTACACTATCTATGTAAGTTGGATCATCCTTACTCCATCCTAATGACCTTTTGTTTCTCTGGTTATTCCAGGTATGTGGCAAAATACAGTTTATTGAGGTTAATAATTCATTTTTTTTTCCATCTTTTCTGTATATTGTGGTCTTTCCTAAGTCTCCCTCAGCAGAGCTGTGGACTTCTTCACCAGTTTGAGACAGCTGCAAACTATAATTGCAGCTCCCTTTGTAGCTGGGCTTACTCTGGGGATTTGTTGAAAGCTCACAATACTACAGGAAATAGAATAATACTATCACTATTATACCATATCTAGGAATTATTACCTTCAAAATACTTTAGACATTGTCAGAACACCTTTCAATGGAGCACAAATTCAAATTCCTCTTCTACTTGAACTTAAATTTCCCAATAGATTATGCTTGTTATTTTGTTTTTTGTCAGCACAAAACATGTTCTTAAGTTTCAATATAATCTCAATACCCCCCTGTTTGAAGTATTTTCCATATGTAAATACATCAATCAAAGTCCACTACTGCAAATAAAAATTCCAATGAAACAGATCTATCATTGTACCTTAAAACAAATCCTAAGTATTCAATGCTAAGTTTTCTTTCTCTGTTTCACTGCTCCAAGTATTTCTATATGCAAAACATTTTTTTTTTTTTTTTTACTACATCCAACACCTTTAGTTTTGCTACTATTGTTACTGTTTTTGTATTCGATCAATTAACCTAGTGTCTTCAAAGAATTGCTACCTATTACAACCTTTTTGTCAAATCTCACAAGATAGAACACTTCCCTTTATCCCCCAATAGATGATTCTCGTTGGTTCTTCTCCAAAACACTGTTCTCACTTTTAATGAAAATTAGCCTTTCCAAAATTAAATCAAAATCCCAAAATTGTCCAATTTCACCAAAAATGTATCAATATAAAGACCATTAATCAATTAATCCCAGATTTCAAATTTCTAAGCCTCAGTCAGAAACCACGTTACTGTATTCACACGTTTTTTTTTAGTAACTAGTTACGTTTGAGAGGTTAAAGTATCAAATTACACTTTATTTTTAATATCAAATGATTAATTTGATCAGTTTCTCAGTTTCTATGTGCAATTTGTTGGCTATTATTATTTTATTTTCTGTTTCTATTCAAATCACACAAAATCATATTATGTAATCACAAACAAACAATAACACTACAAACAAAAACATAAAACATTTAGTCTCGTTGTGGTCAGTCACAGTCAGTCTATTCTCAACATTTTTTCTTTTGCTCAAATTTATTCTATCAAAATTTATGGAAGCTTCAAGAATTTTCCAAATGTTTTAGCATTTTTAAATGTTTTCCTGTTTTCAGATTAGTCTTCAAGATTTTAATTTACACGTGTACCTTCTAAAAGATCACTAACTTCATTAAGGAAAATCCTTAAGTTTCACTTACTTCCATAACTTAACAGTTCAAAGACCTCTTTATTACTTTTCTTTTCTTTTCAGGATATTTTAATAATTTTTTGTTGTTAATGTTTATCTTTATTAGTTTGTTTACTATTTTGTTAAAGATCACTGCCCTTTTCTTAAAAGAAAACTTTCACAACAAACGTGTCATTTATTTTTTAGGAAGATTTAAACCTTCAAGATGACTCTTTTTTCTCAAAACACTTCATATTACAGTTGTAAAGTTCATTACATCATCTTATCCATTAATTATTTTTTAATTAGTAGTATTTCATGATATATTAACTCCCTTGCAAAACTTAAATGGTTATAGGTCCACTTCTCAACTTTATTGATCTTTTATTCTCAATATTCAGGGATCACTAGAACAACTTTTCAGAATTTCTCCATTGTAGAATCATTAAAAACATCTATTAATGCGTTCTTTGTTTATTTGATCATTCTTATATGAACTGATTAGCAAGCAAACAGTCTTGGCTGTGATCACAATGTGTATAAAATATTTTATTCTTAATATATGTTATTTACTTGTTCCTTGTTTTTGTATATTTCTTAAATTACTTTTAGTTGCACCAGCTTTATTGCTGCATTTGGCCTTTCTCACCAACTTGCGACCTCCTCCACAGGAGACTCGTAAACAGCGCATTATACTGATCTAAGTTATAATGATCTTATTGCTGGAACTAACAAAACAGTCTTTTTCTCATCAAAGCATAAATTTAGACATTAAGCTAGATAATATCCTCTCAAAAGATCACAGTACCAAATTATTATTTTCTTTACAGTTGTGCATTAATATAAAAAGTATATTTACTTTTTACAAACTGTCCTAAAGAATTTTAACAAATGTTTGACAAGGTATGTTTGCCAACATTTCCATATTATTTCATTAATCACAATTTATTTGCTTTCTTAAACAATCCAATCTAAAAGAAAATGGTTCTTTGAATTTAGATGGGCCACAAAACAACTTCACACCTCCATGAACTTTCCCTCACCTTGTGAAAGAAATTCCTTTATGCCAGCAGGAGAGATGTGCTGTTTCATTCAGATTTTAGCATTTATATCTCAAATTTATCTTTAACTTAAATTATTTGGGGTACTTCTGTTTACATTCTTTAACCTTTTATTAAGCACTGATGTTTTGTCATCAGAACTTGTTCTTTATCTGACAGCTTAAGATGTTGAACTGCTGTTTAGAGCTGCTATCCAAACTGTTTTCTTTCTGTTGAACCAGCTGGAAGAGCAGGGGGATAAGGCACAGCCACAACTTCTTCCTATTGTAGTTCCTGTTGTGCCTATTGTTCTCCTGATCTTAACAGACCTGTTGCTCTGTCCCGTTTACTTTTATTCAATTCTATAAAATCCATATGAATGTATTGAAATGGATATTCTACTTTCGGAAATTGTCTTCTTTTTGGTCTTAGATTCCCTTGTGCATTATGTTTAGCGCATATTAGAAAAATTTTTTTTGAATATAAGGTAAAACCATAAGTAGTGAAGTGTTTATGTATTAATCCTACCATCCCTCCTGTTGAGACATGTGTCTTACCATGACTCAAAATTGCTGTCCATTTGTAGAGATTCTTTGGTAGGATTCTTTTCCCCTCAGGTCATTTGCATCCCAAATATTTCAACTTTCACATTTGGAGTTTGCTTTTGCTAACTTTGTAGTCTTCTTTAGCTAAATATTTCAAACAAGGCGAAAGTATCCATTTTATTGGGTTCTAGTTCATAATTTTTTCCCTTATCCTGAAATTGTTTTGAAACACAGGGTTATCCTAAAATCTTAATACAGCATTTCTCCAGTCTGCAATCAATGCTGAGTCAGAGCTGAGTGGGGGTTTATTTGGGCAATATAATGAATAATCACAGAACAGTTGTCCTGCTCTTTTAAGGACATCTGTTTTTCTCCTGACTTTTTCTATTTAGTTTAATTTTTTTTTATTTTATTTTATTATATATCTAATTTATAATTACTTGTAACCATGTCACTACATTTTAATATCGTCAATTGTTTCAAATACTGTTTTTCCCATTAATCAATACGTTATTTCAAACTTTAACACCTTTTTGACATCAAATTCTGTAAATTTTAGCAAAATTTCCTGTATTTAATCAATTTCTATTTATCAAGAGAGTTACCTCTAGTATATCCTGTTTTAATTATCAATAAGTCCTGTAGATCTAACAACAAGAATGTTATTTGTTAAGGGCTTCTTTCCCTAAAGTTCTGCTCTGCTTTTTCTTCATAACCAATTTATAAAATGTCCCTATTACATTAATTTAAGTGACCTCAGGTCTGTGTTTTTTCTTGAAAAAACAGTTCAGCCAAGTTTAATATTTCAGGTGGGTCCTCATCATATTTTTTGGTCTTCAAGTGTGTTGTTACTTTTTTTTTCCTGTTCTAGTCATGCTGTCTTTTCTCTGTGAGGGTTAGATTTGCAATCTCTAGCCATGTGACCTTCTTTACCGCAGGCCCAACAGGCACGAGAGTTGTCAGTTGGGCGTGGACCAGACCACTGCCCCCGGCCTCGACCTCGACCTCGACCTCTGCCTCTGCCTCGGGAGCGTCGGAAATAAATTTCCTCCTGATAGAAAATTGGGATGTCTTTAGCCTTTGCTTTTTTAGATTTAATTACTTTTTCTGCATGTAAGGCATGATTTATATATTCTGCCAAGGTTCCCCCTGTCATCCCTATGTAATGACGGTTTATCCATCCATGAATTTCAGGTAGAGTGCCAGAATGTAAGGCATTCTTTAGTTGTTGTTTATATACTCCATGTTCATCTGCATTTTCCTCCAGACCGCTGTGTGTTTTAAAAACTTTTTCCATTCTGACTTGATAATCATCAAATGATTCATCAGGTTTTTGTTTACACCTCCCTATTTCAGTATAGTTTGCTTGCCTCCTATAGCAGTTACTTACTCTTTCCTCAAGTAATTTATTTTTTACTGTACTCTGACTTTTCCCCATTTTATTTATTTATTTATTTATGTTTTTATCTAAATTTGGCCCAGTGGTTGGTCAACACCTAGAGTATTCTAAACACTGGAGATAGACAACAGGATAGTGATTAATTTATTCTTGTGGTAAAGTTCGCTTCAACTCTTTCGAGTGGAACTTTCTTGTCTACAAACATCCACAAGAACTCACTATTTCCACCCCTGTTGGTTTGGTATAAGGAGAAAATCTAGTGATTTTCAGCCTTCATCCACACTCTCATTCACACATTCTCCTTTACTTATTTACTTATTTCAACACAGAGGACTCCGCCGTCCTTGCAGAATTTAACTGATTTGATTATATTAATTATATTTATTTATTTATTTTTTTATAAATCAGAGGAGTCTGCTCTCCACACGGAATTTAACTGTTTGAAACTTTTTTACCTGATAGGGCCTAGGATTGTCAGGGTTTTTTCTTCTTTTTTTTTTTCTTCTCTTTACTTTTACTTTTCCTATTTTATGCCACACCTTTTTTAATTAAAACCTTACTCACTGATTCTCTGCGTCCTCGGAGTACCGTCAGCCGTGGATTCCAGCCAGTCAGGGAGAGACCAGCCCGAAAAGGGTCTTTTGCTGTGGCCACAGACTTGCCTGGAATCTCACTCACCCGCTGGAATCGTCAGACGTCTTGGTATCCGGCTCGAAGGACCAAAATGTTAGGTTCAAATAACCATAACATACATCTGCTCAAAGAAAGACACAGAGACATCAGTATTAATTTCGACCTGCAGGTGAGAGCATCCCAGAGACAGTTCAGTTACAATCTCCCAAAACGCTCTGAAGGCCGTCTCTGCCCTCCCTGCCTTTTATTAAGAAAAAGGGACACCCTACTTACAAAGCAAATTCCAATAGCTAAAAAGGGGTAGGGGTTGCAGCTGTTGGAATTTCCAGCCTATCAGTCCTAAAACATAAAACATGTCTTCTCTTGGTCACGGGCAGTCACACTATGCTGATCTATTTCCATTCCTTAGCTTCTAGGTCGAAGGTCAAGTTACTTTTAATAAGTTCCAGGCACACAGAGAAACATTTCATACACATTAGGATCATGAATATAGGATAAAGAGTAACTTAGAATAAAAGTGAGATAACTTATGTACAATTTATCCAACAATATATATATATATATATGTACATATAAATATTAATTAAAAAAAAAAAAAAATATATATATATATATATATAAAACAAGTCTCACCTGCTTGATTTCTCTGCAGAGCCTCATTTTCCTCTTTCAGGGTTTGGACGGTTTGGTTGGTCATGAAAACAGCAAAAGCTGATTCAAAAAAGACAAAAGTTATTTGATATTTGGTCAAACATGAAGCTGGTGTTGGTTTATGAGTTTATAAATTAAAATTCAGTGAAAGATTCAACCAACATGAACTCACAGAGTCTGTTGATGACGATGAGAGCAGCAGCCAGCAGACCGACCAGAACCAGCAGAACCGCTCCCCCTGCTGGCATCCTGCAGGTTCTGGTTGGGTTTTCACCTGAAGAGCATTTAGAGCAGAACCGGATCAGAACCTGGAGACAGACTCACAGAAACTAACAAACTTTGACCTGGTTAAAAACCTCAGATCTGGCTGCAACAATCACAGAGTTCATCTATGTTTTATTACATTTAAGTTCAGATATTATCTCACCAATATGAACTTGTTTCAGTATTTTGTGAAGTTTTTGAAAAAAAAGATGTTTGACTCTGGCAAAACAATTAATATGATTTGGTTTGAAAAAAAAAAACAAAAAAACAAAACAAATGTGTGATGGAGAAATTAAAGTATCCAAAACTAACATCAAGCAGCAACATCTCAACCCGACATCATCTAATGAAACTTCAGCTCCTAAACGTTTCCTCACATGGATCAGCTCTTCATCTTAATGCTCTGGATTCTTTTTTTAGATTTAGTGTTTGTTCTTCCATTTAGAAAAAAGAAAGTCAAAGAAGAGTTTGGATATGTTTAGTAATGACACCAAAAACAAGAACTCATTGAAAAGAATAAGCCAATGTCTCTGCTGCTTTTAGAAGAACTTGAGACCCAAATGGAATCACAGAAACATGCAAAACGTGTGTGTGTGTGTGTGTGTGTGTGTGTGTGTGTGTGTGTGTGTGTGTGTGTGTGTGTGTGTGTGTGTGTGTGTGTGTGTGTGTGTGTGTGTGTGTGTGTGTGTGGGAGGAATGCAAGTCTCAGGGTCTGGGTGAATGAATAGCAAAGCCTGGGAATTCGGTGGTGGTCATGTTCGGGAAAAGCCGGACTTCAGCTGACCCCGGCTTCCTGATCACACTGTGGTGTCAGCAGAGGGGGCTTTCACCTTCTTTCTTGATAAAACTTTGGCTGCATTCCCAGAACATTTACAGAGCGTTTAACATTCCAACAGAAAATGATGACAATTAGAAACTATTTTAAAAAAATCTTAAATGCAATAAATAAACAGAGCATCACTGCAGTAGTGATCATTCTGTTGGTGTAGCTTTTCTTTTTTAACAGAGAGAAAGGAAAGATGTTCATGGAGGGTTGTGATGCTCCCACTGGAAGAGTTATGGTTTAATTTTCAGTGTTTCTTTTATCGGAGTTCTTTTGAAAACAGGAAACATTTTGTGCATTAAGTTCACTTGTGTATCATTGTGAAGCAAAACAGCCCAATAAATCATGTCTGTGTGTGAAATCAATTTAGAAAAATATCATGAAGTGCATTGTGAATTTATCAAGCCCTGCAATTACATTTAGTCCAATTAGCAGTCAGAGTAATGCTCGCCATTGGCAGCAGAGGGCGCTGGTTTCCTACATTTACCAGTGAAATACTTCTTCATGTGAAGTTTTTTTAATTAAATTTGTTTCACTCAATTTTAAACATATAAGTAATGTTAGATTTGCAGTCTGCTGTTCTGCATTCTTGTTGCCAATACCAAACTAATGGCAAGTCTGTTATTAGTTTAAGCAATGTGGAACTTTAATGTAACATTTTAACCAACAATTGACAGATCAAGGAAACTGAAACGTCTGGACAATTTGTTTGTAAAAGAATAATTAAAATTGGCTGAATGCAGCTCAGGGTTTCCACAGACGATTCTCATTTCATAATAAAAAAGGTATCTTAAGCAACGACTTAGTAAACTGTACAACTTTGAGACCCTTTTCTGGCATTTTTAATGAAAATAAAAGTTGTAGCAGAGCAGATAAAAAGAAAAAAAAATCACTATAGAGCCATTTAGCATTTTAGCTGAAAAAAAAAAAAGAAAAGAAAATCAATTACTTGTGGCTCCTGAATGCTTTTATCCTGGTGATTTTTGGCCATCAGTGCAAAAAAGTTTGGAGTATTGATCTTTCACACTGTAAAACATTTGGGCCGCATTTAGTAGTGTTCACACTAAATGTCATGAAGCAGAATTTATTGTGATGTTTAATAAAGTTCATTATCAGATTAGAAATTTTGTTCATGCAATTTGAAACAAGAATTTAAATTATTCTAAAATAAAATAGGTATTTTAAATTGATGTTGAGTAAAAATAATAGAGAAATGTGTGTCCTTTAACTAGAGGAGGAAAGCTCTTTCTTGCATATTGTGAAATAATTATTTGGTTTAAAATGCAGCATTAGGTTAAAACTCACAATTCAAGATTAATGAACTAATAAAGTTTAAACAACATTGTTTTTGTCTCTTGTTGTTAAATCAACTTCATGAACTTTAGTTTCTGAGTTAAAACCAAATGAATTTTCTTGTTGACTTAAATTGCATTTTCAGGTGGACTTTCATTTTCATGTTAAACCACCTTCAAATGTTTTACAGTTCATTAAAAATGTTTTAGTGCTGTCAATCACTCTTGTGCTCACCTGCTCCACCTTGCTTTCTGCTACGCTAGAGCTGGTTCACCACAGCATAGCCTCCCATGAATGCTAAGGCTGGTTAGCGTGGCCACTATGCTGACACCAGACAAATGTAACGATAAGTTGTTAACATATTAAGCAGCATTGATTGACAGTGCTAAGCCCCTCCCCCTGGCTCTGATTTGTTGTTTTTGGTTGGGAGTGGAGCATTTCTTCAGATGGTAATGGCAGCTGAGAGTGGAAGCAGAGGAGATGGATCTTTTCACAGATTATCTGTCTTGTGTTAAACTGTCACATCATGGTGACAGTTTTAATAACTATGGAAAAACATATTTTGGTTAAAGTTACATTCTGCAGTTTTAAGCTGAGTGAAACTGGCATCTGCTTTGTGAGTGTAAGCCTTTGCTAGTGGGAGACCTGTTTGTTTTTGCCCCACCTTTGGGACAGAGGAACAAAGAATACAACCACAGGAGGCAGGACTAAGCGCAGAGCCCGGCCGCTTCTACTGCAGTCCACCAGAGCTTCCCAGCCATCATGTTGGCTTCTGTGCTTCTCCTGTGCATCTGCATTTTATTCCTGTTATTCCAGCTCAAACCTCGGAGACCCAAGAACTTTCCCTCCGGGCCCCCCACGCTGCCGCTGCTGGGAAACCTGCTGAACCTCAGCCAGGAGAACCCGCTGACGGACCTGGAGAGGGTAAGAAACATAAAGGAACTTTTAATTGTGATCTTAGAAATCAAGTGCAAAATATGCTTTGAAATTATACTTTTTTCAAAAAAGTATAATTGAAAAAAAAACAAAACTAAATTAAACTAAAGTTTAAAAGAGTAAAAGTTGAAAGTACCCACAATTAAATCTATTTAAGTACAGATACATGAAAAATGTGCTTAAGTACAGAAACAAAGTACAAGCACTTTGTTACGTAATTCTTAATGCGCTGTAAAAATCTTTACCTTATTTCTGATCTATTTGGCTTTTCTTCAGCCTTTTTACTGAGATGATCAGAACGAAACTCAAATGCATTCAACATGTTCCTGTATTTCCAGCCTTTAGGGTCCAGTTTGTTCAGAAAAATGAGTTTTATTTGTATAAACGTGATATCAGTGCAGAAGTCAGTTAGAGCTGACTTTTTACACATTTGGCATGTTTCCATCGAGAGCGTTTTGTCATTTGTATCCTTTGTGGACTAATTACTGGGTGGGTCTATTCCAGTGATTAATGATACGTTACTGAAAGATAATGAGGTTGAGACATTTCAGGCATCAGCTTTCAGTACTGACTCATTTAAAGTATGTTTGTTAGCTTCAAACTTTATATTTTCAGACTTGGGAATGTTTTTGTTGTAAGCTAAGCGCTGGACCAGTTAATCCTGTTCTTTTTACATTGAATATAATATTAAACTAATTCATTAGTTTAATATAATATTAAACTAATGTCTCCTTTATCTGTGAATCTGTGAAGAGATTTACAGCTGGACATACTTTTAGAGAATCTATTCATAAAACAATGTTTTTTCTACATTTTAAACTATTTTGTCATTTCTAAATACCAACAGATTTTTCTGACTTTTATTCACATACAGGAAAATAGCTGAACAGAACAATATCATAACATAACAGACATCAATGAAATGTGATTGTTCTCATGCAGTGAGTTCGGATTTTTCACTGAAAATGGTCCAACTGTGACAGTACTGGTTTAATAAGGTTTCTAATATTGGTGTGAACTGTAAAAATGACATTTTGTGTTTCCCCATCAGCTCAGAAACTCATATGGGAACGTATTCAGTCTGTTCCTTGGCCCCAGACCCGCTGTGGTCCTCAACGGGCTGAAGGCCATGAAGGAGGCGATCGTGGCCAAAGGTGCTGATTTTGCTGGAAGACCACAGGACATGTTTGTAAATCATGTCACCCAGAACAGAGGTAGGTATTACGTCCCAGACGCATCCCGATGCATTTCAGAGATGATTAAGAGGGAACCAAAGCTGTCAAACATAAGGCCTGGGGGCCAAATCCGGCCGGCCGAAGCTTTTTATGTGGCCCTCTAGATTCTCGAAGTATGCATAAATAAAACCTATTTATGCATACAGTTCTGTGTTTAAATATTATTAGCTACTAGTTATTGCTTCCACTTTTATTGCGATTGCAGAAATTCACACAAAATCAACAAATTGTGAATTTTTTTCAACAAACTGTGAGTTTATTGAAAAATTTCCAGGAAAATGACCAAAAACACCTTCTGGACGTGATGGCAACTCCTTCCTGCAGGTGGCAGTATGTTTTACTTCTGCACTTCTGCCTCCGTCTTGATGTCAAGTTTTATCTGTGATCAGTGATTTGCAAGTAATAAAAAGTCACATTTATCATCACACTAAGCGCAAATATTGCAACATTTCTTGTCAATATTTCTAAATTTACACCAGAAAAGTTTTTGTTGTAATGGCAAAAAAAAAATCTGTGAAAAAAATTGAGAAATTTTTCTGATAAATTTGAAACTGTTCAATATTATTTCATTTTCAGAAAAACTTAAGAATCAAGTGCAGCGACGTTTGTAACAGTTTGTTTGTCAAGTTTATTGATACCATCTGACACAACCGGCCCTTTAAGAACTTTTGAGATCTTAATTTGGCACATAATATTATGAGAGTGAAGTCTAAATAATATAAGAATAAAATCATAACATTTTTGCAAGAAAAACTCAGAAACTTTTTGATCAATCTGAGAAATCTTTAAGGAAAAACTTGAACATTTTTGAGTTTGAAACAATGAAGATTTTTGAGTTTTGAATTCAAAAAGTTTATCTAGAAAATGTGTGAGATTCATCTCAGCATTTCAGAGTTTTTGACTGTTCAAACTGAGAAATTTTTTTCCAGAATTTTTCTGCGATTAACTTAAATATTTCAGCGTTTTTACTCAATGGTGACTAACTTGTGCATGGAAAGCCATTGTAATCCTTTGTATTCATTACATTCAGTTCTTTCAGCTCTAATCTGACACAAATATGTATAAAATCTATTTAGTGAGTGTAAATCTTCATTGTTGTGTTCCCACGTTTGTTTCAGGAGTGATTCTGGCAGACTATGGTCTGCGATGGAGGGAGCACCGGCGCTTTGCTCTGATGACCCTCAGAAACTTTGGTCTCGGAAAAACGTCCATGGAAGATCGAATTCATGATGAGATTCAATACACAATCAAAACTCTAGACCAGAGCACAGGTATTCCATCTGTGACTTGGAGTATACTTTACTTTCTGCAACATTTACATGATTAAAAATGATCTGTTTCCTAAAATTCTCTCATTTTAATTAAATTTATTTGACTTAATGGGATTATTTTCTGGGTTTGGTCATTTTTGCAGGCGTCACACTGAGTCCACAGGTTATGTTCCATAACGCCGCCTCCAACATCATCTGCCAGGTTCTGTTTGGTAAACGCTACGAATACAACGATGAGCTGATTAAAGTTATCGTTCAGTGCTTCACCGAGAATGCGAAGATTGCCAACGGTCCCTGGGCAATGGTGAGTCAAAACCCGTCTCTGAGTCGCTACAACTAAATCATATATTTAAATTTTTCCTGCCGAGACGATGGAAAGCGCTTCATCTTGGTTATAAGACGAAGTCTTTCTGTCAGACATCTATTATAACAAACCTTTTGAGCTCATCTGTTAAAACAAGATCTTTCTGTGTGTTTGTCTTAGTTTAAAACTGCAGTATTTACTTCTTGTAGTTCAGGCTCCTGTTTGAATTCAGAGACCATACTTCTGAAATAAATCAGTTCATATCAGTTGGTGTGAAACAAACCAGAACTTTTGAGGATTATAACTTAATGTCTTGTTTCTCTTTGCAGCTTTACGATTGTGTTCCCATAACTCGCCATTTGCCACTGCCATTCAAAAATGCCTTTAGAAACTATAAGGTAATGTAACAAAGCTTCTACTAAACTAAACACATGAGCATTATAGCAAAACTGTAACGCTTCACTTGTGAAAGTAAATCTGTCTCTTTCAGGTAACAATTCACTGCTGGACAATAAGCATTAAATAAAAAGTACACAAACAAACAGCGTTTCCTAGATCTCACCTGCCTCTTGCTTTCAGGTGTTAATGTAAAAATGCATGATAGAAATTGCCATAATTTTCCAAATTTCTTTGCTTTGAATGGTTTTTCTGTTTAGACTTGTCAGAAAATCGTAATGAACTTGGTGAAGGAGCACAAGAAGAGCAAAGTCCCCGGGGAGCCGCGGGACTTCCTGGACTGCTACCTGGATGAATTAGAGAAGGTCTGTATGAAACAAAAGGTCTTGGATTCATATTAAACTGGTTTAGTTGTCCAACATGTGTGCATGATGGAAACAAAAATCCATACGGATACCAACATGAGTTGACTTTAATTTGAAATGACTGAAGGATTTTATCTTCTTTTCTTAAAGTATAACTAAAGGTAATTATCTCATTTTAACTTGACTTACATTTTTATGTGTCCCCGTCTGCAGAGGAAGGATGACGGTTCTTCATTTTCAGAGGAGCTGCTCACAAACTACATTATGGATCTTCATTTTGCTGGGACTGACACCACCTCCAACACTCTGCTGACAGGATTTCTCTACCTGATGAACTTCCCACACATACAAGGTAACCTGCACAACGCTTACAGGCCCATAGACGCAATGTTTTCAGGTTAAATGCAGCAATCTTTTTATTGTTTTCTACAAAAAACATCTGTTTTCTCTTGTGGTTTATTGCAAACACAAATGAAAATATTCTTGCAGAACATTTTTGTTCTAATTCAGAAATACTTTCCTGATCCCAAAGGGAAATCAAATGTTTGCAACTTGTGTTAAGAGTTATTGTAGCTGTTGATGAGCAGGACTCAATCAGCTGCAGCTGTCTGATCAATTTTTATAATAAAGACTAATGAAAATGCTATTACAATCATTTAACATCCTGAAAATGAAAATAGTCCTGAGTTTTTATTTTAACACGTTTGGTGACTCCTGTTTTCTTTTTAGCAATGTTTTAAAAATGGTATTAGGCTGATCTAGTATTTAAATATTTAGATCTGAGATGTGATATAAAGCTTGGTTTGAGTCATAAAACCCAAGAGTCATAGTCTTATTGACACAGTTTTATTTAGAACCTGAGAGTCTGATTTGATCACAAAGTGGAAATTTTAGAGTGAGAAAAGCTCAGAAACAAAGTAGAAAAAGATTTGTGATCGTTTGTTTTCACTGCTGCTTCAGTTTTGCTTTAATCGTCTGACTATTCAGTATTTTCATTATATGAGAATAACGTAAGGAGACTAACATGCAGCAACACTGGATTCCTCAGAGCGATGTCAGCAGGAGATCGACCAGGTGCTGCAGGGGAAGGATCGGGCCAGCTTCGAGGACAGACTCAGCATGCCTTATGTGCAGGTACAGATGATTTATTTCTGATTCATATTCAGAAACACAGGCATGGCTTGTAGCAACTAAAGAGAAATCAGTTTTTTAAAAGCAGTCCTACATTTTGGGATGCTGCACTGCCCTGCAGAGGTCGCCCATGTAACTCTGGTTAGGATATATGATCTCAAAGACACAAACAGAAGAACTTTATGAATTAAACAAATATTTGCATAAAAATTCTGGCTTTCGGAGCTTGAAAATGTGTTTGTTTGGACTTTTGTAACTTTAAGCCGTTTGTTTTTCTGGTTTTATTTGTCTGTGCTTGAATTTAATGATAGAATATTTGTGTTAAATCAGGCTGTGATCCATGAAATCCAGCGGATTTCCAACACGGTTCCTCTCAGTGTCTTCCACTGCACCACCAGGGACACAGAGCTCATGGGATACTCCATTCCCAAAGTGAGTTAAACATTAATGACTTCATTAGAGGAACAGCGATGCCATCATGTTGTCTGTTTGGTTTCAGGGAACGATGATCATCCAGAACCTGACCTCAGTCCTGAGGGAAGAGGGACAGTGGAAATTTCCTCATGAGTTCAACCCTGAAAACTTCCTGAATGACCAGGGAGAGTTTGTCAAACCTGAGGCCTTCATGCCTTTCTCTGCCGGTAAGCTGAGATGAGGGCCGTCGTAGATTGAAAATAAAAGGAGTAGCTGTCCGTCAATACACTGTGAAACTTTTAGATTAATTTCAGAAATTTTGTAGAAACAAATTTCTGAGTTTCAAAAGTCAAGTTTTTCTTTTTTTTTTTTAGAAATGTTTCAGTTTTTCTTACAAATTTTCAATTTTCACAGCTCAAAAATTTCCAAGATTTTTTCTAGAAATGTTCTGAGATGAATCTAAAAATTTCTGTTTCTTTCATGCAAATTTTTGACTTGGAGTTCAGAAATATTCTTGTTTTTCCTAGAAGATTTCTGAGATTATTCTTTTTGGGAAATTTAATGCTACCCTTTTCCTCTCTGTGATGACCCAACACATCTTTGTTTTTTCTTCCAGGTCCTCGGGTTTGTCTGGGAGAGGGTCTGGCCCGCATGGAGCTCTTCCTCTTCATTGTGACTCTGCTGAGGAAGTTTAAGTTCATCTGGCCAGAGGATGCAGGAGAACCTGACTTCACTCCAGTCTATGGAGTCACATTAACGCCGAAACCTTATCACATGAAGATCCAGCTGAGATCTTCAGTGTGAGATTCTGAGTTTAATGAGCAATTTACAACTGAAAACTAAATAACTGCCTCAGAGCAACTCTTAGTGTTTAACAACCTTACTTTTATTTGCATGAGCATTTTTATGGTGTGTTGCAGTGACTGCTACATCGCCACATACAGGCACGGAGGAATCACTACAACATTTTTACTTCATGAACAAAGATCTTTCCAGAAATATTTGTTATGTATTTAGAGAACATTTTAGAAATAATAAGAAAAACCTAATGTTTACTTAACTCAATGTGTTTCGCATCAAAACCTGCACTGATGCAGGAGTTTTTATCCTGGCCTTGATTGTTGACACTAAATGAAAAGATTAAAATAATTTCTCACTTTATCTGTTTGTGATCAGAATCTTTTTAATGTGGAAGCTGCAATATATTGATCAGACCAGCCAATGTATTTTATTTACTCCTCTTCAAATACAAACTTTTCTGGATGTTTTCCCAGATTAGAGGAGAATAAAACCTGAATGGTGGTTCTTCATGTTTGGTTCTGGTTCTGGGGATGCAGAGCAGACCAGAACCAGAAGGTTCTGGTCTGAAGATTGATACAGCAACAACAGATCTTTAATGTATTTTTGTGCTAAGCCATTCAATACGGTGATTTATCAACAAAAGTATTTTAAAGTTTGTTTTCTGAGCCAGTGGACTTCAGAACCGGGGCGATGGTTCTGCTTCGATCCGGTTTTAGTGACACTGACACCAGGAAGCATGCAGAGTTCAGTTGTTGGCCTCAGCATGCTGCCTCCCAAGGCTTTGCTGCTTTCCCTTGTGCTTGTGCTCAAACCACACCCTGCACTATTGTTGTATTTAATACCAGAGTTTATATGAACACTCAGCATTCAGAATGGATTAAGTAGAAAGTAAAATATTATTTGAGGTATTTTAGGCGAGCCAGACTGGTCCCAGTTCGGATCACAGAAGTTTAGCTCTGGTAGGACGGATGGTTCCTGCGCTCTTTATCGACAGCGTTGGCTTATCAGTGGACTTTAGATCTGACCAGATATTTCGTCAGATCCTATCTGAACTTGTTCCTTGTTACCTATTTTTCTTTCACCTTTCATACAGAGAAACAAAGTCCTTAAACAAACTGGGCAGGGCCGACCGCAGCAGCTCTATCCTGTTGCCGACTGCCAGACTTGTCTTTTTTCCTCTTCATATAGAAACATGTTTGTATCAGTCTTTCTGCTATGGATTTTTGTTTGGTTTGTCATCATCCTGTTCAAATCTCAGAGGCCAAAGAACTTCCCTCCTGGACCCCCCGTCTTGCCTGTCCTGGGGAACCTTTTGAACCTGAGCCTGGAGAATCCACTGAAGGACTTTGACAGGGTAGGAAATCAACGCAGCAAACAGTTTGTTGTTTAAGTGTCTTAAATGACAGCAGCAACGTTTGGTTTAGGACTGCAAGAGTTCCAGTAAAGCTGAATGGTGGAAGCAATGCACTTGAGAAGTGTTAACACTTGATCTCTCTGTAGGATTTTGCATTTACAAACTATAAGTGATTAGATAATATCAGTAAAACTGTCTGCACACTTGGAATGATGCCAACCAGAGTTAGAGTTTGTGCACAGAGGTCTTGGTAATCCAGTGTTTGCATAGATGATGCATGTTCAGGTTTTGCAATGACTATATCTTGATATATTGACAAGGAATTATTATTCAATGTTAAAGGTTTCATTTTAACATTTTGTGAATTTTCTTTTAAATCTTGAACTCCTGCATAACCAGTTAAATATTTCAGAAATGTTGTCAGAAACACAAAGTTTACATCACGGCATGAAGCAAATCACACAAATAAACTAACATGTTCGCAACACGGTTCACTGCAAATTGTTCAGTAAATCAGAATATTATCGAATGGTTATTCAGTTTACTAACTGAATTCACTAAGTCAAACAGATTCTATAGATTAACTATGCAAATACTGACGTATATAATATAAATATAAATACTCAAATTTTATGAAAAACTAAATTTTGATTGTTTTTGGAAGCTGAAATGAACAGAAATAAGCTTTTTTATGCTAGCATAAGTAACTAATCAACAAGAGTTACAGTTGTGGAAATAAACCAAAGAAATTATTTAACTTTGTAACATTTTGAAATTTTGAAAATTACACTTGTGTGCAAATCTTAAACTACAAAACACCAAGGATGGACAGGTGTTTAAAAATCACTGACATTTTAATTTTTCCCTCCCAGCTGAGCAAATCTTACGGAAACATCTACAGTATTTACATCGGACCGAGACCAGCCGTGTTTCTGAACGGGCTGAAGGCCATGAAAGAAGCCATGGTGATCAAGGGTGCAGATTTTTCTGGACGGCCCCAAGACTTGTTTGTCAACGATGTTTCCTGCAGGAATGGTAGGCATTACACCAGCATTACTTTACATTAGATAAAGGCTTGTGATTTGAATTGTTCCCAGAAACTTTGCAAAAATCAAGAGGAAATGCACAAAAAACAGAGCAAGAACAACGGCAGGCAATGTTTCTGTGAACTTTGTGACTGACAGCCATCTTGGCAGGCAGTTGTTGTGTTACGTTGTGTTGTGTTACGTTGTGTTGTGTTACGTTGTGTTACGTTGTGTTGTGTTACGTTGTGTTGTGTTACGTTGTGTTACGTTGTGTTGTGTTTCTGCAGGTGGCGTTGGAGTGATTCTGGCAGATTATGGCCCAAGCTGGCGGGAGCATCGCCGCTTCGCTCTGATGACTTTGAGGAATTTCGGTCTGGGAAAGAAATCAATGGAGGACAGAATTCATGATGAGATTCAACACACTATTGAAACACTGGAGGCCAGTATCGGTATGTTATTGATTAGTCCATGCAGCCACTCTGTGTGTTCTGTCCTGTAGCCTGGTTTAAATGTCTGTGTTGATTTTCATGCAGGTAAAACTCTGAGTCCTCGGGTCATGTTCCATAATGCTGCTTCCAACATCATCTGCCAGGTTCTGTTCGGAAAGCGCTATGAGTACGACGATGACATGATCAAAACGATTGTTCAGTGCTTCACTGAAAATGCCAAGATAGCCAATGGGCCCTGGGCCATGGTGAGTTAAAGGAGGGCCCTTCACCTCTCCCCTATAGTAGAAAATTTAATTCATAATGCCACCAAAGTCTTGCATGTAACATAGTGACATATTTGTGATGCAATGTGCTAATATGCACATAAACATGGGGCAAGAAGTTACAATTAAAACCCACAAATTTCCGAATGCAAAACTATTTCTCTTCGCACTGAATCACTTATTGATCAAATGCATCATATCTGGCTATTAAGACGTTTCCTACTAGCAGGCTGATTCGTAGATGAGAAATGTTTAGATTAATCTCAAACATTTAATCTGAACAAATGAATGGACATTTTTCAATTTGAAAAGTTGAAAATTTGCCATGAAAAACTCTGAAAATGTCCACAAATTTTCTAGAAAATGTAAAAAATGTATTTCTATATATTTTTTCTATTTTATCTATTTATTTTTTCTTTTCTATCTACAGTGACCCAAATATGCTGTGGTAGATTTGTGTGTAAATGAAACCGTGAAATAAATACCCGTATTTCTCTTCAGATAATGTAATTTTTTCTTTTTCTTTATAGATCTATGATTCCATCCCCTTTTGTCGTAAACTCCCGCTGCCATTCAGAAAGGCCTTTAAGAACGCACAGGTAAAAACAATATTTTTCTACCAAGTAAATAACCAAGTTTTTCTGCATTTCCAGCTATTTCCATCCATCTTGTGAATTTTTTTTTTTATTAATTTAGGAATTGTAACAAATTAGTTTCTAATCATTATCAACCATATATAAAATCTGTAAAACATTAAATTTGTCTGACTGAAACCCTTCAGCAGCAGCTTTATGATGTATACCATTTCCATAACAAAAAATTATTTTCTTTAGATTTGCCAGAACTATATTAAATGCTTGGTCACTGAGTACAAGAAGACCAGAGTTCCTGGGGATCCTCGGCACTTTATTGACTGTTACCTGGATGAACTGGAAAAGGTTTGTAAATCATCCAACATGTGAGGCCAACATAAGAAACTCACAAACTCCATCGCCTCCAGCAGTTTGTGCAGCGGAACGTTCTAGGTGCATTTTGCCTTTGTTTATGATAATCATAAGCTGTCCTCTTTTCAGAGAGGCGATGACGGTTCCTCCTTTTCAGAAGCTCAGCTCATGATTTACAGCCTGGATCTTCACTTCGCTGGGACTGACACGACGTCCAACACGCTGCTGACAGGATTCCTCTACCTGATGAACTTCCCACAAGTCCAAGGTGTGATCCACGTCCCATCAATGTGTTTATGTCTCAGTCACTGGAAAGAATAAATCTTATCAAGTATTTTTGTCTAGTTTCTAGAGCAAATATCTTAAGCACTAGAAATCAGGCAAAACTAATTCACAAGTAAACTTTCAGTTACATGAAGGAGCTTATTTTAAATAAATATTTCCTTCATGATGGAAAATACACTTAGTTCCACTGGAAGGTTATTTCACCTACAAGACGCTTTACCCATTAATTATTGATGAATATTTTTCATCAGTATTCAGAAATGATTTACTAGGCCTGTCCCAATAAACAATCTTTCAATTCATTAGAAGGAGCAAAATAATTTCCAATTTAATTATTTATCGTTTATTATTTAAATTAAATTAAATTATTTATTTTTTCTCCAGCAAAATTTGTTATCGGCTTAAAAGAAGCTCTTGCAGAAAAGTTACTTATTAGTTTGTTTTGTTTTATTTCAGGTGTACTAACATATTTGCACTAGAAAGTTGCCCAAACTTGGTCAGATTTTGGGGTTTTGCAGTGTGGAAGGAGCATTTTGAGGCTGACAGTTGAGGAGTAATTTCAGTTGACAGTCCTGGGGATAACAGTAACAGAAATAACTGTTATTTTATTTAATCTGCAGTGGCGCTGCAGATTAAATAACTGGACCAGAGCAGTAAAGTGTAGAAATGGATCATATGGGATGAGGAACGACTGATGCTTCTGTATTTTTATTCCTCCCTCAGAACGATGTCAGCAAGAGATAGACCGGGTTCTGGAGGGAAAGGACCGGGTCTGTTTTGAGGACAGGAACAGCATGCCTTACGTCCAGGTACCATAGCATCAAAATATAACTGAGTTACTCTGGGAAATAGTTTTTTTTCTCTTGCAGCCGTTTCCTATTTGCTTGTTGCTTCATTTAGCCTTTGAAATTCAAATTAATTAAGTGCAATAATGACCAAATAATTACACTTACAAACACGTTTTATAGCTTCAAGTCATAAAAAGTGTAAAAATTATTCCTTCATCCAGGCTGTGATCCATGAGATTCAGAGGATTGCCAACACGGTTCCTCTCAGTGTTTTCCACTCCACCACTAAGGACACAGAGCTCATGGGATACTCCATTCCCAAGGTAGGTGAGGAACGTTTCTTAATTTTTTTTATTTTTGCAAAAGGGACACTGAAACGATATTTCTGCTTCTCTTCAGGGTACAATGATCATCCAGAACCTGACCTCAGTCCTGAGGGAAGAGGGACAGTGGAAATTCCCTCATGAGTTCAACCCTGAAAACTTCCTGAACGACCAGGGAGAGTTTGTCAAACCTGAGGCCTTCATGCCTTTCTCTGCAGGTAAGCTGAGATGTGTCACGGTTGAGGTAACCTCGTTGAAGAGTGGGTTGGATCGTCTGGTTTCTCTCTTCCAGGTCCTCGGATGTGTCTGGGAGAGGGTCTGGCCCGCATGGAGCTCTTCCTCATCACGGTGACTCTGCTGAGGAAGTTTAAGTTCATCTGGCCGGAGGATGCAGGAGAGCCTGACTTTACTCCAGTCTATGGAGTCACATTAACGCCGAAACCTTATCACATGAAGGTCCAACTGAGGACCAAACAGTGAGGAGCAGAAACTTACCCTGTTTCCTTTACAAATGTACATAAAACTTTGTCAATTTTCTGCTAATGTTGGGGGAAAAATCCCAACAGTTTTGTTGCCATTAAAAAAAAAAAGTTTGTCCAAGAGCATGCCATGTCATCATCCTACCTCCTGTCGTCTTCTTCATCGTTTCCACCAGTAGTAACGTCTGGTTATTGATCACATGACTCGTGTGACGCAAAAAAAATGGTTCCATTCCAGTTTTACAAAATACACAAATGTCCATACAGCTGTAAAAATCCCTCATGCTAGTGCAAAAACCTTTTAAATCAAAAATGTGTTGAGTTTCCATTAAGCAAATTTATCTTTGTAATTCCAATTTGCACCATTTTATGTCAATTCCTCAGAAGAGGATAAAAAAATTCTAATTAATCAATGAATAAAAAAATATTTTCAAAACCAAAGAGTTTCATTCTTCCATTCAGTTGTTTGTTTATGAGTTTACATGTTGCATGTTTTATTCTGTGAAAACTTGCAGCACATTTGGAGAAACAACGGAGAAAAAAATTACATTTAAGTTGGTATTTTATTGAAAACATCCATTAATAGAGAGGCACTTTGAACATATTGTGTCATTATGAAAATTGGTCTGCAGACATTAATGGTGGGATTTATTTGGGTTTGTTTGAACTGTTTTTATTTGCTTTTTGCTTCATTTCTCCACCATATTCACAAAGTAAAATCCACTAAATTAAAGAGACAAACTTGCCCATCAGCCCCAGCAGATGGCAGCGTTTTGCATTTGGTAGATAAAAAAATGCAAAATATTATCTGTAGTCTGTATGGAATCAGCAAATAGCTGTGAATTTGTCCCTGAAATCCAGTTTCTGAGCAGCTTAGTGTTAGCACTGAGAAAAGCAGCAGTTTAAAACTCTTAAAACAAATAAACACGGCAGGTTTTCTGTTGCATTGAGTCATGTGGCTCTTGTGCTTAAAAACATGTTTAAAACAAAACAATAAAACTTAAAGCAAGTGAACACACGGCATTGCAATTATTGAGACAACTGCAAATGTTTCTCCTTGAGCTGCAGCTAAATGCTTTTCTAACGTAAAGATTTTTTTTCATTATGTCAGGTTAACTTACTAATAACTAATCCTAAAAGTTTTTTTCAAAATGATATTTTTATGTTACCGTTTTGCCAGATGTACCATGTTAGCCCAAAGAAAACACCCCCCAAATACCTCACTTCCTGTCGCTGTAAACACTAAAAACAAAGAAGCAAAGCGCAGAGAGCTGAGCTGCTCCATCATAAGAACTCGAGAAGCTTTGCAGTTCAGTTTAATCCAGTCTGAACCACCATGATTGTTTCACTGTTTCTGTTGGGGTTCTGTCTTTTCTTCATTCTTCAACTCAAACCTCAGAGACCCAAGAACTTCCCACCAGGGCCCCCCAGTCTGCCTCTGCTGGGGAACCTGCTGCATCTGAACTTAGAGAACCCCTTAAAGGACTTGGAGAAGGTAAGAAAAGGATTGGAGTAAATCCACTCACCCACACCGAGTTGACCTGGACTGAACACACAGTATTACAGAGATGAAAAACTTTAACTCTTGATTATCTTATAATAAGTGGGCTAAAAATCCCAGTAAAGAACAAAAAACCCTTTTTGTTGGTTTGGAAGATAATTTTGTTTAAAACATGAAAATATTGAAGCAACATCTGAATATATAGCTGAATGGTTCTTGCACAATGATGCCCTAAACCATCAAATATGGATGTAAGAACAGCAGAATCCATGTTTCAGAGTGATGATCTCAGCCACAAACAGCTGAAAAGATGTTTGTGAGGAAGATCTTTGGCTCACAACGGAGCACAGATCTGTTGTGAGGAATGGGAAAATAACATTTCAGCAGAAAGTTGTGGACATTTTCTGGAAGCCCACGTTTGGCCCAGATTGCTTTTGCTACAGAAATAAATGCAAACTTCTGAATTCAAAGAAACAAACTGGAAGGTTTAGTTTTATTTAATGTTGGTCAGAGAGGAAAAAAAACAAAACTTTTCACACAGATTGTACATCTGGTTTTAACTGTATGGTTTGTTCTCTAAAGGGCGAAAGTTTTATTCTCTCTCATGTCTTATTTCTATTCCTAATAAATTAGTTTTCTTCCCTGTGAGATGATTATCTTGTTATTTAGGAAGTTGGTCATCTTTTTATTGCATTAATAAAAAACTTTTTCTTGTAAAAACAGTTGGCAGTTTTCATATTTAATTTAGTTAAATATTAATTTTTATCTTTTTGTACACAATTTGTCATAAAATGCTGACTTATCTAAGTAACATGAGAATTAAAGCTATGATAAATCTAATAAAATGGCTGTTTTTCTGTTTCCTTCCAGCTGAGGGAGTCGTATGGAAACGTCTACAGTCTGTTCATTGGTTCAAAACCGGCTGTCGTCATCAATGGGTTTGAGGCCATGAAGGAGGCGATTGTTGTCAAAGCTACAGATTTTGCTGGAAGACCCCAAAACCTTTTCATAAATGATGTCACTCAGAGAAAAGGTGGAATTTGTGATTCCACTCATTAACATGAGGTTCTTTTATCTCTCACATGGACTGCAGACATTGTGACACTGCAGCATGATTTATTTATTTTTTATTTCTCTAAATGTAATCATTGCTTTTCAATGTAAATCTTTTCTCTATAGATTGTCATTATCTTTGAAAATGATGAGTTGGACTGTATTGCAGGTGTGGTTATGGTCGATTACGGCCCGATGTGGCGGCAGCATCGCCGCTTCACTCTGATGACCCTCAGGAACTTCGGTCTGGGGAAAAAGTCCATGGAGGACAAAATCCTGGAAGAAATTCAACACACAGTTAAAACGCTGGAAAAGAACAGCGGTAGGTTAAACTCCCACATACTTCAACAAATTCCTGCTGTTTTTGTTCGACCTGATGCTTTCGGTTATTGGTGAAATTTGGTATCAGCTCTCAGGTTGACAAGTTACTTTGGAGAAGAATATTAATGCTGTATTTTGTATTACAATTTGGCCCAAACAAGAATGACTTTTGGTTTAGAAACATTTTCCTTTTAGTTTTATTCCTCCTCTGTTGTTCAATAGGACTCCACTGGAAATGCATCTGTTTTGCAGTAGAAATCCAAATACTCCACTTTTCTAAAATGCTTAATAACTACAGAAATAGGGAAAATACATAAATTGATAAAAAAAAGTAAACTACATGTTACATTTGACTGCTTACATTGCTGACTAACTGAAAAGAGTATAATTAGTATGGCTAAAAATAAAAATGTAAGTGACCTGCAAGTAAAAGATTCGTCTTTTTGTGCTGCAGCACATGCACAAAATTTTGGGATGTAGTCAATAACACGCAATATGTTTATATCATTTTACACTAAAATCAGTCATTTGCCCACACACTAATGCTGCAATAAGTAGTCATTCAGTAATTATGCTTGAGTCGTGTTTTTTCCATCAGTTTTATTAAATGTTTTGTCTTCACAGGTCAAACTCTGAGTCCTCAGGTCATGTTTCATAACGCCGCCTCCAACATCATCTGTCAGGTTCTCTTTGGGACACGCTATGAGTACGATGACGAGACAATCAAGCTGATTGTTCGCTGCTTTGCTGAGATGACTAAAATAGCCAATGGACCTTGGGCCATGGTGAGTGTTATTAATGCCAGAATAAAACAAACAGTCCATGAAAGCATAAAAGATCAAAGTAAAAGTGTTGTAAATAATTTCTGCTTCATCATTTATGCCACTAATCTGACAGATAAAAAGAACCTTTAGTTTAAAAAATGGGGCAAATGTTGCTTTTTGGTGCCCCCTTGTGGTAATCTGCAAAAATGTCAAAGTGGAATTAATGTAGTTTTGGTCCATTGATTTAATAATAATAATAATTTTAAAGTTGATTCCATTACAATGTTACATTTTACATAACATGGCAATACAGGAGAATACATTTATTTTAAAAGGCTACTTATAAAGGTATTTCTAAGTGCTATGATGCGAATGTGAAAAGTAAGATTTCTAAAACTCTGTGGTCCATGAATTGATTTAACTCATTGTAATAACCGCCTGCCTTCACAGCTGTACGACTCTATCCCTTTAATCCGCCACCTGCCGCTGCCCTTCAATAAAGCCTTTGAAGACATGGAGGTAAAGACACAATGGATCCAACAACAACCACATCAGCTATCAAATATAATGAAATTAAATGTGACTGAAATTGTTTTGTGTTTCAGATTTTTCTGAGTCATGCTCGCTGTTTGGTGAACCAACACAAGAAAACCAGAGTCTCCGGAGAGCCTCGGGATTTTGTTGACTGCTATTTGGATGAATTGGAAAATGTGTGTAAATGCAACAAACTAAATTATGTTGTGTAAAAAATTTGGAAATGTGGAGAAGTTAGAAACTTTGTTCTCTTAATAGATTTTTCTTATCCACAGATTTTCTGCATATTTTAGTAACAGCTGACAGAGCTTTCACATTTTTGTGTTTATCAATTTCAAATGAACCGATTTTTACTCTTCAGAAAAATGATGATTCTACGTTTTCTGAGGAGCAGCTGAGAAGAATCACTTTTGATCTGTATGTTGCTGGGACGGACACGACGTCCAACACCCTGCTGACCGGGTTCCTTTACCTCATGAACTATCCACACATACAAGGTGCGCCTTCATTTGCCAAGTCTCCCTAATTGTTTCTGCCATTTTCTGCGACAGTTTGTTTTTTACACATTTTTAATCTTTTCTTATTAATCCTGCTTTCTACATGTTTGTAATTTATCAGAATTTTCAGAACACAGCTGCTGACTTATCCTCTTATAATTTAGAGCGATGTCAGCAGGAGATAGACCAGGTTCTGGACGGGAAGGATCGGGTCACTTTCGAGGACAGACTCAGCATGCCTTACATGCAGGTAGACTGTGATGTCATCGTTCACCGTTTGTTACTGCAAACCGACAAGTTGTTTGTTCTGTGTTTGTGGAAACAATATGTTTCTGTCCAGGCTGTGATCCATGAAATTCAAAGGATCGCCAACACTGTTCCCCTCAGCGCTTTTCACTGCACAACTAAAGACACAGGCCTTTTGGGATACGCCATTCCCAAGGTAAGTGGAAAGTCATCGTTGAGCTTTGGCTCCTCTTGGTGAACATGTGAGAACGTTTTTTTGCTGAACGTCAGGGAACGATGATCATCCAGAACCTGATCTCAGTCCTGAGGGAAGAGGGACAGTGGAAATTCCCTCATGAGTTCAACCCTGAAAACTTCCTGAATGACCAGGGAGAGTTTGTCAAACCTGAGGCCTTCATGCCTTTCTCTGCAGGTAAAACACAGGAAGTGATGTCACAACTGGAAATATGAAGCAGACAAAGATTGAGTTGTGCGTAAAAAAGTGAAGATGGTTGTTTTTGCGCCTCAGGTCCTCGGGCGTGTCTCGGCGAAGGTTTGGCTCGTATGCAGCTCTTCCTCATCACGGTTACCCTGCTGAGGAAGTTTAACTTCATCTGGCCGGAGGAGGCGGGAAAACCTGACTTCACTCCAGTCTTTGGAGTCACACTGACCCCTAAACCATACACCATGAAGGTCAAGCTGAGGTCAAATCACTGAGGCTGTTTGTGTGAGACACCAGAATCTGCATGTGGTTTGTTCTTTGGTTTTTCTGTTTCAAAATAAATGAGAAAAACAAAAAATCTGATGTGTTTTTTTTGTTGTTGTTTTTTTTTAAGTTAAATTAGAAAAAATATTCCATATCTAATAAAAGAGTAAGTTATTGGATTGGACTGACTGTACTGAAATGAAACCTTGACTGTATCTGCAACACAACGTCTCCATCTAGTGGTCAGAAACAGCAAAATATGAAAAAGCATAAACTGGAGATCAGAGCTCATTATCTCTAGATATGGTCCAATCATTTCTGTCCTTTTCGAATTCAGGTGATTTTTGTTCCTGCATGGAAAAATGATGGAAACTTTCCAAACATATGTACCGGTGTAGTTTTTGCTTGAGATAATTGTCAACAACTACAGAAGAGCAATGATTTTTGTAAAGAAACATCCCATAAATATCTATATCTGTGCATAAAGAGTCAACAACCTCTAGTGAGCACCATTAATCTGGCAATTCTCATCTTCCTCCATCTGGGTTTCCTCCCATTGACCTGGATTCTCCAGAGGAAGTCAATCAGGCCAATCAGCGAACAGAACAAGATTTTAATAATAATTAATAATTATTATTATTATTCTGTTTTGGAACTGTTGTTTAACACAGTCACACTACAGGCTATTTTTATTTCTGGTCTATTAAATCATGCTATTCCACTAATTTGGAGTATAAAAGGAAAAACCATTTTCTGCAACTTATGTCTCCAAGCAGTTTTCAAGATTTAAGTTTGATATAGTTATAAAATAAACCTAACTGGTTACAAAAAGGAATTTAAACTAAAGACCATAAATAGAGTTTATCACTTCATCTCCTGTCTTCGTTTATGACCATCTATTTCAGCCAGATGTTGCCTCTCACTTTAAGTGCAAAGAAGCAAAGGGAGCGCTCAGCGCTGACAATCAGAGCCGTCAGCGCTGAGATACAGACTTTCAGACTTTCACAACAAGCTCAGCAGCTCGTCGCTTCGGTTTGATCCAATACAAGCCAACATGATTTCAGCCTTTCTGCTGGTGCTCTGTGTCGTCTTCCTTCTTTTTCAACTCAAACCTCGGAGACCCAAGAACTTCCCGCCCGGACCCCCCAGTTTGCCCGTACTGGGGAACCTTTGGAACCTGAACATAAAGAACCCCTTAAAAGACTTTGAAAGGGTAAGAAAAGCTATGATAAACCATTTTTCTTTCTTCCTTATTTATTGGTTTTACAGTTTATATAAGATTCATTTTCATATCGTACTTAAATTTAATTTAATGCTTAAGAACTTCAGTTTTACTTGTTCAGAATTGCAGGTACAGCACAAACTTTGACTCCATTGTTGATAAGCTCATATTTAGTGGAATAATTAGTTTGGGTTAAAGAAAACTTTGTACTGTATGTATGTAAGGCACAGGTTACTCTGCAACAAAGTCAAACATTACATGAACTTAAGTTCATGTAATGTTTCATAAGTGGTGCCCAGCATAATGTCAGCATGACTCAGGAAACTGTGTAAAAGATTCATAGATAAATTATCCCAAATTATTCCTGCTTTTTAATGCAGAAACCATTTTATGCATGAGAAAGCAGTTACTGCATAAACACTTTTCATGTGTTTTATCTTTAAATTCTCCCTCATTACAGTCCATTCATAACACACATTTCTAAAGCTTTTCAAATGCAAAAGTTATTAAAACATTTATAGCTACACTATTTACATAGAAAGTAAAGTGACAAGATATAGCTGTGACGTTTTGCTTAGTCACAGCTATACATAACTTTGCTGTGCACCAAACAAATGTTTGGTGTTTGCAGGCTTGGAAAAACTGATAAGCCAGAGCTAATGATTAATGACAAATTTATTTCTGTTTGCTTTGCTTCAGGGATGGATTAGAAACGAGTGACCAGCCAACTGGTCAATAATCTGGTAGTGTATTATTAAAAAGATGGATAATCTCTAGATAATCACTAATGAAAAACGTTTTATCAAAATGATGTTTCCATTGCACGTAATTATTTTTGAAATGTTAACCTTACCAGTTATACAGTCAATGGAAACTAATTCCAGGATGGGGAAAACAGGTTTCAGGATGAGAGGTTCGTTCTGTTACCGCGCCGTCATCCCTCCGTTTCCAATTCATAACTCTTTGGTCTTCTGCCTTGACTCATCGCCAGACTTCCCTCACAGGTTTAAGGGTGGATGGATGAAGGAGTAAAAGACAGGGGGGGAAAATCTGATGTAGAAAACTTCTTTCTTCCAGCTGAGGCAGACCTATGGAAACGTCTACAGTCTGTTTCTGGGCCTGAAACCAGCTGTGGTCATCAATGAGTTTAAGGCCATGAAGGAGGCGATGGTGATCAAAGCTGCTGATTTCGCTGGTCGACCCCAAAACATGTTAGTTACTAACGTCACCGAGAGCAAAGGTAATGTATGTGTTTTGTAACATGATGCACATAAAGACGCTAGTAAGACCAACTTGGTATAAAATTAAATGAAAATATTCAAACTCCTGTTCTAACTATAATGTACAGTACTAACTGTTTTGGTAGAAGATGAGCATTCTGGGTTTTTTTGCCATTATTTAATCATTCTAAACATTCAGTTAATTAAACTATAACTACAGTTTCAGGACTCGCTACTTTCTTTTTTGATGACATTGATAAACTATTTTAGATCGAAATGAGCTTCTATGTGCTCAAGCAGGTTTTTGTAAATGATTTCCAGTTTCCAGAGTAAAATTCTTATATATTCATTCCATTTTTAAACAACTTTGATCAAATTTAAATAACTTTAAAGGTCAACCTAACCTACATAAGATTATTCCTCATTTTTGTTCACATAAAGAAAACACTGGAATAAAACAAAACCCAATCATTTGAGGTTACTGTGTAGCTAAATGTCACTTTGAAAGTTAGTTTTTTGTCTCTTCTAGGTGTGATTATGGCTGATTATGGCTCGCTGTGGAGGGACCATCGGCGCTTTGCTCTCATGACTCTGAGAAACTTTGGTTTGGGAAAGAAGTCCATGGAGGAAAGAATCCATGAAGAGATTCAGCACATAATTAAAACTCTAGATGACAACACTGGTGCGTCTTCTGTGATTTTAAGCTTTATTATGGTTTCTTTGCTCTTGCTTGTGAGCCTGTCACAGTTTAATCTGGTGTCTTTTTCAGGTAAAACTTTGAGTCCTCAGTTCCTGTTTCATAATGCAGCCTCCAACATCATCTGCAAGGTTCTGTATGGAACGCGTTACGAGTACGAAGACGAGACCATCAAAATTATTGTCAGATGCTTCACTGAGATCATCAAAATAGCCAATGGACCCTGGGCTATGGTGAGTCGCAGCATCATTTCAGATTATGATGATCACAATCTGAACATTTTCAGATGATATTCTTGCTTTAAGTTGCTGCTATGTAAAGTTTTAACAAATTGCTGGTATTGATCTTTTCAAACACTAAAGCACCTTTTTGCTGGATTTATTTTTCTCAGTTGAAACCTCTAAACAATAAACAAATCAAAGATCTTATTGTGAAAGTATTTCTTAAATTTTGACTGGCATAATAAAAGTTGAATATCTTAAGATGAGAAATGTTTTATTCAGACAGGATCTGTTTTTAATCCGTGTGCTGTAATAATTTCTCTTTTTTCTCAGATCTACGACTCGTTTCCTTTGATCCGTTCCCTCCGGTTGCCCTACGACAAAGCCTTTCAGAACATGGAGGTAATATGGGACAGAAAGTTATTTTGAAATGTTTACCCACTCAATATTTCTATTTTTCTTTTTGTATTTTTTGCTTCCCTGTCACTCCTGCATAAAGGTTGGCTGATATGATTTCTCATCAAGTACATTTCAATAAAGATTTAGAGAAATTAGCTAAAAAGCAAGAGCCCACAGCTGCTTTTTCCTAAGAGATTTATGAACAAACTGGAGCTCAAACATGAAGATTTAACTCGTAGAATAAAAATGAAAACAACACATTTTTTTCACTTGCAAAGTAAATGTGTCAGTTTTCACAAACAGGTTAAATATTTAATGCTAGAATAATCAAATCTAACAAAATGTTATTGAAATTTCTCTGAACGTCTGGAGGAATCGAATCCAATATTCCTGGAACAACCTAATTTATAGACTTTCCCAACATAACATGACATTCCCCAACATAAAGCTCCAACTTTAAGCACAGTCTTTTCTACATGCAGGCTCTTCTCATATTCAGTCTGTGCCCTTAAGACATAATGTGCAATACGACACGAAAAAGCACAAAAAATAGACAAATTCTTCCAAAGAATGTCAACTGATGAGCACAACTAACTTCTGCGCTGCAGACTTTTCTGAACATTGCACGACGTTTGGTGAATGAACACAAGAAGAGCAGAGTCCCTGGAGAGCCGCGGGATTTGGTCGACTGCTATCTGGACCAGCTGGATGAGGTGCGTCGTCCTTATCTTACTTGTGTTTTTGTGAAAGAGATGAGCCACATTAATGAGAAATAGCCAAACATAACTAAATGAAATAACTGCCTTGTTAAGATAAAATGCACTTTATGGATCCCAGCATACAGAAATTATTTTGCATCACTAGCACAACATAGAAACCAGCCGACTCAACATAAATACAAATAAAGTGCAAAATCAAATGTAAATTTATTTACACAACATTTGTGCCACCTAAAGATGTACACACACATTGTGTAGAAACTGCAATTATTCATAATTAAATACAACAAAAGTAAGAAACTGACTGTGGAAGTTTTTCTCATGTTACAAAGTTTTTTTGATTTGAATTTTATGCCTCTTTGTCTTCCAATGTTCAGAGAGTTGATGATTCCACTTTTTCTGAGGAACAACTGACAAGAATGACTTTTGACCTCTATGCTGCTGGGACGGACACCACCTCCAACACCCTGCTGACCGGGTTCCTTTACCTCATGATTCACCCTCACATTCAAGGTGCACTAACTTCTTCAAGTGTATTTCAGTTGAACTGATAACCGTACATTGGCTGTTTTCCGTCCCTCAGAGCGATGTCAGCAGGAGATCGACCGGGCGCTGCAGGGTCATGATCAGGTCACGTTTGAGGACAGGCACAGCATGCCGTACATGCAGGTGAAATGCTTCCTACAGACGTAGTCAAGGAATTAATCATGGAGTTAATGAAAACAGTGTTTTTCAATAATAATGCTCAAACTCTTTATATTATTGAAATAGAAATGTGTCACATGATCACATGTTGAATAAAACGTGGATCACATCGAAAACATACTTTATCACATGTGGAAAATGGGAACCACATGTGACCTCATATGAATTTCATGGGATTTTATATTAGATAAAATTAGATATTATCTTGAAGTTCTGTTTATGTGGCATCTGGAGGCTTTACTGTTTTAAAGGAACTCAGTGTTTCTGCATGATTGCAGTTTTCTGGAAGTTTGCTCCAGATTTGTGGAGCATAGAAGCTGAATGTTGCTTCTCCATGTTTGGTTCTGAACCAGAACCAAAAGACCTGAAAGTTCTGAAAGGTTGATACGACAGCAGAAGATCATTAATGTATTTTAATGTCTTTTCTCTCAGTGAAGGACTTGAGAACTAGAATTATGTGCTCCGTCTTCCTGGTTTTAGTCAGAACACCAGCAGCAGCTTCTGGATCAGCTGCAGCTGGAGGATTGATATTTTTAAGCAGACCTGTGAAGATGTTGTTGCAGTAATAAATGCAACTAAAGATAAACTCATGGATGAGTTTCTCCAGCTCTTGCTGAGACATTAATCCTCTGATCCTGGAGATGTTCTTCAGGTCATAGAAGGCCGACTTCGTAACTGTTTTCATGTTTTTTTGAAGCTTCAGATCAGAGTCCATCATTAAGGCCTGATCTCTAGTTTCCAGCTGAAATAACTGAAGCTGTGTGTTGATTCTAGATTGTTCCTCTTTAAGTCCAAAGATAATTACTTCAGTTTTTACAGTCAGGTCAGATTTTTTCTGCTTGGTGACCTGTTTCTGGTTGGTAAACTGTTCCTGTTTCAGGTTCTGTGCTCTTGTTTTTGCTCTACCAATAAGTGTAATTGCACATCATGATGGAGAGATTTTAAGAAATCTGCTTTGTTCCAGGCTGTGATCCATGAGATTCAGAGGATTGCCAACACGGTTCCTCTCAGTGTTTTCCACTGCACCACTAAGGACACAGAGCTCATGGGATACTCCATTCCTCAGGTTGTAAGGATCTTGATCTTTTAATCTTTATGTGTTGCTGAAAATAGGATAAAGAACTTGACTGCTTTTCTCTCCCTTTTTGATTTCCTTCAGGGTACAATGATCATCCAGAACCTGACCTCAGTCCTGAGGGAAGAGGGACAGTGGAAATTCCCTCATGAGTTCAACCCTGAAAACTTCCTGAACGACCAGGGAGAGTTTGTCAAACCTGAGGCCTTCATGCCTTTCTCTGCAGGTAGATTTAATGTCAATGAGATGAGAAAAAATCATGCAGACACACTGAGGTATATTAAAATATCTGAACATGGTTGTTTTGTGAACCAGGTTCTCGGATGTGTCTGGGAGAGGGTCTGGCCCGCATGGAGCTCTTCCTCATCATGGTGACTCTGCTGAGGAAGTTTAAGTTCGTCTGGCCGGAGGATGCAGGAGAACCTGACTTGACTCCAGTCTTTGGAGCAACTTTGACTCCCAAACCTTACTTGATGAAGATCCAGTTGAGAGGAAATCAATGACGTTTTCTGCAGAAACTGAAGAAAGGACTCGATGATAAAACATAATTTTTTTTGCTCATTCAGTAATAAGACACAACAGTATCTTGATAGTCCCACACTGTTTATTTTAACAGTGACAAGACGTTTCATAATCTGCTGGTATGAATTGTATTGTATTTCTTCCTTCAGAGAAAACTGATCATCAGGAAAGTCAATAAACAGATTCTGGTTAAACTCTTAGTTATTATTACAACAAGAAATTGTGTCAGAGTCTGTATATTTCCTTTCAGAATCATATTATTTGACTGGGACTAGAGATGCAAAATGTATTGATTTAGGATTTAATGGGTTATTAAATTAAAATTAGTGAGAGTCCATAGAGTCCAGTACGCGTTTTATGTGCTTCTGTTTTTATATATAAACACTTTCCAATCTCCATAAGTTTCACCTTAATATCGATCACTGAGCCGTGTTGCATGACAGAGCAGCATCACTTTTTCAATCAAAAATGACTGATTTGCTACGAAGACGAGGATTTGATGAGCGAGAAAAAACGAGGATAATGTAGAAAAAAAATGCAGCATGATCAAGAAAACATGACGCCATTTTTTACTTTACTTTGAGTGCTATGCACTTAACGGAGTGAAGTTTTTACTTTTTTCTGTTTGTTTACTCAGTATTTAATATAGATGTCTCAAAATTATGTTAACACTTAATAATCCTTCATTAAAAATGAAGTGATGTTTTGGAGAAAAGATCCACGTTCTTGACGAAAGAGACTGAACGTTTCTAAACACAATGGCGCCATCTAGTGGTCAGAAATAGTAGCAAATGTAAAACCACCTACAGAAAGTCAGTCCTCCTTCAGGATAAATTCAGATTTCAGATCCTTAATGAAAGCTTTTATTTATACAACATTAGAAATATATTAAATATGCAATAAACAAATAATTCAATTCTTTTTTTAGGCAATAAACATGTAATACCTAAAATGCTAAAATGCTCCTTTAGTGAATTAACACTTGAACATTTGTATCAAAAGATGCACCTGAAGCTAAAAATATTTTCCAGAAATATGAAAAACTTTTCTGCCTGACTGAACATCAATACTGTGTAGGGCTAATCTGATGATACTTTTGGTTTAACCGATTAATAATTGGAAAGCAAAAGGTGCTTTTTACAGAATTTGAAACTAAAACTGCCACTTAAGAAGATCTGAAAATATTTGCAGACAAAGAATGTTTTTTTTCATTTCAAACAGAAAATGTTTAATAACTTTATAGCTGTATAGCTTTGGCTTATTTATTGCTCTGACTGTGTTCTTCTTTTTACAAATGACTGTAAAGTCCAGTTAACGATTAATTGATTACTTAAATAATTGATGATTATTTCAATAATCGATTCATCATCATTTATTGCTTAATCCCCATCTATCTGGGAAATTTCTTCAAAGTTATGAACAAATGAGTCAGGAAAAAAATAGAATCCAGTTGATATTTTCAGTTCATTCCCGCCATGAATCCTGTCAGGACTTTAACCCCGAGCTCAGTGTTTGAGTCACCCAGCAGCGCTTTCAGGGTGTTGAACCGTTTTGTGTGATCAGTGTATTGTTAGACTCCTGGGATTGTCATTGGGAGGCCGTGGGTGGGTGGGCTTGTATCCTGTGTGCTGACATGGACCTTCTGTGAGCGCATTCAGTTGGATGATGACAGGTGGAGAACAGTGAAAAACGATAATCTGCCCAAAAAGACCGAAACAAACAGAGAAAGTTTCACTGAGATGGAACCGAAGAGACCTGGGATTACTGGAGACGGATCTCTCTCTAACATGGACTGATCTGGGAAGCGCCACACGTTTCCTTACATTTGGTTTCCCTGCCGTGAAGTGGACCAGGAAGGGTGAACATGCAGGAGTCTCCAGGTGTTGCCGGAGTGGACGGCAGCTACGGCAGCAACGTGCCGGCGTTTCTCACCAAACTGTGGACGCTGGTGGAGGATCCGGACACCAACCACCTCATCTGCTGGAGCGCTGTGAGTTCTGCTCAACCAGGGCCGGCCCAAGCATTTTTGGGACCCAGTGCATGTTTTCATTTGGGGCCCCCAATGCTAACATCTCAGGGGCATCAAACTAGTTTTCATTTTTGGCCACATTAAGATCATAAATGTTCTTAAAGGGCTGATTGTGCTAGAATATATCAACAAACCGGATAAACAAACTGTTAGAACTGTCTCTGCACTTAAGTATGACGTAAATGTGACTTTTTATTACTGGCAAATAATCACAAACTATTACTTTTCATCATGTAAAACTGAGGCAGAACTGTAGAAGTCAATAATGTTTTTTGGAAAACATTTTTAATGAACTCACAATTATGCATAAGTACAAAAATAACTCAATTTAATGTTGAGTTAATTTCCGCAATCACAGTAAAACGGAAGCATTGACTGATATAATTTGGCAATAAACAGATAAAAAGCACACAACTTAAATAAGGTTCTATTTATGGATACCTCTGGAGTCTAGAGGGCCACGTAATAATCTACGGCGGGCCAGATTTGGCCCCCGGACCTTGTGTTTGACACATGCAACATGTCAACACCAGCAGCTTCACCAATCCTAAGCTAATGTGTGTAACACCTGCTATCATTTGTAATTAACTTACATCACACTGATGCTGTTAAATCCCAGCAGCTCTGAAATGTAAAGAATAAGATTCATGCAGTAGTTCTGCTTTTACTTCCTGAAATGGTTAAATAATTCAATCAACACTTCAGCCCTGACAACTTTATCTGTTTTACAGACAGGAACGAGTTTCCATGTGTTTGACCAGGGCCGCTTTGCCAAAGAGGTTCTGCCGAAATACTTTAAACACAACAACATGGCGAGCTTCGTTCGACAGCTCAACATGTGTGAGTATAGCCCTCTTGTTTTTTCATCTCATGTCATCGGTGTGTTTACTCCTCCGCTCTGCCGGGTTTTATCAGACGGTTTCCGCAAAGTGGTGAACATCGAGCAAAGCGGCCTGGTGAAGCCTGAAAGAGACGATACGGAGTTCCAGCACCTCTACTTCCTGCAGGGACACGAGCACATGCTGGAGCACATCAAGAGGAAGGTGTGTATGCACGCACACACACACACACACACACACACCCCCACACACACACACACACACACACACACACACACACACACACACACACCCCCACACACACACACACACACACACACACACACACACACACACAAAACACTATCTGAAACGAAACTATCAAACATGAAAACTGATCTTCAGGAGAATGTTTTTTATTTGCTGGAAATGTCTAAAAAAGGCTTGTCAGCTCGGACATAACTCCAAACAGCAGCTTTAAAAAAAACTAAATCCTCAACAAAAATAAAAAAAAAATGTAATCATGTAGTTGCAGCCAGTTTGGGTTCATCGAGGTCTGCTTTGTTGTTTCCATGTCAGACGATTTTAATTTGTGGATCGAAATGTCTCCATCTCCAGTGGGGCAACGTTGTGTCATTCAGGGGCCACAAATGGCCCTAGGGCCACATGTTGGAAACCCCTGGCTTAAACTATAAGGGGCTGATGCAAAATGTACTTTAAAGCAGCTTCAAATGATTATTAAACTATGCAAACTTACAAATGAATGTGGTAGTTGCTCTGAAACGAGAAGCTTTTGGTGGAAACAAACAATAAACTTTGTTAATACACCATCACTTCAAAAGAGTCGCTGGATAAATGAGTTTCTATTCTCATTTACCCACGGAGCCACAGAGGGGACAGGAGGTTTGAAATTGGCGAATCGTAGGTTCGATTCCAGCTTCCTCCTGTCAGGTCTCAGTCTGAGTACTTGGCTCTAAATTCCCAGCTGATCTCTCAAAAATTTTAAAGCTTACTAGTATTTTTGTCTAGTTTCTTGTGCAAATATAAGTTAGGAATATAAATACGATGAGATAAAATCGGAGTTCAACAAATTATTGTATAGCCACCATATAAGTCTTTTCAGATTATTTGTTTAGCCCTTGATGTTTTTGTCCAGGTGTCCATCGTGAAAAGCGAGGAGACTAAAGTCCGGCAGGAGGATCTCAGCAAGCTGCTGTACGAAGTCCAGCTTCTGAGGACGCAGCAGGACAACATGGAGTGTCAGATGCAGGACATGAAGCAGTGAGTGAAAACACTCAGCTTTTAAATACAGTTACACCTCAAATTATCCTGTGAAGACGCAGTTGCAGTAATCGATGCAACTAAACACATGGATGAGTTTCTCTGGCTCTTGCTGAGCCATTAGTCCTCTAATCCTGAAAATGTTCTTCAGGTGATAGAATGCCGACTTTGTAACTGTCTTTATGTGGCTCTGAATGTTCAGGTCAGAGTTCGTCACTGCTCCCAGGTTTCGGGCCTGATCTTTGGTTATTAGTTGTAATAAGTGAAGCTGTGGGTTGATTCTAGATTGTTCCTCTTTAGGTCCAAAGATAATAACTTCAGTTTTGTTCCTGTTCAGTTTTGGCCCCTCCACACATTTATCTGTTCTAAGCATCTGATCAGTGATTGGCTGGGTTGAGTCACCTGGTGACATCGTAATGTAGAGTGTGACCCAACTCTTGGGTCATTTTTCCTGCATTTGTTCTGCAAATCCACAAAACACATGTCTTTCAAAAGAAAAAGTTACATTTTATAAAAATTTACACACAAACGTGTAGTTTATTGATGCATCTGTGCAGAATTTGTTGATTTGAATGAAAAGGTTTTTGGATCCACTGCTGTGAATCATTGTGGTGTCAGAGCAGCTTCTGATCCGACACTTTATTCTTCCCGTTCTGTTGGAACCGATCAGCCAGCGGATGAACCGACATTTTCTCCAGAGGCCACAGCTGCTGAAAATAGCTGCTCTGCTTCTATTGTGTGAAGGAGCGGCTTTATGCTCAGCATTGTTCACTGCTGTGAGGAGAGAATGTTCATCTCATCACCTGACTGACACACACACACACACACACACACCCACACACACACACACACACACACACACACACACACACACACACACACACACACACACACACACACACACACACAGCCTCCTTTTATACAAAATCCTGATTCATAAAACATCTAAATGATAATGCATGAACCAAGTTTTGGTTTTGTGATGAGCAGCTTTACTGACAAGGTAATCATGATTCACCAATCGCTTTAGCTTTCGGATTTGCAATATTGATCATATTGATTCTGCACCCTCCGAAGTCACAACTGATGATTGTGACTCAGTTTGTTGTGCAGCCTTGGTCCTCACAACAACAGGAAAATGTCTGCAAATGCATTTAAACTCCAGATCAGACTTTTCACCTTCTAATCAGGTTTTGTTTTTGCTCCTGCTGGCAGGCAGAATGAGGTTCTGTGGAGAGAAGTGGTTTCACTGAGACAGAACCACACACAGCAACAGAAGGTCATGAACAAGGTGAGTTCACTTCTGAAAACAAAAAGTGATTCAAACGGGATCAAATAAAATGAATTCATGGTCCAGGGAGGAAATCCTATTCCATAGTTTGAGATCAGAAATTATTTCAACACTTGGATCAGAGGTGCAGCCATGAGCTTTTTAAAAAAAGATAATGTATAATTTCTGATAAATATTATAGAAAATTTGTTGGCTTACTTAAAAAAATACTATTTTACTTAAACCTTCACTAAAAGAAGATACATTTTCTTTTGCGTTAGCACACGTCACACTCAGATTATTATTTCTATTTTATTTTATAGAAATGAAATTTCTTTTAAATATCCTGAAGTTCAGTTTTAATTCATTCTAAATTGAATTGTTGACATTTTAATGTAACAAGTGATTCTCACCAAGCTGTTTAAATAATATATGTGTAAATGGAGCCATTTTATCAGCTCAAAAGCTAAAACAAGCTGCTGCTTCTGTCAGAAGATCTTGTTACATGTTCAAGAACTACGATGATATTAGATCAAAGTTTTATTGATTAGTAAAAGGTGGAAGGGATGGATGGAGAGGACTAAACAAACTTACAACTGGGATTGCTCTTCATTCTTAAAACCAGCTGGTGGAACAGATAAAAGCTGTTTTTCACCTGAAACGTTTCGGTTTTTCTCTGAGTTCTGAGCCAGGATGCTGATTCATGCTGAGCTTCTCCCTCTTCTCCAGCTGATCCAGTTTCTGTTCAGCCAGATGCAGCCCAGCACACCCAGCGCTGTGGGCCTGAAGAGAAAACTGTGAGTGAACACACACACACACACACACACACACACACACACACACACACACACACACACACACACACACACACACACACACACAGCAACCGTCAACAAAAACGGGACAAACAGAGCTGTGCTGCGGGGTGGAGGGAAGGGCTGACAAACCAAAGCATCTAACTCAACGCTCGCTGTGAATGGAGACATGTGCTGAATCAGTCAGTGAAGGCAGCGCCACACGGTGTGTGACCTTGTTGTAGTCAATGTGGGTGAAATGCTGGTTCAGCGTTGTTGCTGAGCGTGAACAAGGCCAGGATGAGAAAGGAGATGCACGCCCAAATACAAAAGTGACAACAAAAAAAAAAGAAAAAACTTTGGATATCCAGGTCTGTTTGGTAGAAACATAAAGGTTTTCTTTCTTTCATCTTTATGAAATCCAGATTTCTTTTGTTACTCTCTGGATTAGTCACAATGTGAAACCATCTCAAAAAACAAGAAGATCTGAAGCAGAGCAACCCTGCCTGGTCACTGTCCCACTCAGCTCCTTCAGACTAGCCAGCAGCAATTAGCAAACACCTGTTTGCCTTAATGTTTTTTTTTACATTAGTGAAAAAAAAACATATAAAAACATTGTTAAAGGTGGGTCAAATAGAGGAGCCATGTTGTGATAATATCCTGAAAGAGAAGGAGGTTTTAAAGAGACAGAGACAATTTCTGTCTCTTTAAAAACAGAAATTTTAAATTACAAAGTTAAGTCATATTTGATATATTTATAACCATAGCTATTTGACTTTAATATAAAGTGGCACTGTGTGCCTAGAAAACACATAATACTCTCATTAAGGTCTGAAAGATTCTCATAATTTTTTTTTTCTCAATTGTTCTTTTTATTTTATTAGACTGTAGCCTTTTTGCAAACTTTTAAATTCAAATTCCAGACAAGTTCTATTGGATCAATATATTCTTACATAGAGTCAGGTTGGTTCATATGGCTCTAATTTCCTTTAATAATTAAAATCACCGTGATGCTGCATTTTGCATTGTTTCAGGCTACATTTGTGGAGGAGTTTAAACATTTTTGTTTGATTTAAAAAGGAAAACAAAGCAAAAATATCTTAAAGAGGATAAATGCTGTTTTCCTGGCTTGTTGGCATCACAACAATCAGACAGGGAACAAAATAATGAGCTTTATCTGAGTCACTGACTGAACAGAAACAGTATTTCCCTTAAAGAGTATCAACACCTGTTTGAATTGAATTACTCATGCATTGTCTGATTTTGATGCCAGAAAACAAGAAGCCAAACGTCTGGGTTTAATAATTACATAAACGACTTTTCAAACAGTGAATATTGAGCTTTAACTGAAATACGTCACTTCAACACACCTGGAAACCATTTTTAACTCTTCCTTCAAGTGAGAATCCTCCTGACTGAAACGTTTTCATCCCATCAGGCCTCTGATGTTGGATGACGGCTCTCCCAGCCCTCCTCCGCCCAAATTCAGCCACAGCCATCCCATCGAGCCGGTGCATGAATCCTACTACATCCACTCAGTAAGTTAACCAGACAATTATAGTAAAATGTAACAAAGAAACACGACCTAAACGTCAATAAGCTTTATTAGATTTGCTAGAATATCTCCCTCTAGAGTTATTAACGCTAAATTAGTGACCTTCCATGTTCAGAACAAATGTTGCTAGCAGCCACATGAACTGAACCTCAGCTGCAGCTTCCATGTTACAGCCGCGGGTTTCTGACTGGTTATGCATGCAGGGACGCAGCTCTATTTATGGCATTCTGTGCAGCAATGTTGTAAATTTTACCACAGTGTTTTATAGAAAACATTATAGAAAAAAAGGGGAAAATTTCCATCAAAAACTTTTTCTAGAATTTTTTAGAAATACAGATTTTAGCGTTCGGAAAGTCAAAACTTTGCTAGGTAAAGTTATTGCCAGGTAAACTCAGAGGTTTCCATGTTTTTTTCTAGAAAATGTTTGACTTTTCAAACTGAAAATTACCTTTCTTTTTCTAGAAAGTTATGAGATTAATCTCAAAATTTCTGAGCATTTTGGCAGAAATGTATTCTTGTTTTTTCTATCTACAAACACCTGATATGCTGTTCTAAAATTTTAATCAAAATGTCTTAAATTGTAATCGTTGATTCTTCAAATGCAGAGGAAAAAAAATGTGAGAAATCTTTTTGAGCAGTTTGTTAACTGAACACTAGAGGGGAGCAGAGTGCAGTGGCCAACTATTTAGGCGTGGTGTTTCTGACTGCAAATAGACAGTTAAATACATGATTCTTCTTAAGGAGGGGCAGAAAAAGAGGCAGCAACATGAAAACTGGGTCTGAGATCTCAGCTTTGAAAAAGAAGTTTCAGTTTTACAAAACGAAATGCCACTTTGTTTTTTGTTGTTTTTGTCTCTTCTCAGCCATCCAGCGATGCTGCATCTTGTTCGACGGATGGACTGACGGGAGGACCAATCATTTCAGATGTTACTGACATGACTCAGGCCAGCATGGCCATTCACATGCAGTCTGCTGACAGCAGGTGAGTCAGAACTGTAAACACTGGTTTACCAGAACCGCTGTCTTCTCCCAGATTACTTCCGGGTCTCAAAAGGTTAAATGCTAATTTTCAGCTGTTGCAGTTTGCTTTCACGCAACAATGAGTCAAACCAACCAAACCCTTTTAAACCTGTTCCCCTCCTCGCCTGTGGGGGCGCTGCACTAAAACCACTGAAGGAAGCGACACAAAAACCAGAAGAAGACACTGAGCACAAACTTTTTTCTTCACAAAATGTAAATAAAAATGGAATGGCATCAAATTTTAGCCATTGTAAGACTGTAGGACCCCTGTTTGCTTTTTTGATCTGCAGCATAGTTTGATTACACATTCACATCTCCCCAAACAAATCGGACTTTCCAGACAAACAAACTGTAGTTCAGTTAAAGCGGACTAAACTGGGCTGGTGTTCAGTTTAGTCCGATTGTTTGCTTTGGGAGGTGTGAATGCTAATCAAACTCTTGATATGGACCAAAAACACAAACTCTGGTCTGTTTACAAACCTCAATCTCTGTGTTCAATCAAAGTGAACTCTGGTGCGGTTTGAATACAAATTTGGACTTAAGTGGAGCGTAGAGTATACCAAAGGAAGGAAGCGGACTACAACATAAAGGATTCTGGGTAAATACAACCAAAACAAATGCGCCAGACTAGTGGTAGCAGGACGAATGGGTCTTAATCTTTTACCAAAGAAAAAAGAGAAATCAAAATCTGACGCTACTCCAGTTTTGTTTACATTTTGTGAAGGAAGTTGTGCTCATGTCTTCTTCAGAGGTTTTTGTTTCATTTCCTTCAGCGATTCTTGGTGCAGCGCCTCCACAGGTGAGGAGGGGAACAGGCTGCTGTAAGTGTTTAGATTCACTTTCACACTTTCATTTAGTGTGAAAGTGAATGACAGAAGCTGGAAATGTAACAAATGTTCATAACACTTTATTCGATGGGTTGTGAATAAGACAGGCATGACACCATCATAAACATAACATAACACCTGTCATGAACATAAGTGAATATTTACTGAACGACACTTTATGACAACAGTCATAACTATTCATGAAAACTTACTCATGGTCATGACAGGCATTATGTCATGTTTATGACGATTCACAACCCGTCAAATAAAGTGTTACCCAAATGTTTGACCCACTTTAACCGAGTCTACTGGACCAATAAACAGCCGTAGTGTTAGAAACTGTCTCTGCTTCCACGCTAAGGCAGAAAAGCATGATGCTCATCAAAGAGGAGCCTGTGAGCCCAGGAGTCCGCGGCGGAGGGAAGGGAGGCGCCGCTGACGGAGGAGAGGCGGCGGCCATGACCTCCACCTGTCAGGTCTGCTCCTCAGAGCCTCCGGTCCTCCCGGTCGCCATGGTGCAGTCTGTCCTGGAGGGGAGGGGCTCCGCAGCCTCCCTGGTGGAGAGGAGGAACAGGAGACCCGCCCTGGACCGGTACGTTGTCCCGGCCGGACGTCCTGACAGAAACCCATGTGTGTGTTGAATATTGGTGTGTGTGCAGAGCCGAGCTTCCAGAGTCGGTGGAGAACATAGACATGAGTCTGGAGGAGCTGCAGCAGCTGCTGCTCAGGAGCCACCAGCAGAGCGCCATGGAAGCGGGAGCCGGCGCCGTAATGGATGTAAGGATGCAGTTATTAATAAAAATGTTTTATTAAATTAACATTTATTCCAATTAACGAGTGCAAATTCCTGTGGGTCCAAAACAATCCTAACTCTGTCCTTCCAATACCGTGTGTGACGGTTGCTTGTCTTTAAATTTCTACGAATTGGATCTTTTCAAAAATCATTGTTGTGTAAGCTGCAGTGTAAACCGTGAAAACCATGAATGCAGACATTTTCACATCGATTGTAATCAATTAATTAATGCATTTAATTAAATATTGATTGGTATTCAGCTTCTTAATTATGATCACGTTCTCCTTTCTTTTCTTTGACAATTAAACCACAAACTGAAAGTCAGTGAACTGGTTACCATGGTTTCAGTTAAGATGCATCTGCTTGTTATTGTTGTATATTGAAGATGTGAATCATTAAGTTTTTCTTCTTCCTGTGTTTCCACAGCCTTTCAGTCTAAACCTTCCTCTGACTGAGTGGAACTTCACAGAGATGGAGTCCAACCTGAAATCTGTGAGTTCAAACCTTCCTGTTGCTGCGGCGGAAACACAAAACAAACCAAACTAAAAACTGAGTTTTAAATAATTAACGGAGAAACAGAATATGATAAGAAACATGGAAAGGGAACAAAGGTGTTTTCTGTCTTGAACAAACCATCTATATAACGAATGAATAAGAGACATTTTCCAAACGTATGAGCGGAAATTCACAGAAATGAAAATGAAATCACATGTATAATTTTTGACTTGTGATGCCAATATCTTTCTGTTAAAGTGAATTTCATTCTTCATTTCCATTAAATAATATTTCTGATTAGAACAACAGATTCTAAAAAGCTGTTGCAAATCAGCAACAGCTGATCTAAAAATGAGATTTGAAGAAAATATCTGCAGTAATCATTGATTATTGCTGATTGGGATTTGAATTATGTGTTCTGGTTAATGGAGGTCCTTCATAAAATCCCTGAAATATGGAGAGGATCCTGAGTTTACAAATAGCCCTGTTGCAATAAACAGTAAATCAATTAACCGCATGATCAATTAACCAAGGTCAATAATTTCCATTTGCATGATTTATTGCTTTTCTATTTTCTCTTTTTCTACCAAAAACTGGAAGAGAAAATTCTTCAGTCTGGTTGTTTCGTCTCAACTCGCCTTTTTCTTGAAGGACAGATTTATTTTATGATTCATTTTATTTGTTGTTTCTGTAGTTTTGTTTATTCATTTTGGATTCCAGTGTAAAATGTTCATCAATGATTATAGAATTTTTAATAATAATTTCTTGAATAATTTTGTCTCTAGGATTATTCTCCTTTATTGCAATAACTTCTGGGGCAATTTATCGTCCAGCAAAATTAGTTAGAACAGATTTGAAGAAAAATCAATAACTTTTTCAAAAAGTAATAGCAGCAGATACCAACTATTTTCTTAAAGCTGTCAAGGAAGCTGGAGGAATTTCTGAGTGGGAAGCCACATCTAAGCACTGATCCCACAAATTCATCGATACTGTAAAGGATGGAGAGAGGAAGTTAAATCATTAAACTCAACAAGTTCTCTAGTAAACAGTAAAGGATCTTGTTTTTTAATAGTGAAGGCCTCAGTTAGGAAGCTGATGAGATTGGACAGTATGATCCTTCTATTATCATTCAGCGCTCTAAACAGGAGGTCTTTTAGAGGCTCGGTTCATTTCCAGCTTCCGAGACACAAACACTAAAAGCCTGAGCTCACCGAGTAATCAATAACGTCTCTGAGGTCCAATTTTTCTCACCAGCCAGGAGAGCACAGACAGGAAGCTGCAGCTCTGAGGTCAAGCAGGCTTTCACTGCACCGAGAAAGGAAATTTCACAGCTAACAACAAGTAAACAAACTGCATTTAGGCTAAAATCCAGTGCTTAATGATGCTGCACTGCAAAAACACAAAATCTTACGACACTCGAAATAAGTTCAACCTAACTTAAAAATAACTTTCAGTAAGATATAGAAGCTTGTTTTGGTCAATAATTCCTCAATGTTGATTTTAAAAAACATGATAGTTACACTGGAAAATATTTTCACTTGTAAAATAAAAGTGTTTTCACTTGATGTAAAATATCTTGTCATCTGCAGAAGTGAAAAAATCATCAGCCACTTTTTAATAAATATTAAGGAATTATTATTATAAAAGATCCTTCATTTTGCTGAAAAGTTGCTTCCACACTAATTTTGTCTTATTTCTAGCATATTAAGATATTTGCACTAGAAACTAGAAAAAGAATATTTTAGTTTTCTTTGACAAACCCCTGGAGACACGTGGTTTGGATGGTCAAAGGCTTCACAGTGGTGAATTTAAACGGTTTATCAAACCGGCGGCGGGGCAGAGAGCAATGCCATGTTTCCCTGCCTCATTATTTCCAACAGCCCTTAATCAGCCCTTAATCCTCAAACATCAACAGCTCTTGGAAACCTTTGAAAGTCGTCATCAGTCGTCTTCCTGAGCCATTTTCCTCCTGTGAAAAGCTGATTTTTCTGACACTGAGCTGAAGAGAGCTGATTCATTCTTCATCTTGTTTGGTTTTGTTTGTGGAGATGAAAGTCATCAAATGGCTCCCGGTAATTAGAGAGCACTGAACGTTTCCCCACTTACAGCCAGGCTGCCTGCTCCATGTTTGAGTAAATTACCTTGCATCGTGTTATTTATGTTGCTCCATTTTCGGGAGGGTAAGTGCAAACAGCATGGGCATAGAAAGGTTGGTTGTATCGCCAAATAACTGCTTTACAGGATGGAGCAGCCAGTGAAGATGAAAGACACTGCAAGGTGGCTTTAAAACACACAAACAGGAATCTTTAGCACATCTCAGCAAAAGAAATGGGACTAAAAAATCAAATACAACTTGAGGAAAATATTCATTCTTCAATTCAAAGTGAAATTCAATTTCTAACACACTTAACACTTCTAATTGAACAAAGTAGAAATGTCAGATTTTGTCGTTTCTGTGTTCATGTGTGTAGAAAGTCTTTGACTACATGCATGTTTTTCCTCAGTACATGTTCCAGAATCAGGAAGCCGAGGCTTTTCCTGCAGCTGCCTGTGAGGATCAGTGAGTCTGAAACACGGACTGCTGCATTTTATCTCAACGGTAAGAAATTGTCACATAACAGTTAACAAATGCAAAAATACTCATAGCCCTTCAACTGCTCCACATGTTGTCACCCTACAGCTGCAAACATCAATACATGTTATTGTAGTTTTATATGAGAAGTCAACACAAAATAGTTTAGCATTTTTAAAAGTTTTTTTTAGTAAATCTGATGTCCTTAAATCCAGTGAAATTAAATCCAGAGTTCTCTAATTATTAAATAGAGTCCTGCTGTGTGTAATTTAATGCAGCTGTCGCCACAGAAGTTTGTTGGAAAACATTAGAGAACAAACAGCATCACAAAAACCAAAGAAAAGACAGAAAACATGGAGAGAATGTGGTTTGATCAGACTGGGACAGAGATGATAAAAGATAAACGTAGGAAAATACTGGAAAAAAATAAAAATACTTCCTGAGATTTTTCTGAAGTTCTGCACTTCACTTCATTTATCACTTTGTAACAGGTGAGTTTTCTTTCGGCCTACAGATTAACTTAAATTATAAAAGGTAAGATTTCAAACTTTATAGCCAGGAGAAAAGCTCCTGTAAATGTACTGACATTGCTGTATATCATTATGTCATCTGCAGAAAACTGAACATTAAGAATCCTGATGTGAAGAGTGTTATAAATAAAATAAAGGCTAGTGGTCCCAGGATTGAGCCCTGGAGAACACCCTGGTTTTCCATCAAATAACTAGAATGAAACCTTTCACCAGCATGCTTTGAGATCTGGAAAATATAATTTTATCCTTAAATATAAATGTTTCAGTCTTTGTTAAGGAATGTTCTTAGGGTCTGAATTGCTATGATGTCTGTGGTTTAGCCTCAGCCGGAGGCTAACTCTTCCCAGCCGCAGGTGAATTCGTCCTGACTCTCTGACATCTCGGCTCGTTTCTCTCCTCAGGCCACACAAGCTGCTGTTCCGCTCATTATTCCACTCCACAGGAGCTTGAACTCTTGGCCCTGCCAGGCTGTTTCCACGCTGCTGTATTTCCAATCTGTCCACTGAAGGACATCTGCAGGAAAGGGACAATGGGACAATTTCCTAACTACTTCCTGGTTAGCTGGCTGCCATGGATTTGATGTTCACATCTGCAGTTAAGGAAACAAAATGATGTTGTAGCAACTCAATTTGACTCATTCACAGCCAGAAGGATGCATTCTTGGCTTCTGCACTTTAGTCTTTGTGTGAGTTCTAGGTTGTAGATGTGATTCTTTTTCTTCCTATAAATAATCTACAAAAAGGTTTTGTATTATTTAACATGAGAATCATGGGGTTTAATGTAGAATATTTCACAAGCAAGTTTTCTTAGTCTGCTCCTAAAGAAGTGTTCACTGCAAAAGCACAAAATCTTACAAAATATTTTTGTTCTGATTTCTAGTGCAAATATCTTAGTACACTTGAAATAAGACCAAATGAGCTGACGAGGAACATTTGAGGAATATAAAGGCCCTTGTTTGGTTGAATAATGTCTTAATATTTGGAAAAAAGTAATGTGGAGATTATTTCACTGTAACATTGGAAAAAAAGTCTCGTCAATGAAAAAACGTGTCAGTGAAGCTAATAATCTTCATTAACATTGAGGAAAAATTGACTTAAAACAACTGAACACAAACAGCTCCCACTTTAATGCAGACAAAGCCCCGATGTGGTTGTCCATCTACTTCCGGCCAACGAACCAGAACCCAAACCCAGACAACCAGACGATGATGATGATGATGATGATGATGATGATGATGATGATGGACTGATGTGCGTCACACTGGGGAGTTTAACTTACCTATTTCATATGTCCTTGCAATTATTTATCAAAAAGTTATTTTTTTGTTTTTACTTGTGAAACAATGAAAAAGCATAACCAGTTCTGCATTTTGCACAATTTGCATCCCAACAGGGGGAGAACATTGAGATCAGGCCATTAATTTTTTTGTTTTTAGAAGGCAGACGCTTGGAGCTCAATGAGAGTCACTGCAGGAAATGGAAACTATTTGAGTTGCAATGTTCATCAGTGGGGCAAAATTGTGTAAAATTTAGTTTTTTTTAAAAAACTTTACTTTACCTGGAGTGTTGCCTTGAGTCTTTCATGAATGTTTAAGGATTCCTGGAATCTCCATGTAGCTGCTCTGCCTTCAATGACAAAGCTCCTCCTCAGGGCTGCAGATTCCAAGCTTTCACCTCACAGAGCAGCTCTCCCGCACTCAGATCCTTCAGACTAGCCGGCAGCAATTAGCAAACACCTGGTCAGCTCAGTATATGATCTACTTCTCAGTGAAACGCTGGTAAAAATGCTGCTGAAGGGTTGAAAGGAGCCATGTTGTGATGACTTCCTGAAGGCGGAGCTTCAGAAAAAGCAGAAGCTTCTTAAAGAGACAAAGGCCTAATTTCAAGGTGGTAAATTACAAAATCAAAAATCAAATCTTCTTAAGTCATATTTGGCATATACAGTTTTTTGTTTTATAACAGCTGATGTTAACAGTTGCTTGATTACGCTATAAAATGGTGCAATAAAGCAACTGAAAAATACATAATCCAGTCCCTTTAAAACACAGATGGAACAAAACCAGATACATCGAGGTGTTTTTCCGCTGAGAGATCATCCAGTACATGATTTAAAAATGTTGGCGTTTATATTGCTGGATGGGATTGTACCTTAGAATTTAATCTGTAATAGAACTTTGCATACCTGCTTGAAATTTGTATGAGATTGAGAACATTTTCCAAAGAATTTTTTTCATTTTTTTTGTGTAATTTTAGTTTGTGCTCAGCATTGGTTGCAGGCAACAATTATGTGTGATAATGTGATTAGGAGAAAGTAGCTGCAGATAAGATGAATTGTGCAATATTGTACAGAACAGTGAAAATACTGCAATGCACAGATGACCATTGGAATGTAGGACATGAACATGTAGATGTGAGTTGTAGACTTGAGCAGACGACACTGAGACGCACTGCTGAAGGACAGAGTTGGCCTGTGAGTCTAAAAGCTGAGCTGGACAGAAGCTTAGAACAGTTGTTGCGTTTTGGTGGAGTGACATCACATCCTGCAGCTCGGTCACAAGCTGCTGGCTTCCATAACCGTCTAACCCAAAACCATTCAGGCCATAATATCAACAGATTTTGCCCTGAGTGACTGAAAAGCCTGCTGCAAGCAAGGAGTCAAGTCAGGCACATATTAGCTTTAGCTTTTAACTTTGTGTTGCTGTTCTTCCTCTAGTTTCCTCTGTTGCACAAACAATCTTTGCTGAATCTTTGACTTAATGCAACATGTTGGTATAATTACAGCTGCAACTTGAGGGCAATATAAAGTAAAATAAACTCAACAGAAGCAGCTTTCAGAGATAAAACCTGAGCCGAGATTCGGCTAATTTGCCTAAACATTTTACTGAATTCGCTAATAAAAATCTAAATGTGACCTGCAAGGAAACTTTGCTTGTGGTTGAGCCTCCTTCTCTGTGAATGCTTTGGAGTAAATGAAAGAAAAAGTGACCTGTGGTGTAAAAGAAGTGAAATTGCACTAAAAAAATGATACCCTTAAACTTAGCAGGTGTTTTTGTTCCTCATCATATGAGTGTAAATGGATTTTTCAAGGGGTGATGAATTGTACATTCACTTGCTGTTGTTCCTAATTTATTCTGTTTTAAATTTGAATCATTTGCACTGGCAGAGAATGGATGTGTGTTCAAATGGCATTTCTGCTTGTCGGGACTGCAGACAGATAAGGACGTATTTTTGTTCGGTGACTGAAAAGACATCTGCTGTTAACAAAGCCTGGCATCCCAAAAGCACCTCTGCACTGTGAACGCTCATGAATAAATCTACATACAAATTCACAGCACTTGCTGCGTTAGCAGAAGATAATCTAGAAAGCAAACACGCACTGTCAGTGGAAGACAGGGATGATCTCAGTGCTTAGATGCTTTTGAAAGTGGGCCGCAGCTTGCTTAAAATATGAAACATTTAAAGGGATTTTTTCTTCTTCTTTTTGCAAAGACTAAAGTGTATTGTTATAAATACTGAACATGTATTCCACCTGCATATGAACAATGGTCAACTTCAATAAAAGCTCAAAAAGCAATCTGCTTAATCGCTTGTTTTTAATTGTACTTGAATTGTCTGTGAGAACATATTTGGCAATTTAACATAAAAGATTCAAAATGTGACCCAGCATTTGATTATTTGTTCCTGTAATATTGATCTGTGACCACATAGCTAAGGTAAACCCCAAACTGTGTCATTGCATCTTAAATAGATTATTTTTTTTTGTTTTTCAGAAAATGGAGAATAGTGATGGGATCAGATGTATGGAAGCCAAAATGTATAAATTCATATTTACAGATTTATGATCCATTATCTGAGCTCTCTGGTTTCTCTGCTTCTCTTTTTCGCTGTGTTTAAGCTGCACTCCTCTCCAGTTATCATGTTGCCCATATTCGATTTGTGAATCAATCTAATGAGATTTTCTGCCTTTCAAAGGAGCCATGAACCTCAGAGAGTTGTTGGTCCAAATTTCTTACTACAGTGACGTCAGAGAAAACGTTGCTTTGCTCATATTTCACTTTGATGATGCATGGCTTTCCTACCAATACTCTTCTCAAAATAGTTTTCTGTACAAGACACTTTTAGGGCTGAAATTATTAGTTTTGATTAGTTGATTATTAAAATAATCATCAAATAGTTTAGTAATTGTTAGAAGTATTTTTTAGCTGCAGATGTACAATGTTTAGTTTCTTGCATCTTTTAATGCATTTCTAAGTTTGTATAAAAAAGGCTTCTGCAGAATCTGCCCATTATTTATTTATTTTTTTTATCCAAGTTACAGATTAATCATTAAAATAATCATATTAATCTATAACTACAATAATCATTAGGAGCAGCCCTAAATATTTTACATTAACATGTTTTTTTCTGTCATTACCAGTATTCTTCTAACTCTACCCTTTGTTTTTCTCTCCTCCTGCCCGTCTCGCCCCTCCCCTACACGTTGCTGCATTATTTAGGATGAGTGCCGTTTGGTATATCTTGTGTTGTCCCTGTGTTGCTCTGTTTTTATCTCACTGCTTGCAACGGCACTTTGACATTAAACTCCTTCACACATGAAGCAGAGCTGCAGAAATGCAACATTAGCTTTCGCTTGAATCACTAAAAATCCCATTAATGCAAAAACATTCACTCAGAAATGATCAGAATATGCACTCACAAGTAATGTCTTTGTCCCTTTTCCTCAAACATCAAGCAGTCCTAAGCAGTGTCACTTAGTCTCTGCAGGCAAAGCAGAACCAGACTACAACGGATCAAGATGGCTTATTTATGACTAACAGGAGCTTCAGGGTGAAGCATTTCAAAAGCATCAAACTCAGAGTTGCATCGCAGACAGGGTCAGAGCTGCAGAAATAAAGGAGATGGAGAAACAACTTTCCTGCAAAATTGATCACAAACTGAATGTCCAAACAGACGCAGTGTGGCATAATAGAGGTGGACAGTTTTTTAAAAATCTTTGGTGCTTTAACAGCAAAGACGAAATGGAGAAACAGATGTCGGCTACAGGAAAAGCCAGTTTTGCCTTGAAAAATATCAAGATTTTTTTTACCCCTTTAATACGTTCTGTTTACAGCAGAGACTCTTGAGGAGAAAAATATTCTGTACTTCACTGAATCAATCATGCCCTGCAGAAACGCTGCCTGAAACATAAACTTCTGAATAACGAGGCTGATTTAGTCTCTGTTACTGCAGATGTGGAGACAACTGAGCCATGAGCGCTGTAGGTTTGTTGCATATTTCATCAAAAATATCTTTTTATAGCTGTGCAGGATATGTAAAGATCCAAGAAAAGAGCTGCACAAATCAAGTCACTGAATCAGTCAAGGTTATTAAAAAAAATACTCCTTACACTTCAAAACCTTTATCTTTATGAGCCAGCTTCTTCTTTGCAAAATGATTATTTGGTGGGTTATTCTACAACTAAATTAAAATTATAAATTATAAATGATTTCTGTGCAAACAGCCAAACAATATTTCTTTGGGATAATTTACTGTAAAAGCTACAAACAACCTGCTGATGTTTAAGATGAGTGTGTAATGAGGCAGCATGATGTCGATAATACATCGTGTTTTAATATTATTCCTTTATCGTACCCAACTCTACCAGCAGTAGTGTTGCCTTGACTATTTTATGCATGTTTTGAAAACTTTTTCAATCTCCATGGCAACCATTCAGCTGTGTAAATCGCCTGATTAGACCTCGCCCCGCCTTCTAGACAAAGTCCGTCTTTGGCGCTCCAGTTTCCAGGCTTCCGCCTCACTGAGCAACCGTCTCCACTCTGCTCCTTCAGACTAGCCAGCAGCAATTAGCAAATACCTGGTGCACCTGCTGAGCTCATTATAGGAGCTACTTAAAGGAGGAGTCATGTTGTGGTGATTTCCTGCAGGCGTTGTATCAGAAAGAGCAGGAGGTTTTAAAGAGACAGAGACGTTAAATCATGAAGTTACATTTATTTTAAGTCATATTTGGTATATTTCAAATTTTTATAACAGTTGAAGTTGACATAGTTACTGTGCTGTGCTATAAAGTGGAATTATGTGCCTGGAAAATACATAATGCTGCATCTTTCAGCACCATTAAATACCAGGAAGCTTTTCCTTGTGTGTATTAATGATTAATGCATATTAAGATATATATTTTTATTTTAACTACTAAAAGAGTTTGTGTTTTGATAGATGGATGGATGAGTGCTTATACAGATGCATAATGCTATCTTTCTCTAATGCGTACTATTGTCAAAGTAATTGGGACGACAGCTGTTTGCACTGCAGATAAAAACATTAGAGCTAAAATCTGATGCGCTGACATTTAAAGAAATGCTGCTAATATCCTGGCAGCTCTCCGGTACGTCCAGGCTGCACTCAGGAAGCAGGAGTAGGTGTTCTGTTTGTGTTTGGAGGCCCACACAGTTCGCTGGCCCCAAATTAGTCAGAGCTTTGGAGCTTGCTTTGATTGTTTACTGGCGCAAAACAGCTTTTCTGACATGGAAGCACTTTATGTTCGAGAAGAGGAGGAAGAGCTTCATGCAAACCTTTCTCTGGTTTCAGTGGTTGAGGCAATAAGAAGAGCAGACATCTTCAGTTAGCATCAATCAATCAATCAATCAATCAATCAATCAATCAAGTATGGAGTACATTTCAGCAATAAGGCACGAAAACATAAAAACATCATAAACACATCATACAGTCAACAAATGTGAAAACCATTATTTTATTTTGTCAGGTACCATTGTTAAAATCATCAATACACACCAAATATATTGATCAGTTTCTATTCATTGTGGTCCAAAGGCAACAAGTGGGTTTTTAGTCCAGATTTATAGAAACGTTCAGCTGAGTTATTTATATAAATAAGATTTATTTGAATTAATTAGGGGGAAAAAACTGTTCAAATGAAAACATTTTGATACAGGTTGAATATTTTAGATTAACAGAAACTTAAAAGATAATGATGAAAATCAACTAACTGGTTGATTTTGACCATCATTATTTATTATAAATAATAAAAGTTTATTATTTATTTTAAATAATAAAAGTCACTCAGTTCTTTTCACACATTCACATAAAGCCTTTTTCAATAAATTGTCCCAGATGTTATTGCAATAAACAATATTGTTGATTTGAGACAATTTTCAAGTAATGCAACAGTAACGGTGTAATAATGCCATTACTGACACATTTGCAGAAATTAATAATCTTCAAATTACATTGAACATTTAACACTGAAACTGGAAGAAATTTTAAACATTCAAAATAAATAAACAGCAGAAACATGACATGAATTATGACGTCTTCATAAACAAGAGGAAGAGTTCAAGATGCTCTTCCTCATTAATTGCTGTTGAAGGTCTATGACAACAAAAGGATCAAAATAAAAATAAAGCTTTAAGGGAAAATCTGCACACAGGGCAGCCTGAGCGATGATGTCACAGGCGTCCATGTTGTGAAGGTTTCTAACTGTGATTGATGTGGTGACAAAGAGGAAGTCAAGAGAAATGATGTCAGAAGCACAACAGTTTGGAGGCATCACAGAATCACAGATTGGGACCAGGCTTTAAAAACACCCAAAATAAAATAAAATAAAAAGAATCCAACACATAAACTGTTATATTGTAAAACAGGAGAGTCAAAGAACCGCTAGTTAAGCTGAAACATATTATAGTTTCTCTATGTTTAAATATTACTTCTACATGTTTTGAACATATTTTTATGTTTGTGTAGTTTGATTCTATCCAAGTAAAAACTGATTTGATTTGATTGATTAAATAATATCATAATATCATAACAACTGTTATCTTGAAGTTCAGTTTATGTTTAATCTCTTTTGGTTGCAATTAAACATAATTTTTTAATGTTTAGAGAAACATCCTAAATGACATAGTTCCAGTTAGATAATTGAGTTATTAAAATAAATTTACTCAGAGACTGACAATAATTCAAAAAAGGAAAACATTGAGCTCCCTGTAGGTTATAGCATCAGCCAGAATGATTATTTAAGATGTAGGAGTATAAAAACAGACTAAATGAATCTCCAAAAGGACTAAATTTATGGTTCTGTTTCTGAGCAGATTGGAATCACATCTGAACCTTTTAATTTAATGGATTTTATCTTCTTCTGTTTGCCTGAAAGGGAGGAAAGCTGAGGTTAGCTTTTAATGTCTGCAAAAATGGACAGAAATCTGTTCTGTTGGTGACAAATGTGTCTCATGAAATCAAAATATGTTTTATTTATTTTATTTTACTTTTTATGTCTATGTTAGGTAGTTTTATAAAACTGTAATTGTTTAACAGGTTAAAGTGCGTAGAGTTGATTCTAGTTCGTTGGATTCTTCGTCCTCACAAGTTTTTCTAGAACTAAGTTCAGGTTCAGACGTTTCCAGATCAAAGTCCAAAATTTCAGTCTTCTGACATTTCTGTCGCTCAATTCCCTTCATGATATGTTTTTACCTCATTTCTAGTGCAAATATCTTTGTACATTTAACATAAAGGCAAGCGCCTATATTTTATTTTTTGTACTAAGATTTTTGCACTTGAAGTTTGATCGAAAGTGGTGAGAGTTTGTGTTTTCCAATGTTGTTGCTTTAACCTTGTGGCATCATGTCAAATCCACAGATCATCACTAAATTTGATTCTTAGAAAAAAACATGGCTGCTGTTTTGGAGGATAGTTTGATTGATGGCTGTTTTCTTTGGGGAAACTCATTTCAGTCTGCGCTAAATATTTTGTTGGCCTTCTTAACCCTGGATTAATAATATTCATTCTGTATCCAATTCAGTTGAATAAATGGAATATAAAGTATTCATTATAACTAAGGTCCTCTGATCTTTTCTAGGAATCCATAAAAAGCCTTCTGGCACTTTCATTTTCGTTCTCATGAGAAACAAATCAAATTTAAAACACTGAATAATCTGGACAAGGCGGTGATAATATTGTGGCTGTGTGCCACAGAAAACATGTACAGCTTTATCATTTCTTTCTGAACATTCCTCTACCGTCTTAAATAAACTCTCATTTCACTGGATTTTGCTGAGTTATTGTTAGCGCTCTCTGTTCTGATCAGACTTATTGATAATTTGATCAGGAACATGTTTCCGTTTGGTTCCAGTCCAGTTTACAGAGAGAATTATGTCAAGAAAGTTGCTCTCTAGCTTTAGAAACTGAGCATTTTGCTCTGGAAGTCAAAATGAATGCCTGATGTTACAGCTGCATGCAGAGCTCTGCGCAGCAGCCTTGAGATCTGGAGGATATCAGCAAGCAAACCAGGTCAGATGATTCAGAGAGACAAGCAGCCACTGCAGCATCTTTCACACTGTTGGAAAGCATTAGAACTGAGATTTTAAGATTAAACCTCAGATTATATCAACCAAATGTACACAAAGTACAATATAGTTTTGCAAGCCGGGCATGAAAAACAGATTGTAATTTTAAAACTGGCCTCACAAAACATGGATGCATGTCCCTGGTATAATAGAGTAGTTTTACTGCACCATCCCAGTAACTTTTACTTTAATACTATCTTGATGTACGTCTACTCTTACCTGAGTACAATTTCTTGCAATTGTACCTTCATGCAAGCACAAAAACACAAAATCTTACCAAGTATTTTTTGTTTTGTTTATAGAGTAAATATCTAACTTGAAATAAGAGAAAACTAACTTTTGTTAGTATTTCTTCAGCAAGATACAGGAACTTGTTTCAGTCAATAATTCCCTAATATTAATGAAAAGGTACTAGCAGATTATTTTACTTACAATAATACAATACAAAGTGAAATAATCTGCCAGTGCAACTATTGCTTTTTCATAAATATTAAGGAATTATTAAAACAAAAAGTTACTTATAAATTAGTTTTGTCTTATTTCAAGTGTACTAAGATATTTTCACCTCAAACTAGGCAGAAATATTTTTGCAGTGTGCAGCCTGACTTTGAAATTGCGTGCAAATGACATTAATCTGTTCATCTGTTAAACTGCGCAGCAGCAAAGGAGCACTTATTGCCTTACAGCAAGAAAGTTTTCTCCAGGTTGAGACCTTTTCCTGTTGTGGGCAACAGGGCCCGGTGAATACCCGTGGTTAAACGGACGGCGGAGTCCGGCGGTAACAGGCGCTTAAATTCCGTGGTATTTTTTATTTTTTTTATTTTTATCTTTTATTTTGGTATTTTATTTTATTTTATTCTATGTTGCATGACCTTGTATTTTGTGTTTATGATGTAAAGCACTTTGAAATGCCTTGTAGCTGAAATGTGCTATACAAATAAAATTAGATTGATTGATTGATCTTCTCAGTGTAAACACATGACCAGGTTTGCATCCCAGGTTGTTTGTCCTACTGGACAGGTGACCTGTCCAAGGTGAACCAGAGAGAGGCACCAGGCACTTTCCTCCATGGGTTTATTTGCATCGGTATGTAGCTGCAGCACCTTTGTTTTTTGTTTTTTTTTTGTTTTTTTTTCCTCCGAAGAGTTTTTTGTGGCGCTAGTGGCTCACATTTTAGACAGTAGATTGACAGGAAGGAGGGCGAGGAGAGGGGAAGACATGCGGCAAAGGTCGCCGGGGCCGGGAGTCGAACCCACGACATCCGCGTCGAGGACTGAGGCCTCCAAACGTGGGGCGTGCTTAACCCCTGCGCCCCCAGCACCTTTGTTTTAAAACAACATGCAGAGATGAGATGTGGATAAAAACTGGAACAAGCAGAGCAGTTTAGTGGTTTCCAACCTCGTTTTATCAACAGTTGAATGAAACTGTTCTTGGTTTATAGGGTTTCCCTGATGTTTTTTTTTTTTTACCTGTAAGAGTCGTCTACAGTAGAAGGAGCGACAGGCTTTTTTTTGTCAGTTAGCCATGTTGGATTTAGCAAAAATAATTTCTTCCATTTGCAGCTGATGGCCAGTAGTTGATAATGTATTTTATGATGCATTAGTGTCCACTTCAGTGGTCTGTGTGCATTTACAACATAAACGTCCACAAGAAGCACAAGAAAATGGCTTTGTGATGGCGGTCCACTGGAGTGAACTGGGTTAAATACAAGCCTTTGCTTTGTGATGAGTCAGCACTGGCAGAGCTCAGCATGGTTTGGTTGTAAGCTGATTCCTATTCAGGGCTCTTGACAAACATAAATTTGGTTTGGCTGTTTCTGTTTAGTTTCCTCTGTTTTGTTGATTAAGTGATTAAGTTTTTGCTTTTGTCCTGATCTGTCTCCATCTCTTCCTTCCTCTTTTGCTTCCTGTGATTTTCCTTCTCTTCTCATTTGTTTTTGAAAGCTACGGACTGCAGAGTGTAAATTACATCCTGACACCTTCAGTTAGTCCTCTTCCTACACTCTTGTGTTTTTCATAGCCACGAAGCCTCTGAGCTCTTCCTCAGAAAAGAACAAGTAGGTGTTGATAAATATCTCACCAATTTTTCTTAGAAAAAACTCACTGCTTTTTCTCTTTGTTAGGTGAGGGTGGATTCATTTATTTCACTCTGATAAAGTCTGACTTTATTATAAAATGGCATATTTTGTGTTATGTGACAAGTTGTTCATTAAAATCTTAATCTCAGTCAGATGAGTTTTTCATTTCAGACAAAGAAAATGCAGGTTTTCTGCAGAAACATTTAATATCTGCACCTGATTATTTGATTATTCAACCAGATTTATAAATGTTTGTTAGTTGCCAACATCTGGGTTTCAAAACATTAATAACTTAAAACCAGTTCCTCACAGTGTTTCGACATACTGCCAAAACGTTATTGTGTTAAATTTAAGAAGTTTAGACAAGTATTTATTTATACACCAAAAATATTATCAAGTATGATTGATCTAGTTTCTAGATCAAATATCTGAATGCACTTCAAATAAGACAAAATTAACTTTCATGTAGCATTTTATGTAAATAATTCCTCAATATTGATAGTTTCACTGGCAGATTATTTCACTTGTTGTATAATAAACTAACATTTGATACCACAGGGTTTTGCTTTTGGTGCTTTAAGTTAGTTTTAAAAGGTGACAACTTCCTGTTCCAGTTTTGATGCTTTTATTTGAAAGGGACAACTTCCTGTTTAACTGTTAGCGCAAATAGAGCTAAATGGCAATCTGCAGCTGGAAGCTAAGTAACAAAGCTTGTGAAATGTTACCTTCCAGCTTGATAGAAGCATAAAGCATGCTTATGCTGTAACTTTTGTTTTATAAATATTGTGTGATTTAAACTTGGCATTTGTTTAGTTATATGCCAAACGTCGTTTTAAGTTAAGTAAAAAGTCATCTGTAAAGTGCTACCTTTGTTCTTACATCATAATGTTAAAATAATAATAATTGTAACTGTTTGAATGCCAAAATTAATCTGTTGTATTTTAATGTATAGGTTTACAAAACAGAAGACCAGAAAACTGACTTACTGATAAAACACTTTTCTAATAGCTGTGACTGTTGACTGACCAGGTAAGGCTAGCTCGACCTAGCTGTTAGCCTGCTGAAGTAGGCTAGCTACACAGGACAAATAGCCATTGCGGCGTCTGTGCTACTGCTTTTGTGACACAAAATTGAGGCTTAAAGAGAACCTTTTATGGAAAGCCACTGCGCTGTACAATGGCTTCTGGAAAAAAACAAGTATTTTGTTGCTGACTTACTATCCAGAAACCACTTTGCATCTTTGTTGTTGTGGAGGAGGCTCTACTAATGCTTTTCAAAGATGTACAGTTGTATAATTGTGCATCTGTTCGCAGCCATTTCCATATGTGAGTGTTGAGCTGGGGGTGTGGCCAGCAGCATCTCATTTGGCTTTAAAGTGACAAGGGCCTAAAACAGGTCAATCTGAAAGGAGCTCTAAAAAGGCAGAACTGAGCAGATTAAAATGTCATCGTCTAAGAATGATTTTGTGGACTACTCATCAGGCCTGATCAGAGTGAAGTGAAAGAAGAAACTGCTGTCAGCGCATATTTCACATGTATTGTGTTGCAGAAATCGGTTTCAGCTTCCTCAGTTTCTCGCTGCCAGTCAGTGGGTCCCACCTCACGCAGTTTGAGGCAATCTTCTAGTTCTTACACTTTCCCACAAAGTCTTGCATCACATCACTGTTTCGTGTCTGTCTCTCTCTCGCTCTGTGCGTGTGTGTGTGTGTGTGTGTGTGTGTGTGTGTGTGTGTGTGTGTGTGTGTGTGTGTGTGTGTGTGTGTGTGTGCGTGTGTGTGTGTGTATTGTGTTGCTTCGATAACAGAAACCGCAGTCTGCTGAGAGAGTTCACAGCTAACAGAAAATCGAAACAAACTTTATGCTAGCCTCGTGTTTCTAAGTACATGTCCTTCAAACAGGTTGTGGTTCACTTCATACATGAAATTTGTAACTTAATGACCTGTTATACTGTTAAAATGTATATTTTCTTGAAGTTTAACATTTCCTGATGACTTGCTCAAATAACTATTGTCTAAATTGGGTTTATTCTATTACAGATAACATTTTGTTGGATATTGATCTCTTCAGCTAGAGTTGATAAAAGAAAAGTTCACAAACCTTTTAAGGTTTTATGAATCTCTGTTCTTTAATGGATTATTAGGTTGGAACAATCTAATGCTAAGGCTCCAAAAACACACAACAGATTCCACACTGTCCATATTTACACGAAGATGAAACCAAATTAGAAAGTAAACTGTTTGAATCTGAAAACTAAGTACTTCCCAAAATTCAGTAGCAAGCAGTTTGAAGTAATCGTTCATGTTGGTCAGACTTGGAGTTTCCCTCCACTTTGCGACCTGCAGCGCTGCCTCTTTGCCTCGGTGACTCAGTTTGGGCCTGGCAGTCAGATCTTTGTCTTTCCAGCAGTTCAGTATGCCAGGAGTTCATGGTGCCCTCTGTGACTGCGAGGTGCCCAGGTCTTGTGGTTGCACAGCACCTCCCCCACTGCACCTGAAAGTTGATGTGAGCAGTTGTGCTGATCTGCTGCGCTTGCTTTTTGCTAACATGGTGCGTGCATCATAAACCAACTTCCTTCAGTTCTCTATTGTTCTAAACAGCCACACTTATTGAGTCTTTTTTCTAAGTGTCCTGATATGAACTTTAACATTTCACACTCTGACCTGGGGGTGAATTTGCTGTGAAAAGAAATCAAGCTCCTTGTGGTCCCACTGCCATATGCAAAAATAGACAACTCCTGGTTAAAAGTAACCAATCGGAGAAGTTCTTAGTGCTGTCAATCTGTTCTGGTATGCGCTACTCAATGTCCAAATACCATGGAAACAACTTACCTTTACATAGAAACTGTTTATCCACCATCATCGCTAACCATGCGAACAAACCTGAGCATCCATGCCATGATTGACAGTGCCAAGACCCGCCTCCTCCTGGCTCTGATTGGTTGTTTCTGAACAAGTTGTGTATTTCTGCAAATGGCAGTAGGACTACACAGAGAAAGAAGAGGAACTTGATTCTTCCACTGATTATTTGTCTCATTTTATTCTGTCATGGCATAGTGGCAGTTTTAATCAATACATACATATATTCTGATGTGTAACAATGGCACTTAGCAAAATGTAAAGCTTCATTTGCTGACTGTTGGGGTCAGCAACTGTTCTATGACTGTTTTTATGATGCAAGACACTTTGAACTGCCTTATTGTTGAAATATGCTGTAGAATTAAACCTGAACTTGAAACTTGATTAACAAAACATATTTTTAAGAGTTACCTACTGCAGCTTTAAATGTTTCTACTTGTGACTCTGAGTGTTTCTGAATGATGAAAACTGCTTGATTCTCAGATTGATGAGGAGCACAGCTCGGACTTTCACTGTAGCATGATGTTAACACATTCCTCTTACACAACCACAATGGCTGCTTTTATAGAGACATTAATGGTGATTAGTGAAAAAAGGCCTTTGATTAGCATCAACTGATTGCTACTTTTATACTTAAATCCTGCAGGAGCTGCAAGGATGTAGGATTCACACACACAAACTTAATTTTGGCCTCATTTTTTTTTTTGTTTTAGATCTTCATGAAGTTTTAATGCGAAAACTTTCATTTTCTGTGACTGCATGAAAATGGGCTATTAGTTTTACACAGTGAAGTTTTACTGAATGCTTGTATGGATGTAAAGCTGCTTACTGTTGATGGGAAAACACAGAACATTCCCTTTTTTGAGAAAAAAAAAATATTTTGACATGAGTGTCTTTATTTTCAACACAGTTCAAGACCTTTCAGCCACTTCCTGTTCCTTCATGTTAAAGTGATCTTGTGAAACAATTAGTCAGTTTTTCACTCGATTAATGATCTTTGTTTTAGAGAAAGTTTTTTTGTCCTGTTTCCGAGTCATTAATAAGTGCTATCAAAAATTAGAACATGTCACTTTTTATCACTTGTAACATTTCTGAATATTGTAACTTAGCACAAAAAATATTTTAATTAAATGTAAAGAGTTGCTATTATCAGTTCAAAGTGAAAATCTAAAACCTTTACTTACGTTGCAGGCAAAAAACTACAGCAGAAAAGCGTTTGTGAAGGTGACCTTGATGACAGTTAATCATCCATTAAAGGATTTCTGAAAGCATTTTTATTCAGGCGAGCTGAAGACTGGAGCTATTTTTAACTCCATTAATAGTTTATCAGTTTTTGCTTTTCTTTGAACAGATTATTTATAAACCTTTGTCTCTGCTGGTGAATCACTTGTATGGTTGCCTTCAAAAAATTGAAGCTGGAAGAATGACTAAGATTCAGTTGGACTCATTGGAAACAAATGATTTCAAGTAGATGACTTGATTATTGAGCCATAGCTGATGAGAGGGTTGGCTGGATGTTCCTGCAGTCATTGCAGTACCACCGTTTCATCATTTCCTTGTGCATCAAGTATCAGGAGGAAACTGTGACATGATCGTAAACAAATTCTATTTGTTGTTTAAATAAAACACTGCAATTGCAAAATTGTGTTTTTTCGACAGTAGCGGAAAATCAACAAAGTTTTGCACACATTTGTAATGGAAGCGCAGACTGTCTGCTTAGGGCAACTTTGGTACATTTGACAGCAAAATTTGTTCTTCTATTGGTCTGATTTTAGGGTTTACATCAGCTGAAAGCCATAAACATCAAAATGATGACTTTGGACTGGTGGTTGAAATCTCACTCTCTTACAATCGGAGCCTCTTCACTCCGACTTCGGATCCTGTGACCTTAATCTTCCAAATAAAAAGTTACATTTAGTCTGAAATAAAAAGAAAACAGTCATAGTTTGCAAATCTTTCCCAAACTCCTAAATGTGCTTTGTTTCAATTTCACAGTTGGTCAAGACTTCAGTCATCCCTTTACTTGCAGGCTTTTTCCTTCCACTAAACTTTCCATGAGTGACCTTTTGTGGCTAACTTGCTGTTTGTTGGCCAAGTGTCAAGTCAGCATTTTAGGAAAGTCTAAAACACATATTCTCCAGGAAAAAAAACAACTATTTTAATTCATCTTGTCGTGTTTATGTTAGAAAAACTGAATTTCATGTTTTTGCTACAAAACCAAAACAGACAAATCCACAAAATGTTTCACTTTTTCACTGAATTGTTAATGCAAATGAACATTTATTTACATAAATACATTAACATTTCTGTGCTGCTCTAATTTAGTTAGATGCACCTGTTTCACTTCGCACCACCAGGCCGCGCCACTGGGAGCGGCTGGACGCTCTCCCGCACTAACTGCTACTGCTGTGACGTCAGCAAGCCGCAAGTGAACGAAGGAACTAACGGAGGAGAGATCGAGCCCTTACCGGATCTACCGGGAGGCAGCAGAGCTACAGAGCGAGTCCCCGCAGCGCGCCCCGGAGGAGCCGAACGGAGGAAACGGTCCGCTGTGCGCCAGCCGCAGGAAGAAGCACCAAGCGATGCGAGCGCAGCCCACCGCCGCCCAGTAACCAGCCGAACCAGCGCCGAGGAGACCCGAAGGGACGGAGGTTTCCACCGTCAGGAGAACGCCACGAAAACGGACACGAAGCCAGCTGCGGTGGCTCCACCGTGCTCCTTTCTTTCTTCTGGATCACAGCGACAGGATCGCCGATTTAATGCGCTAACGGAGCGTCTGAGCCCGGCTTGAGAGAGAGAGAGGGATCTGCCCAGAGAGAACCAGGGGATCGAAGGCAGAGCTCAGAAAAGGTGGAAATATTCACAGTTCAAAGGATCTGCAGTCAAATTTGATTTTCCCCTCCTCTCTGATATAAACCCGCTGGTCTGGTGCGTTTTTGTTGCGTGGATCCCGGTACCGGTAACGCCATCAAGCTGTGTTCTCTAACCATGGGATGTACGCTGAGCGCAGAGGAGAGGGCGGCTCTGGACCGGAGCAAAGCCATCGAGAAGAACCTGAAGGAGGACGGGCTGACTGCGGCCAAAGATGTCAAACTGCTGCTGCTCGGTAAGGCCGGGGGCCGGGGAGCGGGGCCCTGGGGGCTCGGGGGCCCAGGGCGCTCGGGGGCCCGGGGGCCCAGGAGCCCGGGGGAGCGGGCGGGCCAGCCTGGGTGGCAGAAGGTGTGGCGGTGATGGAGGAAACCGGGGAGTCACATTACAGCAAAAACACGACGCCTCAGAAATAAGGAGAAAATGAGAATTGAAAACATGGGCGTCATGAATTTTCTAAAATGCAACCGAATTTTTTTAGTCACATTTAGTAAATGAGGGCGTTAAATAATGGAAAAGGTGTGGCAGGTGGTGAAATGTTGCAAAAAGCAACAGAGGTGAGAGCTGCAGATGAAAAATGGCAGGTTGCAGCAGCAGCAGCAGCAGCAGGCCCAGCAGCAGTGTTTGCTCATCATTGATTCTTTTTTGGGAGTGCAACCTTTAAGGATTTAATCTGTTTGTCAAACTAAGTCACAAGATGGAGGGTGGAGGAAGAAAATGAGGAGAAAAGGTGCAGCCACTTTCTCCATCCTTTTTATCTGCACCCCCTGCTGCTCAGCTCAAGCTCCCATTTCTTTCTCTGTTCCTCCCACTCCCTCCCTCCTCTGCCTCCCCTCTGTCTATCACACACACACACACACACACACACACACACACACACACACACACACACACACACACACACTGTTTACACTGATTTCTTCTGTCTTTCTCCCTCAGGGGCTGGAGAGTCAGGGAAAAGCACCATCGTCAAACAAATGAAGTAAGTCCTTTATAATCACGGTCCAGTAACTGTAAAGGTTCCCCTCATCCTTCCTTTCCCACTTCGTTTCCTTCTGTTGTTTTTTTTTTAAACCTGTGAATGTTAAATGTACAGTAGCGTCTTCAGTGAATCCATATCAACCTGCTCAAACCGACCCAGATCCACGGAGCTGTGAGCGGCACATGCTCAGGTGTGGATATGCAGAAATGCAGTTGGTTTGATCGATAAACCCCAGAGAAAGCTCAGTGGGGGGATCAGCTGCTGGAGGCAGCAGGGTGTTGTCACTGCTGTGCTAAACCTCCAGTTTTTTACTACTGCAAACTGTTTGGTTTTGCAATTTCAACGGCTGTCTTTCTGCAGAGCTTTCTTCCTTTTCCGTTTTCTCTTTTCTCGTCTTGGAGGATGAAATGTTCAGTAAATCAAACCCAGTGGCTTACAAAAGTGTTCATGCCGCATGAATTTTCCCACTTTTAATAAATTTGCAACCACAAGTTTAAATAAAGTTTATTATTTAGTATTTGATTAATTCTTAATTGAAGAATACAGAGTCAAAAATACTATTTTCCGATAAAATTGAAGCAATAAAAGAGCCAAAGCTGTATCAAAATGTATATATTTGGCATTAAGAAGAAAAAGAAACCTTTCATCTGTAAATATGTTCTATCCTGAAGGGAAAGTTTTAGCTTCATCTGGTTCAAATTCTTTAAAAAAAACACAACAACCTCATTTTAGGCACCTTTTGCTATTCAATTACTAATCAACTAATAATAATAATAATAATAATAAAGATGGCCAATAAATGGCCAAGCTATTCATAGTTTTAGCAGCAGGTTTGCTACAAATGATCAAATGTAAACTAAAGTAATGCTGTGTTTGCATTTAAGGCTATAAAATGTTGACTTTATAAAAAAGGAGTTTCATTGTTTGTTTGCGTCTCTTAATGCAATTTAAATATTGTATTGAAAGGCTTAAATAGTGAAATAAAAAATCTGCAGAATGTGACAATTTTTTTACCTGATGAATCAACAGAACAATTAATTACTGTACTAGTTGTTAGGATCAGCCCTAAAGCAAGTGTGACTTTCAACAGTAGTTGAATTTTTTGACATAGACCCGATTATTTTTAATGTTTTTCATGAGAACAGATTCTCTGTTCAAATGAAGGAAATTGGGGCCAATTTATCAGTTCAAACCTAACAAAAACATTTCTGTGTTGTGGCAAAAAGTGAACAGTTTATTGTGTGGGATCGTATTTATTCAGCACTACAGTGGTTGCTTGTTTCCCAACATGCATGATGTGTTCAGCGTCTGAAGGTTTTCAGACCTTCATTCCAGCGTCACATGCTGCTGGTTTACAGGGCTTTCTGATGTTGCTAAATTTAAAAAGAAACAGAGGCTTTTGCTTTGTGTTTGAAGCACATCTCTGGTGAATAACTGAAAGATTTCAAAGCTAAAGAGAAGATGGAGTCCAGGGAGAAAGCTGCCCTGAAGAACTTGTGGATCCGGGCCTCCTGCTCTGAGGTCCTGTGACTTTCCTCCACCTCCTCTGAATGCTGCCTCCTCATTGGTCCGCAGGCGCAGAGGAACAGTTGCTAACCTTCCTGCAGTTTAGTTGCAGTTTAAACATGTTGCGAATTTTGACAGAGCTGCAGTTTTTATGCTCTGCAGCTTAGAAGAAGAAGGAAGCCCCAGCTTCCCTCCGTGTTTAGCAAACTGATTTGCCGGACCGTTTCTGCAGAATAACCTTAAACACATTTGCTGACATGGTGTAAGTTAGCAGAGGAAAATGGTCCAGATGAGGCTTACATGTTGTTTTCTGAAGGAAATGAGATTCAGGCAGATTTAGATTATTAGCGTCTGATGTAATGCATTATTATAATTGCAGGTTTTACTGCAGTCTTTTACTGTGGCGATCAAGTGCTGGTCTGTCAGCTATCTAATCTAAGGACAGAAGAAGAATCCAACTTCGTCTTTTAGTGGATATAATCTGATTGGTTGTAGCAGCCAGGCTTACAGCCAATCAGAAGAAGCCTCTGACTGAAAACTGATGCTGTATCATGACAAGCTAACAGTTCAGAAATGGAGCTTATGCCAAAAAAAGATGCAAAGTGCTGAAAACAGCCATTGCCAAGTCGGATGCCACCTCCAGTTTGTTGGTTTGTGGAGCATACAGAAAGAATCACCAAACTCAGATCCAATCTGAGTCAGAACAGGTTTGGACTTTTGGGATCTACTTGCTTGGAAATGAAAACCTGTTTCTTTTTCTGCCTGCTCAGATTTTCTCTGACTGAATGTGTAATAAGTGGATTTTTCCCGGGGTCAGTTCTGATTTAAAATCCAGCCCCAGTGCTGCTGGTTTCCTCCTCCAGACACTGAACCTTCATCTGCTTGAGTGGCTTCATTAAAGCTGCCTGGTAATTATGTCTCCTATGGTGTCCTGATGTACTTAATGATGTTTCTGTTGGGACTCACCTGTGCTACTTAGCAGAGATCTTCCTACATCTGTGACATGTTTTTCCTTTCCCAGTGTTTTCATAGCTGTCAGCCCAGTAATCCCATAATAAACCAACAGGGTTTACTGGATGTGAGTAGTGCATCACCACCCTACAAAAACTGTGTCCATCAAGTTGGTTTTAATGGAGTTGGCTGTTTTTTTAGGTAATGGATTCTTAAATGCTTTTATCTGTGAGCTGATGTCTCTGCACAGATTCATGTTTAATGAGACGACGCCGTCAGGATCACAGTAGCTTATTAAAGGGGCGGTATTATTGTGAAAGCAACTTTTTTTGAGCTTTACATCACGTTATAATGTTATTCAATCATCAAAAACATACTTAGAGTGTTGTTTTGATTCTGCATTTGAAATGCAGAGCTTTTTATTACATCTGAAGTCAACATAGTTACTTTAGTGGGCTATAAAAAGGCACTATGTTCCTGAAAAACACATTATACTATAATTGTGTGTTTCTGTAATAGATTCTTTAAATGCTGTACAGATTCTTGCTTAATAAGGCGATTCATTCAGGGTCACAATAACTCAATAGGAAGATCTGCCGTCACCTCATCAGACAGAGACCGACTCTAAAGCTGAACTTCAGAGATGTGGAGGTTTTCTGCAGGTGCATGTGGATGATGGGGCTGCATCTGTGTTTGGATTGTCAGAGATATGATAATTGGGCGAGTGACGAAAGGGACCGGATTATGTGTGCAAGCAGGAAATACCATCTGTGTTTGGATCCTGTGTGTGTGTTCAGACATGTTCGATGGCTTTCTCACCACCGAGCTGCCAAACTGACCTCTCCAGCCGCGATCTGTGTGTGTGTGTGGGTGTGTGCTGAGGAAACTAGATTAATAAGAGTAAATGAGCAGAAGTGAGGAAGCCATTTTCAGGTGCAGCCATGACGATTGGAAGAAATGTTAGTTTTTGCATTTCTTTCTAATTCTGGTCTGAAATGTTTATATCTTAACTTTAAATCCTGAGCTGCAGGCCGGGCTCTGTTTGATGAAACTCCAGAGACTGGAGGAAGTGCATCAGGAAAGCCAGAGATGAATTATTCTTGCTTCACATACCCAGAAGATTTAAGGACGTCTTTTAAAGTCTGCCTCATTAGCTGGCAGGATTTATCCCAATAAAAACTCAATTTGGTTGTAAAAAATATTTAATTCTTCTGACAAGCATCATATAGTTGGATTGGTCTAAATAAAGAAAATAATTGACAATAGTTATATTAATACAGTTAATTTATTCATAAATTAAAACATTTAATTGTTAAATTGTATAAAAAAATGACCAACATTTTGTTCATTTTTAGGGTTTTTTTTCCCAGCTCTATACAGACGCTTGGTTCAGACAACAAGATCTCGTAATTGAACTCTGTTACCACGGCAACTGTTTTAGTGAGTGATTGTCTGAAAATTTGAATACAGGTGAGCCAAATTATCCTCAGATTAAAGCCAGAGCCAGACTGGGTGTCGATGCTGAACTGTAACATTACAAATAGAAGTGGCTCTAATACTAAGTCCTGAGGGACACCATGAGTAATGAGTTTTTGTTTTCTTTATATGAAAATACTTAAAAAACTAAATTGATTGTCCATACATACACATGCTGTTCCCTTTATCTTTTATTGTATTTATGTATTTATAGTTGAGGATGAACCAGGTTTGATTCTAACAATAAGTGACTTGGAAGTGAAACCATCTGCATGCATGCGCTGTTTTCACAAGAAAGATCATTATCTCACCAGTCAAGCAGAAAACCCAGTTCTGTTGAGTCTCTGCCTCGGCATTGTGTGCAGCATCAAATGCTTTCAACAAATCTGCAGTGAAAAGAGCTGCAACACATTGGCTTCTGCTAAGTGCTTCAGTGATGTTAGTCAGTTTAGTTTCCACACCACGACCCTCTTGATTATCGCAGCTCACTAGATTTCGAAACTACCAAACTAGTTTTTTTTATAACCACATGAAAAGAGGCGTCTTCCAGCCAGCAGAGCACAGCAGCAAACTGGGCAGGGCAGCTCTGTGTCTCTCTGTTTCACAGACAGAAACTTTTCCCCCCAATACTTTGTTAGTGTCTTATTTAAAGAACTTATTTAAAGAACGTTACACTTTAGGACTGTATGTGTTAGTGGTTTTGACATAATAATTTTTTTCAATTTTGCATAGCTAAATGGACCTAAACTGGTGTTAACTAGTTTAAAATGTTTCTCTGGTGTTGGAGAGAAAATAAGTTGTTCTAAGTTATTGGAAGAGAACAAAAACGATCTCCTGTAACAGTCAGTCCTGCAGCGTATCAGAAGCCACCTCTGACCGAAGACTTTCTGTGTGTTTTGAAAGCTTCCCCGAAGCCTCCTTTCCAACTCCTTCTTTTTATTTGGAGTTATTGTTCAGGTATTATTTTAGCTTTTCAGATGTTAATCAGCTGCTCCCAGTTAGAAACAGTACCTTGTTGGCACGGTTACGAATTATAGTGACTGTCCAAAAGTAAAAAATGTGAAATGCTTTAGCTGCATAGCCTCCAAAACCAGAGGAAGTCATTGTCCTAACACACAAAGCTTCAACCAAAGAAGAAAAGTCTAAATATTCCCAATATACTGGCAACAATTATGGAATTAAGATTGAAAAAACAACTTAGCAAATATAATGGCTAAAACTCAGCAATATGAAGAAGAGTTCACAATAAGGTTATGTTTACATGGAAGCTGTTTCTTATTTGCAGCTGTTTTGATCAGTGACATCACAGATGGAACCCAGACTGAACATTTGACGCTTAACGGATGACCATCAAATGTCACCAGATGTTTTGAGCGGCCATTTTGGTAAATGTCACAAAGCAGCTGTTTGGTCCTGAATTTATAAAATAAAAATATGTCACTGCAAAAGTCAAAGGGGCGGGCCGATGGCTGCAAAAGAGAGATGCATGGAAAAACATAACTGAATTAGTGGAGCTAATGTGATTACCAAGCCCTTATAAAGAGCACCACCCATACATTTAACTGAATTCACTTAATTCTCTGGATGTTGGCTGGCGAAAGCATGAAATGATTGTCAGTCTGCAGAGTTCATGAGATGTTCATGAAAAGGCATCAACTCATTTAGTACTTCTTTTTGTTCTTTTCCCTCTTTGTTTTCTTCTGGTCGTCACAAGAGTCATCCATGACTCTTTTTACTGTTTATTAAAACCCAAAGGCAGCTCCTCTTTCAATCATTAACTGCCTTCAACCCACATAAAGCAATATAAACAGAGGATGTCGTACCATAAACACAGTTTATAGTCCTGGAATGGCTGCTGCAGGGGATGTGTCCTCTCCAGCTAATGACTTCTAAATGCTTGGATTGTTGGGAACATTTCAACTAAATATGCACCAGTATTTGTTTGCTGAAAAAAAAAAATTGGAAGTTGTTCCAGGAGAAATCTGTCAATCATTTACATCCTTGTAGCCGATGGTAGGCTAGGATTATTATTTTTCAGTTTTTGGTTGAGGTTGGGAATCCAATAAATGTTCATGAAAAGCCCCAAAATGTGGAGGATTACAAACTTGTTTTGGCTTTTTAGTGCATGTTAGCCTTCAGAACTGCTTTCATCTGCCATAAAAAGATTCACGAAGGAGTTTGCAGCATTCCTCTAAAGGTTTTGGTTCATTTGGACAAAGTTGTTGGAGATTTGTCAACTGCACATATGTGGATTTCCTGTTTCTCGACGTTACAAAGGCGCTCTGTTGGACTGAGATCTGACTGTGGAGCGTGCTGAGGGGCTCATGTTTATCTTTAGGATCAAAGTTTTGAGATGTCTGCTTTGTGGCACGGTGCGTTATCCTGCTGGAGGCAGCCATTAAAAGATCAGCACCCAGTAGGATGGATGTCTTCTGCTCAAAGAAACTGATTTTAGTGCTAAAACCTTCTCAGCTTATGAAGGGTCATGGAGACTTTGACATCGCTGTTGCAGGCTATAGTTCAGTTTGAACAGAGTTTGAAGGACTTCTGAGATGGAATTTGTTCAACTGATGTTGCATGCAGGGTATGAATTATTTCAGAGGAAGCCTGAGTTTTCTCCTGGCTGATTAAAAACAGCTGCTGAATTAACTCACTTAATAATAAAGTTAACCAGCAGTGACGTACATTCATCTAATTATTTTGATTAGACTTTCTCAGCAGTGAAGACCTCAAACCTTTGCCCCATCTTGCCTTATGATCTAAGTAAAGATGTCAAATTAAGCCCCTGTCTTCCATTTTTGTTTCTTTTCTGTGTCTTTCTCGCTCCGTGTGTGTTTGAGCCTCGCTGACATGATTGGAGGCGACCGGCCGAAGGGAGAACAAACGCTGTCCGTCCCTCGCGGCTGCGCCGCTTCCCACAGGCTGTTCCCACCGTGTGTGTGCGGCTTTTCTCCCTACAGCAGGAGATAATTAGGTTTAAGCCTCGGAGCAGGAGAATAAAACGAGGGAAGGAGGGGGGAACATGGAGGAGAAAAAGGTGGTGGTTTTCATGCTGAGTGGCAAAGGGGGCGGATATCGCTGGAGGGAGAGAAAGGGAGAATTTAATGAAAGAAAATAAATGTTTAGAGCACAGAGGTGGATTAAAATGAGTAAAGTTCTGCTATATCATTCTCTCCTCTATGTTTGAAATAGCGACAGCTACAGGGATGAAGACAGTGGAGTGATATGTTCGTAAAAGGAGGAGAGCAGGACGGGAAAATAGAATTTTTTTCTTTCAGATTCTGGTGAAGTGATGTGGAAGTGTGAAAGAGGCTGGCGGGGGGAGAAAAGGAGGAACTAGAGACGTTGTGAGCTAAGAGAGGCCTGCGGGTGAAAGAACATGTTCTCACTTATTAAGCAAGCTGGAGAAGGTGCCAAAGAGGGCTGATAGGACCGGGAGCAAAGGCCGCTCTGCTCCTGGACTCCAGACTCTGGATTCGGCGATAATTATTAGCCTCCTTTTCCAGAGGTGGATCAGAAAACAGAGGCTTGTGCTAATTCAATCCGTTCATCTGAATCTCTCCATCAACCTTATTCTTGTAAATCATTGCTAAAGGTATCTATTAATCTGCTTACTGTTCTAGTGATGTGATTGGCTGCCCTATTTTGATTAAAAAAAATAATTCTGGCCAATTTTTTTGACTTGGACTTTATGTGGTTGTCTTTTGTTTTACTTTATGATTTTAGGACAGTTTTATTTTCCATGTGTGACTGGAGAAAATTCTGATTCATCCACTTGTTAATATGATAAACAGACTTCCTCAGTGACTGTAATGGGCTGTGGGCATGTGGTGATATGGTAATATAAAGCTGTCTGTCATCAGTATAAATAACCTGAAAGAGACCAATAATATGCCAGGATGAAAACTGAGAGGTGGGGGCATTGAATAGAGAGTGACCCGAGACTGGAGCCCTGAGGAGCTCCACATGTGATTTCTTTTTTGTGGTCATACATAAAGTTGCATGTCGTCAATATTCTAAAAGAGACTAGTAATCTGTTATGGTCAGACTGGAGAGGTGTGGTTTGTAATGAATAAATAAAAGACCAGAGCCCCGAGGCACACATGTGATTTTTGTTCAATCAGGTTTATACACAAATAAATAACACAAAGTAGTTCTTGTCAACCAAAAGACCAAAATGCCTGTTATTTTAAAAATCTTTGATTATAGATAATTAACTCCTCATACTGGAAAATACACTTAATAGTTTACAGTGATGATCTTGACGGAGGGACAATGACACCTGAGAAGGTTTTCACTGGGACCTGAGCTGCATGAATATCATATCTACTGTTCCTCTGTCCACTTTGTTTCATGCTTTAGTCTGTTTTCACTGCAAACCATCTCTGGCTCTGTTTGTATCAGCTCAGCACGATGCCTGTGTGTGTGGTCTGTGCTCTAATCAGTGCTTCTTATGAAAAACAAAGCTCCTTTGTTGCACCAACGTGTGGTAGGTTGGTGTGTATGCACCCCTATACACACTTTTAGGAGTGTGTGTGTTCCGTCTTCTCTCTATGCTTCGGTTCATGTGTTGGTGTGACTGAGTGTTTATTTTTGTGTTAGACCTATTTGGCAGATTTGATATTGGTTCAGAGAGCTGAAAGACAAAGGAATCCTTTTACTGTGACCCAACTCAGCTGATCTGAAGTCAGCTGACGGTGACTCTGGCTCGGTTTGGATCACACCTCAGTCAGAACAGAAGTACCAGTACATTTAAGCTCTACTGTGTATTAGGCCGTCTTAAAGGCACTTTATCTTCAGATGCATGACCGAGACCGGATTTCTTTTTTTTAAAATTATTTTATTTTACAGCCTGGTATTTGCAGGAGTTAGGAACACGATTAGCTAAAATCTTTGAGCACGTGGTCTCCCTTCAAAAACAGCTATGAACAACTACAGCCAGTTTTAAATGTCATGTTTTTATCAGCTGTAAATGGAAAATGATCATGAATAAGAGAAACAAACATCAGTCTTTGTCCAATTAACCTATAATGTATTTCACTTAGTGATGGAGTTTCTAACATAAATGGACTTTTCCATAATATTCTAATTTACTGAATTGCCTGTTTTTCCGTTTTATCAGACGTTTGTTATGTTTGGAGTTTTTTCAGCTTTTTAGCATAATAAATTCCAAGAACACCATGGCCAGTCTTGTTGTAATTAATGACAATCAAAACAGATTTATTCTGCGCAGGATTATTGGATTACTTATCTACTTATCTCTGCCTTAACTTTGGAAACATAAATCCAAGAAATCTGAATTTTTCTCTTTTAAATGTACACTCATTGATAAAAAGCTAAAAGCCGTTGGGTTATGGTGTGCCTTTACAAACATACATCAGGTGAAAACCTGATGTATGTTTGTAAAGGCGCAAATACCTGTAAACTCCTGCAAATACCAGGCTGTAAAGGCGCACCATAACCCACCATTCCTGGAGCATCAATATATTTTTTGAAGACTTGATGTCATAGACCAACACAAACTAGAGTTTTAAAAAAAAATGTATACAAGATATAAACATGAGAAGTGAGGTGTGCATAAATCCCCATTAACACTTCACAAGTAACGTAAATTGCAAAATGACTCCGCCTGTGGACGTACAAAAATGCATCTGCAAAGCTGGAAGAGATATCTAAAGAGACTTGCAGCTGTAATTGCAATAAAAAATGATTTTGCACTGCTAAAAACAATTGCATGCCACACTTTTGTGATTTTATGTTAAAACAGTTGTGCCGTACTTTGTGTTGGTAAATCCCTGATTGATGGACATTTTCCCCTTTAGGAATTATTGACTTAAATTAAACTCCTACATCTTGAACAGTTACTTGTAAGTTAGTTTTGTCTGAAATATTTGCACTAGAAACTATAAATGAATTCTTGGTGAGGCTTTCTGTTTTGTGGTGTAAAAGGGTGATTAAGTGAGTTTTTATGAGCCTGGGTTGGTTAAAGCAATTAAAACGTTTCTCTTGAGAATTTTTCCTCTGGTTTTGGAAAATAAAAGTCTGGGCAGGAACCATTGCAAGGTTTGCTGCAGGTTGGGCACAGCAGCTTTATAAGACCAGGGTGTGCCTTTACTAAGATTCATCCTGATTAGAGATTTCCTAAGAATCAAAACAAAAGACGGGGAATAATTTCAATAAATTTCTTGTTTTATAGTGATTCTAAAGCGATCGCTGGAATGTCGCTGTGTCTGAAAACTGGTTTCTGCTCATTTCCCTCTAAGTAATTTATAAATATTGAATCATGAGAGGACAGGAAATGTGAATAATTCCATTTTGACATTATTTCTGAGGTGATCTGATTAAAGCTGTGTCCTTGTTTCCCCCTCCCTCCGTCTCATTACCCCAATCACTCCCCATCTGAATAACCGATCTTCGAATCATTCAAACCACCTCCAACAAAGCACATGATGCCGGCTGTAATGCTGATCATATCAACATTTCCTGGAGCAACCACTTCCTGTAACTCTACTGACTATTGGAAATGCAGAAGTGTTCCTTTCTGTCACCCTCACTGTTTGGTAATCACTCAGTAAAAACCTCCACAGGGTTTTCTCCTTTCAGCCCGATCGGATTTTTCTTGGCTGACATATTTACGCAGCGTGTTTCTTTGTCGCGTTCTGCCAGCAGAAACTGCAGGACATTTGTTTGTTTTCAGGACTTCAGAAATAATAGGATCTGCGTGGAGCGTATGATGCAGAAACTGTTAGAGGGATATTAAAAAGCACAGTTAGAATTGGATTTTGAGGTATTTGAGTCGAACTATGCAGTGTGCAGCTGGCAGATAAACTGAATTTGCTGCAGAGAGACTTCCCTTTCTGGGCATTCAGCACGCAGACTTCAGCATAGCTTGGTTTTTATGATTTATTAGAAAGGCTCCTGCTTCTAATTAATGTTTAATATACATGTAAAAATGTTGTGAATTCCTGCACAGACCAGCCTTTGTTTTTGCCTGATTTGATCAGATTACGCTGTGTGAATAAAGTCGGGATTTGATTTGAGCAAAGCAAATTCCTCCAACCTGCTTTGATAGGGAATTTGAGTGAACACATAATAGGGCAGAGTCTCTAAGTCTCACCTCTGCTGCCTTGCAAGTGAAACAGAAAAAAGACGCAGATAAAGTCAGATTTGTTGGTATCTTGGATGTTTAGGGTACAGCAAGAGTTTAGGAGGATTGTTTTCTTAAAGGCTGCAGAAAGCAGAACAGAAGCTGGCAAAAAGAGATCACATTCATTCATCACATACTAATGATGCTTATTTTAAGTTTTTTCATTGTAATTATATTAACACTGCCACAGTAAACAATGGAACAGTTTTTAACACTGTTACCTCACAGAAAGAACAACCTGGATCTTCCAGGACATTTCTGTCCTGCATGTTCTTCATGTCCATGCTTTGGTCTGCAGCTTCCTCCTATACGGCCCACATTCCTGGATTTCTTTTAAACGTTAAAAAAATCGTCACCTATTTACAGATTGTTTCGCACTGCATATCTAAAATTAGGGCTGTTATTACACTAGGATTTGATATATTAATAATTATGGATTCGATTTTGATTTTAAGATCTGAATTCCTGCCTGACTTCATGACATGGCCTTTTCTGTTTTATCCAGTTCATCTGTTCTACTCATTTTCTCCTTTCACTCCACAATGTTGTTTTTACTTTTAAGCATTTATGAGTCATGGGGGGAAACCTTAACTGCTGCTGCACAAGTTAGTCAACAGGTTGTTGCTAGGTAACCAACGAGTGAGTGAGTTGCTTGGTAACCAAAGAGCCTTTTAGTTAATTGATACCGCCACTAACATTGCTTAGTTGGCTGTGAGTGTTTGAGTAGCTAAAGTCTTTCCTCTGCCTACATCCCCCAGAATGCTGGGCGGTGTTCGGAGTTCAGTCTATACCCACTTTTTGCATCACTTTCAGCAGCCTGTGTTTTCCCTGATTTTTTTTTTTTTTTTCAGTATCATCAAGCAGATACTTTCTTTAGATGAAAAACTTTTTGAAAAAGACAGTTTTATAAATGTTTACAATCGATTGACTCACCTTTTCTGACTTGCCTGAAGTGAGAGTTGGAGAAAGAGTCTCAGAGGAGATTCTTGATGGGAGGAGAGAACTTGACTATTATCTTCTAAACAATGCTTAGAATTAAAGGTCTTATTGTTTTATTCAGTACAATGCTCTGTACAGACCCTATTGTTGAAAAAAGAACAGAATAGAAATTCATTTATTATCCCACATTGGAAACTGGTGCAACAGCAGCAGCAAAGTGACAGGCAACCAAAGCAAGTAGGTTCACACAAAGATACATAAGACCATAAAACTATGCATCAAAATACAAACTATATTTGTATGTAGTTTATTTATACAAATATATTCAAATATATATAGTTTGTGTAGTTCCCCTCTGACTATATAAATTCTGTAATACTGGATGATAAACATTAAGATCATTAATGAGCTTATAGAAGATTCATGTCAACAGCTCAGATCATCACATCCTCCTCCCCACTTCTTCTAGGATGAAAAATGAAGTGGAGCAGGAGGAGAGGAGTTAAAAAAGTGGAAATAATTAGGACTGAGGAGTTGGAAAGGTTGAAAGACAATAGTACCACGAGGAAAGGGAACTGACACAGAGGGAAACAGAGTGCAGTGTTGAAATCTTCACAGAGAGGAAGAGGAGGATGCATGATGGAGGGATGAAAGGCGAGTTGGCAGAGGAGAGAGGCAGATAGAGATACCAGGTGACAGAGGAACAGAGAGATGATGGCAGACGGATTTAATGAGGTCTCCCTAGATGTAATCCTGAGCTGTAATTATTCTGCTCTGCTGTCTGCCTGGTTTTACATGCAAGCATGTGCAGCTTCTAACAGCCCTGCTGAAGCAGCCGCAGCAGATTGGCTCCCCTGGCAGAGGGGCTCTTCATCAGCAGATGACCAGAGCTGCAGCCAGAGGACTCCTCCCTGTCAGAGCCGCAAGATATGAGACTCCTGTGTGCGCTGCCGCATGGAAACATGAGCCTCGCTGCATACGACATGCGGCGGCCATATTTAAGTTGAAGCATGTGAGAGGTGAACAAAACTGTTACCTGCACACCGACTTATTCTTTACATTTGTACAGTTTTACAGATATATATGTGCTTTTTATTTGTTGCCGTATAAAAGTCTGAGCTTTGTGTCACAGATTTTAATATTAGAGTCAATTATTGAGAATGACGGCGATGAACAGTTTGAACTAGATCAGCTGCAAATGGATCACCTTTAACACAGTTAACACAGATAAAGTGTTAAAAGGGCTGGAGAGTATTGCTGAAAAACGTATCACAACATAAGTGTTTCGTTTTACTTGATATAAATAATAATTAGTTTTTTGTTTTAAATATCTGAAAAAGCCCCAAACTGGCAGGAGGAACCTTTCCTGTTTATCCTTAGTTTTGACTGCATGTCTATGTTTTTTATTTTTAAGCAGTTATGAGACACTATGGCAAAACTTTAAACTGCTGCTGCGCATGTTGCTCAACAGGTTGTTGCTAGGTAACCAAAGAGTGAGTGACTTTGCTTATAGGTTGAGCAGCTAATGTTTTTTATCGGCCTAAATCCCCCAGAATGCTGTGCGGTTCTGGGTCTGACTTCAGTGATATTATTTAACGTTGTACGGTTCTATATTGATATTGATCATACATGTTGTTTTTTTATTTATTTTTTTTTTATCCAGCACTGACTGAGCTTATTTGGTGAAGTATTTAACTCTTCATCAATGTTAAGGAGAATCAAGACAACAAATGAAACACCTGTAGGTTCAAACCAAAGAGCTGAACCAACAGAAGGCGACATTTTCCATCAGTATAACATGAGTGTATAATCTACAGCTGCATGATATTGGAAAAACTAATATTGTGATTTTTTTCTAACGCTGCAATATACTGTATATATCGCAAAATGGAGAAAATGCAGGAATGTATAATAGTTGACACGATGTCCGCCATCTTGTTGACCATATACCGTCACTGATCTTATCTCTTGCCTTGAATTGTTTTTGATCTATTTAAGAGTTATTCGGATTGTTAGGGCTGCATAACATTAAAATATGTTGCACTGTCAACAATATTGGTTTATATTGCAATGAAAATATCAGTTGCCATTTATGCTTATTTTCATAATTTCTCCTTTTTTTGCCATCACTCTTTTCCTTTACCATTTTGGACAACATCTTTAGTGTCTGAGGTAAAACTTTGTCCAATTGGCTGAATATTACATTAGCTTAAAAAAAAGCAAATTCACACTTATTTACTTGTTAACAATTCATTATAGTTCAACCAGATCCAGGTCTTTATTTGTCTTATGAAATCATCGATAAGGCAAATTAATAAAGGCTTTATTAAACGTTTTCAGTGTTTTGTAACAAATTCAGTGCAATTTTAAATGAATTCCTCCCCTTGCTGTTTTTTCAGTCAGTCTCGGTGCTTAACCTCCAACCCAGTTTATTTTGGATTAAAGTGTTTTTTGTCTGAAGTGTCCTCAAGCTCAACTACTCTGACTCTTCATCCCTCTGTTAAATCTAGAGCTGGAGCAATCAGATATTTTAGTAATGAAGTGCTGTATGAAACGGATGTATTTGCTCCGCAGCAGGTGTTCCCGATCTTTGTAGTCCTCTGGAGTGTGCATGCTTATCCTGCCCCACCGTCTGAAGCCGGTTTTATTATTCCTATGTAAAGTTTTTTTCCAGGCTATGCGGTCACCTTGATGAGTCATCAGGCTGGCTGTAGCCTGGAGTTAAAGGTTAACTCAAGTTTCACTGTGAAACAGATCAACTGAAACAATAAAGTTTGTGATCATGAGTGAAGCAGTGGTGTAGGACCAGCGTATTGTGAAAGAGTGAAAGTGGCAGTGTTGTATGATGTAAGGTCTGTGTAAATTTCCCTTCGGTCTGCAAGTTTTTCTGTTTTTCTGGAATGGACTGGTGAATTGTTAAAGGGAATCCGCTGACCAGAAATGGGCACTGGGAACGGAAAAACTGCTGTGTGGGACAAGCGAGAGCAACCAGGTCCAAATGGACTGAGAATATTCGGCTCAGCTGGTCCTAGTCAACAACTTGCTTCTAGCCACTCCCACCTCACCTGAAAGGCAGAAAGATGGCTCATCCCTTTAAGGAACAGAATCCCTACCTACAGTATGCTCCACAACATTTCTTTGATTTAAAATTCATCAGGGAGTTCCTCATAAGTGTAACCTTGTCGGAAAAGTTCACAAGCTTCAAAAAGCTTGTGAACTTTATGTGAATGGTCTAATTTCCTTCCTGAGATTGTTGATGACTATCAGAGCCTATGTGGCATTTTCTCACTCATGTCTCAACTCCAGTTTGTGTGCAAACCATAAAACAATGACTAAAGCATTCAGCACCAGAACTTTGTTCAATCCATAACCTGAACATGTAGAGAGAAAGAACAAACTGGAGACCCACCGAGACATGAAGGTCCACCTGAACTGACAGGCTGGGTAAGAAAACAGGCGAAAGGTCTGCAGTATTTCAAGAGGAAGTCGTCTTTAATTTCTTTTATTAGGCACATTTTTTGGATATATAGGCATACCTAACATGTTTCAATATCAGTCTTTGGTCAGAGGTGCAGAATCTGTCGACAGGACTGTTAGTGGAAAAAAGAAAGGCATTGTTGAAGGAACAGCTTCAATTTTTTTTTTGTAGTTTGACATGAGGACTGTAGGCAATGATGGAAAACAGGAAGGAAGTTGCTTTGGTTAGATGAGGCAACACAGTGATGCAGGTCCTGGCATCAACACAACCTTTTGTTTGACAGGAAAAGAAAAGCAGTGAAGGAATCGGCAATCAATGCGTTGCATACATACAAATTTTCCATTTTGCTCCAACTTCACAATCAAATGCAAGCCCATATCATTTCCAACTTTATGTTTTATTACAATCAGATCTCCATGGATAACTTCATTAAGACTCTTTGAAGTGGAACCAGGATCTTGACCTGGACAGCAAGCTGGTGTAGGAAAGGCTTGAACAGGAAGACACTGTGGTTTTCCTGTCTGCATATTTCACACCCTTCAGATGACACATATGCAGAGCATGGAGAACTGATGACACATGAATCAGGATTGCAGACATTCAGATGTTTCTGGAGCTAAAACAACCATAAATGGGGACACAAACATGTGCTTGTGCAGGATGTTGCTGCTTGACCTGAAGGTGAGAAGACGAGAATGGAGCCAAATGACAGCAGCTGATGCTTGTGCTGCTGTTTGTGCTGCTGTTTGTGCTGCTGTTTGTGTGGGTTAGTCAGTGTGGAGGTGGGGGCCACATTGCTGATGCCCTCGGGTATAAATAGACCTCTTCTTTCTGATTAGCTCCATCTTATTTCATGCTTTTTAAAGCTCGTTATCACACATCGCATCTTACACCAACTCTTTATTTCACTCTTTGCACCTGCGCTAACGTCCTCCTCAACAAACACACACACCTGGTTGTTATGCAAGTAAATCGGACCTTGCAGCGTTGACAGCCATCGGTCAGCGTGCACTTTGTCGTGACCAAGGGCGCTGTCGACATGCAGCATGGACTGAGCGAAAGCACAGCTTAGAGATAAAAGAACCAATCACGGGTTTATGTGTGCGCGTGCGTGGATGCGTGTATTTGTCAGGACAAACAGTGCCGAGCTCACAGGGTCTGAGATAAAGACCTAATTGCACAGGGTGGTGTGTGAGCTCTGTGTTTGTGTGTGTTCACTTGAGTAGGTGTGAAGATAAAAATATGAGTGTGGAGGATAATGAGAGGCGGAGAGCAGAGAGCTTCATGCACTTTGTCTTTTCATGTATCTTTGGGTCCATTACTCCGTATTTACATACATCTGTACAGTTTCTCTCAGAAGAACGGCCAAATGATATGTTGAAAGTAAAAACACTTGTCTTGTCAAGTCCTCCTATAAACAGGGTTTCCCTCAGTGCATCATAAGCCTGACAGGCAACCAGGGTTTACTTGCCCTCCCCACCACCAGGACAAATGTTGTTTGGTGTTTCTTTTTTACCAGTAACAGTGCTTATATAGTCGATGCATCAAACTGGACGTGTCGGGTGCGCAACTGTGTCATTGAAGTTCAGTCGGGGGCAAACATGTCAAAAAGTTACTTTCTATCAAGCAGTGGATCCCTGCCTATTTGTGTTTCAGCATTCATTTATTTTTCTGCAGAATGTAACTCACAAATATTCACATATTTGTGGATTTTTTTTTTGTAGAGGATATCTAAAATATTCAAAATAAGATACATCTTGGGAAAGTGGAATGCCTATTCAAAATGCTCCTTGACAGGCTATTGGCTGGTATTTGTAAAGCAGCCAATCCAGCAGCGCATTTGTTTCTCCAAAGTTTAAAGATCATTTTAAAGAAGTTCAAACTGACTAATCTGCATAAACAAACACATACAATATGACTTTCAATAGGCAGGATTAGGAACTTATTTTCCAAAAAGACAAAAATAAATAAATAAATCAAGCCAGGTTAGCATGAAAAACCTGACATGCTTTATTAATAATTTTGCTTTACTTCCCTGATACTTTTGCTGTGTTATACTGTTGGATTGTTTGGTCAATTCTGGAGCTGCAGCAGCCGAGGAGTTAACATTAGGACTTTCTGTTAATGGTGACAGATAACAGCAGCGTACTTCCAGCCTCATTATTAGAAATTTGACGAGTTTGTCATTTTAAAGTAGACCAAAAGTAGATCTGGAAGTGTTGAGGACCACAAACAGCAGTTATTAAATGTGATTATGGATCACTGACTGGCAGTTTCCATTCAGCCAAACACCTGCTATTCAGCCACCAAAACTGCGTAATAATATCATGGAATAATGTAGTGAGTAAATTACCCATATGTCTGTCTCTCCATCCATCTGTCTGACTCAGTGTGAAGCTAAACTATGTTTCAGGTCACCGTGCAGATTGTGCCAAAATACAAAAAATTACACCCACACCCACACACACACACACACACACCTACACACACACACCTACACACACACATGCACAGGCCAGTTCGTTTGCTGACAGAAGGGCGCTGAGAGTGGGTAATGAGAAAAAGGTCCTTGTGCATGAAGGCTCACGTCAGCATGCCAGCTTGAAACACCCACACCCACACACACACGCACACACACACGCACACATACACTCTAACATTAAGCGGGTCAGTCACACCTTCATTAATATTGATATTAAATTATTGTTCAGCTCTTTTTTCACCTGGTGTGACGTGGCTTCATTCTGAGCTAATCAGAGTGACATGACTAACCGTTTGACTTCGAGTCTCTGCAGTTCAACATTGCATGGAAAAAAATCCCTTGATTTTACCGTCACTGTGAAAGAAACCGAGCTCTTTGGTGTCTTCACTGATGCGTGAAATGATTGATCAGATTCATCACGACAAAGCAGTTATTGAACTAATAGTCAACTAATTATCGTACAGACTCAAAAAAATTGCTGAAAGAATGTAAGAGCTGTAATTGAGCCAAAATTGTGGAAGAAATGCATACATTGTGCATTTAAAATAATATTTGTTGTAAATAATTTCTACCCAGAACTCCTCAAATTGCAGTTTCAGCTTCATCTGGTTCAAATTCTTTAAGAAAATGAAGTGGCTTTTTGCTGTCCAACGATTAATTAGTAATCCAGAAAATCAGCCCAACACTGCAGAAAAGGATGAGCAGAAGCATTGTTAAAAGTGTTCACTAATGAATGCTGTTATTGCATTTTAGGCAATGAAATATAATTATTTTTCATTTAAAAAAGGAACTGAAAAATTTGTTTAGTTGCATTTTTTAATTTCTAACATATACAAAAAGGCCAAAATAAAAAAATCTGAAGACTGTGGCAATTAAAATGAAAATAATCACTGGTTGCAATGCGACTTGCAGACATTCATTTCCGCGTCCCAAATTGCCTCCACTGGGTTTGGAGATTATTTGCAGTGTTTGGGATCATCGTCCTGTTCAGGACCCGGTTTGGGTCGAACCTCAGCAGGCAGATAGTTGGCTTTACGTTTGTCTGGAGAATCCAAAATGAGAACAAATCACCAGCCTGCCACTACCATGCTTTACAGTTGAGTGTTTGTCGTTCTTGAGCGTTAAAATGACTCAATCCTAAACTTTATCAACAGCAGAATGTTTGTACTTTAAAATTTTGTCAGCTACTTTTTCAGGCTCTCTTGGCATTTTCAGCTTAACATACCATTACCTCTGAGACTGCAGCATCCAATTAGGAGTTTGTCCTTGTTTCACCTCCCCGCTGCAAGGGAAGATGGGAGGCAAAGTTTCAGATTAAGTGGCTGGTTGGCAAGTCATTAAGACATGGGGAGACATGAGTGGGAAGACTAAAAATTGAGCTGGAGCACCTAGGGAGACGGAGAGACGCAGTTATCATGGCGGCTTTTAATCATGCATGCACTCTGAGGTTTTATTTGTAATTCTGCTAGTGGAGGCAGCTGTGAACATTATATGTAGGAGAAAACTGCAGAGGAACAGAGCTGGGGTCTGAAGCTGTGATGTAATTCTGAGGGAGGGTTGTCTGATTGATCTGAAACATTATGCTGCCAGAGGACAGCTCTGGGACAATGCTAACCCCGTCACTGCGCACTGCATGCTTCCAACTGTCTGCATGATGCTTCTGCAGAGGCAACCCTTTCATACCCTGAGAAGGAAACTAAAGATTCATGTGTTACTGTGTTTAACCATCTCTGCTGCCTGGATAAAAACTGTCTTCAGTCAGAGGCCTCTTCAGATTCACTGCAAAACAGACTGCTTTTGGTTATTATTCCTGCCCACAGCATTACCATCCACAACGACTAGAGAGGAGTGGAACATATAAGTTATGACACTTCATTTCCCTTTGGGAAACATATATTTTTTAATTCAATTGAACAAATTCAGTTGTTTAGATTTTTTATTTGTGTCATTTTATGCTCTACTTTGTGTCGGACAACCCATAATATCCGATTAAAATATAATTTTGTGGCATCTGTTATAGCAAAACGTGAACAACCTGAAGGAATTATGTTTTTGTAAACATGGTGGACGTGCGCGCAGCTTTATTGCAGAAAGAGCCGGCCAGGCCTTTAAATTGTTACCGGTTGCCATAGTTACTTGCAGTAATCATGTTGTTTTAGCATTAGAAATACTTTATGCTGCCAAATTGGCATTATTGACCCTTAGGTGTTACATTCAGATGAGTTATGATAAATAGCAAGAAAAAAATCCCCCAAACTTCAGTCGCTACACATTACTTACAAGGAATATTAAAGCAATTTTACTTACTATATGGACAGCTTTGTGTTGTCTAAAACTGTAAATCTTTATTAAAATAAAACATGTTTAGCGTGCAAAGGACAAATAAGTAGTAATTCCTTTTTTGTCACTATTACTCGAAAAATGAAGACGCAGCAGGTCTGAAATTAAAAGTGTATCAAGCTGAACGGAGGCTGTGTGATGTACAGAGTCGCTGAACTAAAATAAAACCTCTGACATCTGCAGACGACCAAACCTGCAGAAGAGAGGTTATCTCTGTTTGGTCGAGTTTGTCTTGCTTTCTGCAGGTGACATGCGCAGCGTAATGGATGCAGACGCAGCGCAGCGTCCACTGATGAGGAGTTCAAAGTTACGATCACCAGCCGTACATTGGTTAGCTTCCATGGGCTAGCTTACCTAGCTATTTTATTCTGCAGGAATAAAAGGCCTATAGTTAAAGATTGGGACGATTCATGGTGGTCTAAATGAAGACCAACCCGGTCAGTTTGATAGAGATGGAGAAAAGCATCTGGTTGTCTCTTCCTTACGTCCTCATGTGTGGGGACGCTGTCCCTCTTACTTGCCTCACAGCGTTTGTCCAACCTGCTTCTGTCTCTTTGCATCGAGGGGGAAGCTTCCTGGTGACCCGTGTTTTGTTCTCTGCTGCTCGTCTCACCATCATCGCTCGCTGTGTTTGACTTTGTTTGATCGTCTGTCTGCCTGGCTAACCGGGCCACCGTTCTGTCCGTGTGCTCACTGCAGTGAAAGACATCATGGCATTTGAAACAGCAGGACGCACTGTGTGTCTAAATGTCAGCTAAGCCCATTGGTAATAAACCCTCCCTTATGTCCCACTGTCTGTATTTCTCTTTGTCTTTTTGTTATAGTCTTCCACCAATTTATCTCTCTTCTAAAAGAAAAAAACCTTCTAAAATAAAAACGGACTTTCTTGTGTGTTTCTGTCCAGGATCATCCATGAGGACGGTTTTTCTGGTGATGACGTAAAGCAGTACAAGCCTGTCGTTTACAGCAACACCATCCAATCTCTGGCTGCCATCGTCCGCGCCATGGATACGCTGGGCCTGGAGTACGGAGACAAAGAGCGCAAGGTCAGAGAAATGCTTTGCAAAACGGATCCGCTGCTCATGAGCTGCAAAATATACGCACCACTTCCCAAGTCCACAACCAAGTCCAGTTTATTTATATTCCTTTCAGCGACTAGACAGTCGATGTGTTTTACATCATGCAGTCATCAGTTGTGAAACAGGCAATAAGTGTCATCATCAAACTCATCTACGCATGAAATATGAGTTTCTATACTTAAAGGTTTTTAGCTTTTATTTAAAGGAACTCAGTGTTTCAGCTGTTTTGCAGTTTTCTGGAAGTTTGTTCCAGAGGTGTGGTCCATAGAGGCTGGAAGCTGCTTCTCCATGTTTGGTTCTGGTTCTGGGGATGCAGAGCAGAACCAGAACCAGAATCTTTAATGTTTTTTGGGTTTTTATTTTTATTTTTTTACTGCTAAGCCGTTTATAAACTAACAACAGAATTTTAAAGTCTGTTCTCTCAGTGAAGGACTTTAGAACTGGAGTGACGTGCTCCATCTTGATGGTTTTAGTCAGAACGCCAGCAGCAGCATCCTTAATCAGCTGCAGCGTTCCGAATCAGCTGCAGCGTTCCGGATCAGCTGCAGCATTCCGGATCAGCTGCAGCGTTCTGGATCAGCTGCAGCATTCTGGATCAGCTGCAGCATTCTGGATCAGCTGCAGCGTTCCGGATCAGCTGCAGCGTTCCGGATCAGCTGCAGCGTTCCGGATCAGCTGCAGCGTTCCGGATCAGCTGCAGCGTTCCGGATCAGCTGCATCTGGAGGATTGATTTCTTTAGGCAGACTTGTGAAAACACTTTTGCAGTAATAAATGCATCTGCAGAAAAACACATTGGATGAGTTTTTGTAGATCTTGCTGGCACATTATTTCTCTAATCCTAAAAATGTTCTTCAGGTGACAGAAGGCCAACGCTGTAATTGTCTGTATGTGGCTCTGAAGGTTCAGGTCAGAGTTCATTCTGTAAAAACTGAAGCTGTGCTGACTCTAGATTTTTGGGTCTAAAGATAAAAACTTCAGTTTTGTTTCTGTTCAGCTGGATGAAGTTCTGGATTTAGGATGAATTTGACCCACTGAGCTTTGCCTCCAGTTCCTGACACAAAAACATACTTCCTGTCTGCCAGCCACCTTGAATCCGGCTCTTGCAACAGACTCTCGTATCAGAGCAGCACATTCCTTTACGCCCGCTTCTCTTTGACCTCTTATTAAGTCTGCAGATTTATTGATTGCTCTGTAATTATCTCTGTCACAGTCAGTGTTGGAGAACACTATAACTAATGCACATATTAACTCATCCTTGTATGTAATGACTTGGTCATCAACTGGTGCTGGAGGGGTTTGTTAATGTTAAACCTCCATAAAACTGCAGGGATGGAGAGACAATATTAATGATCAATCAGAAGACAGGACAGAGGTCACATGACTCAAGCTGTCCAGCAGGTCAGGTTAATGCTTACTCCACATCATGCAGTTTATTGAGTATCAGACCTTTTGTGAGGTTGATCATGTTTTCTTTCCTGCTCTTTGTCTGTATAGCAGCAAATTGTTTCTTATTGGAGACATTTCTTCTGATATTTGATGCATGTCTCCCAGATTTAAAGGCTGCCAGCCAACTCTGTCATCCATGTTGTCAGGCTATGTTAGCCCTGCTTCTGCCTTTGCTAAATCCCCACAGCAGGCAAGTTCAATATGTAATACGCTAATTGGGGATTATGTGTCTAATCCAAGGAATAACACCAGTTCCGTCTGAATTTTGAGCAATGGGGCAAAGGTTAATTAACAACGCAGGGACAAACCCTGACAAAGCGCTTAGTTATATCCAACATCTTATCTGTGTTTTGCTGCAACTAAAACACGCATAAACAATAAACAATCAGTAAAATCTAAAGTTATAGGAAATAAACTGTGAGTTCGCTCCATTTAAAATACCAGGGCATAATTTTGTGGGAAAGTTTTCACACATGCTGTTCAACATATAATGTCATATCTTTACAATTAATTTATCTTTCAGTTTTGATTTTGAATTCAAATACACACAAAACAGTTTTTGAATCTGGATTCAGAGACAGATTTGCATCATGTATTCAGCTCTGTTTTTTATTTGTAAATGTATCTACATTTAATCCCAAAATGATTCATACTTCTGTCAGATTTAAATATATAATCAGATTTTATTGATCTAAAAAGTTTGTGTCATTGCAGAAGAGACAGAAATCAAATATGAAAGTATCTAAAAGGAGCATCAACAAGAAAAAAAAAAAAACAGCTTTTGTCCACATTTTATTAAAAATGGCATGTTGAAAAATACACCCTTCTTAACTGCAAGGTTTATCTGTGAGGCTGTAAGGTCTCTATGCCATCACCATAATCTGTAGTTCCCTTCACAGATTATCTATTAGGTTCAAGTCAGGACTCTGAAGAGTCGAGTTGGTGAAATTTAAAGATGCGTTTGAACCTTTTACCTGCCATAGGTGTGAATAATTTTGAACAGCTCCATAAAACCTGCAGAGAAATACTAACAGTGAACTGAAAAGAGTCAAAAACATTTGAGAGTGAATGAATGTTTGTTCCTCAGTTCATTTCCAGTCGCTACCAGATCATTGTCCTGAGTTCCTGTTTTGCTGTCTGCCACACCCTCTGAATAGTTTTTTTTTTTTTTTCTCTCATTTTTGCACAATAAATTATTAACCTGCTTATTGCACATTGTTGTCATGGTTGGTTCTGCATTTGGGTTCTCCTTCTGCAGCGACGTTTCACACAGTGAACACTCTGCTACTGCTTTAACCTCTTTCAAAGGCACAGAATATTTTTACTCACAGCCAAGCTATTGATGTTCTCTGCTGAGATGAAATAACAATACGCCTATTGAATAAGATAATAAAACCGTGTGTGTGTTGGAGTGTTTAGTACACATTGGCATTGCGTTTCCTGTTAGAGGTGACGGCACCAGCTTTAAACCTAATGGACTGCTGCTGCTAGTGTGTGTGTGTGTGTGTAGGTGTGTGTGTGGCGCTGCATTATGTTGTTAAATCCTGCCATTTGAAAATATTGGATTGTAAACTGCAGAGAAATACTCTAAACGGTTATAAGAATCAATCTCTGACTAAGGAAGACGGTTACTTTGATTAATTTTTTTTTTGTTGCATCATTTCATTTGGTGGGACGTAAAAATAAGTCAGTCCCCGATGTCGAGTATCTGAAGGTGAAGAGCATGAAGTTTGTTCCAGGCGGCTTCATTTTTTTTCATTTCCACCACCTGAAGGCATTTCTCCTGAATGAAGGGTGCAGACCAGCCCTGTTCAGTTCGCTTTAGTCGAACTGCAGTCCGTTTGTCCAGAAATGTCCGGTTCATTTGGGGAGGTGTGATTGCTAATTGAACTCTGATCTGGACTAAACAATAAATGATTTGATTCATCAGAATGTGGCTTGAGACCTCTGGTCTGAGTCTTTCTCATGCAGAAAGAAAAAACTTGGTCAGTCCTCCACTGGTGGAAAATTGATTGCAATCGTGGCGTTTCCATTAAATAAAAGACGGAATTAAAGTCACATCTAAATAAGTTTGTTCATGCAATACATCTTTAAAACGTGTTGTGCCTTCATCCTCCACCCACCTCCTGTCTTCCTATTCATCTTTTCTGCCAGAGCTAACATTCGGCTGTTCATGTGACTCGCATGATGCGAAAAGTGGTTTTTGTTGCAATTTTGAAAAATAAAAAACAAAACAAAAAATTTCTTCCTTTTTTAAATTGATGTTTTTGCAATTACTCATGGTCAATGGAAGCACGGCTATGATGTAGTGAAATACATGAGGATGAAGGCAGATGATCTAAAAGTAGAATCGTTTTAGGAGACAGTGGACATTAGACAGACAGAAGGACACAGTGAGCTTTGTGTAAACAACGGTCTACACCTCACTTCCCCACCAAGGGACCAGACACACCGACTCCCGTAAAGCATCAGGAGAGCGTGTGTGTGTGTGTGTGTGTGTGTGTGTGTGTGTGTGTGTGTGTGTGTGTGTGTGTGTGTGTGTGTGTGTGTGCATAAACACACCTTTCCTTATATTAAATAATCTTTTTTTAGTTTTTCAGGATGGCACTGATTGCTACCTTTGGCGCTCGCTCTCACCTCATCTTCTGTTAGCACCGCACCCACCCACCCCATCTGTTCCCGTGGCCTTCGCTGGTTGCTGTGGCAACCTGGTGTTTTGCCTTGCTCTCAACACATTCCGCAAGCTTGTGTCCAAGGGCGGTGTGACACACACGCACACACGGTGCCGGCTCGCGCAGTGACAGCAGGCCTGAAATAGACTGTGCTGCCACTGCCGTATGAAGCTTTGAGCACTTTTCACTCAGGCCTGAAGATATGAGCCACTTCACAGCATGTGGGAGCATCTCTCTGGATGCTCCTGCAGTGACCTGCTCAGTTCAGCTTTGGCTTTTCGTTGCTTCTTTTCCAGTGATGCAACAAGATTTCTAGTGCAAGTATGTTAGTATATTTAAAAGAAGACAAAACAAACTTGCAAGTAATGTATAGGAGCTTGTTTTTAGTCAGTAGTTCCTTAATATAATGAAAAAAATCTTAGTTTCTTTGGCATGAGGAAAATGTCTTGATATAATCTTCCAGTGGAACGCTTAACTTTAGGAATACTTAACTTAAAATCCTATATCTTTCTGAAAAGTTACTTATAAGTTAGAGTTATAAGTTTAGTAAGATACTTGCACTATAAATTAAACCAGTTACTTGGTAAGACATGCAGCAGTTTTGCAATGTCTTTTGAGCCAAATGTTTACAGTGGCCTCCACGTTCACCAAAAGGCCTTTGCTCACATGTCTGGTTCCCAGCCAGAGGAATGGATGTTTCCTTTAGAGGGAAGCCACATGTTGGTGGTCGTTGTTGGCGCTGTAGACTTTCTGCCAGAAGGTTCAGGGTAAAAATCCCAGCTTGAAATCTTTCTGGATGAAGTTTCAGTTTCTGCCCGTCAATTCTTGAACTGTCTGAAATCTAAAACATGACTGAACATACCTGAAATTGCTTTCAGGTATGTGCATGGCTGTTTGTCCACTTTTTGGTGGACCCATATCTCATGGATACACTGTGATGCTATTAATGTTTGCTTTTTTATTAAGAAGTATTAACCTTAGAATAATAAAGTCTGCTGCTTGTTGATAGAGAGAGAGCAAAGCATACAGTATGTTGGTAACTTTTGTCTGCTAAACTCCAAAAACATGGGTCAATAAACATGATGTTTGTTGAGGAGTTTTCAGGTCACATGCATTTTTTAATAAAAGAAAAAACTTTATATCTAATAAATTTCAACCTTAAACTTGTTGGTTGGTGTATCTATTCCATGGCAATAATGAGAAAAATAAAGTTTAAGATTTTCAGATTAGCAATCTGAAAATAAAGTTTCAGATTGCTAAACTGTGTAGAAACCTCTAAACTGTCCCAGGGGTTTTGACACCTTGATGGATTTGCAGATTAATTAAAAAAACCAAAACTGGCTGCATGAAACCAGTGGCATTCAACTGACTGAGATCAGATCAGCTTTTCTAACACAGTGATGATGCTGCATCGACAACAAACTTCCTCAGGGAGTTTGATCCTCCTCATCAATTATTTATCCCTGCTATTTCCAGCGAAAGGGAATCAACAGCTTGATTTTCATACCTGCTAAAATTTCAGGTTTGGACCAGATGTTGCTCATCTTTGTTATTTATGGATAATGAGACATGAATTGGCTTTGTTTACAACCAACAGATGCTCAGTAAGAGGAGAGAGGTTGAACCGTAGAGAATATTTGGAGTGGGATTTGACCTCAGAGATTTATGTAACCTTACAGTCGACATTTTATTTACTCATTACAGATTTGAATAGACATTATTATGTCACAGAGAGGAGAAATTCAGCTATAGTCTGATTTTAGGCAGGTAGGTTCACACAAAAGATAAAAAATAATGAAAACAAACAAAATAAATGAGCAATAATGACCTACAATACAGTAAGGACGAAATTATAACATAAAAATATTAGAAATGACGACTTCCAAGCCAAGAAATGTGAAACTTCAAAAAGCAATAAACTATTTCCAATATATAAAAATATAGATTATGCAATCTTGACTTGTATTAAATAAATGTGTTTTTTGTAAATTGGATTTTTTATGAAGTCATGGCTGACCTTTCTTCCACCTCTGCAGAGCCTCACTTTATTTTTTGCTCCAGCTTTTCTGAAAGCACCAAGACCTCTTAAGAGTTAGCCTGAAGCCATCCTGTGTCAGCTGTTTAGTGAGTCTCTGCTTTACTGATGGGTTAACCTTTAAAACCATTTTCCATATAGGAATTGCTTCAGTGGATTCAGACAAAGCTGGAGAGATGGCAGTATGTGTGTCTCTGCTTGGCAGCTGCGGTAAAGATCCGGTTCTTCTATCGCTCATAAACAGAATAAATGGCACTAAGTTTCACATGTTGCTGCAGAAACAGAGACTTTTAATAAAGCAACTCCAGCAGAGTTTTAGTTGCCCAACATGTCTGCAGTTCATACTCCAAGAACAAAGTGTAAGATTTGAAAAAGGAAATAAAGGATGCAACTTCTTCTGAACTAAAGCACAAATACTTTATTTCTTGAAGACAGAGAGGCTTCACCACAGAAAATGGACAGAAAGCAGGCCAACCGGTCGGCCTGTTGTTGCGGAAACGGATCCTTACTCTGAAGATTCATCTGTGTGTGTCTGTTTTAGGTTTGACATCCTTCAAGAAAATCCTTTCTGCTCATTAAAATTATGACTCTCTCCTTCTGAACTTTGGTTCCTAAATATGAATCTACTCTTCAGCAGCCTAACCAGAATATTTTGTAGAGCAATAGCTGCTCTCGCCTTGTTCCTTTTGGGGGGAAACTTTAACCTGAAAGTTGATGGTGATGCGATGAGAGAACTTTCTGGTTCTGTTGATGATTTCTAAAAATATTTATTTCAGAGAAGATGGCTGACTGTGTAGTTTCACCTGCACAAAAGTATATAAAAATGTGTTTGGAACGATGCCCTGTGGTGCTGCGGTACCAGAGACTGTGAACATCCTGAGTTTGGGACTAAACGCAGTCTACTGGGCGGCTCAGTGGGAGAAGTTGTGAGTTCAAATCCAGCGTTCTCATTTTACGTGTCGTTGTAGTGCTTAGGACTGTGATGGTTAGGTTTAGGGCAAAGGTTATGGTAAAGGTTAGGCTGTGGAAATTGATGGAAGTGAATGTGAAGTCCCCATAAGTGATGAAAACACGACTGTGTGTGTGTAGGTGTGTGTGTGACGGATCCTTTCCAACCAGGTTAAGAAGGTCACCATGTGGATTGAGCTTTTTATGCACTCACACACACACTCCCAATCTGATGTTTGAAGCTTGTTTGTGTGTTTTTTGGAGTGTGTGTGTGTTGCTGTTTGAAGTCCTGTGCTCTCTTTGATGCCGCCCCCTACTTTCCACCTTTATTTTCAGCATCGTCTCTCCGCCTCCTTGGTCTGTCATTTCTGTTTTTTGCTTTACTTTCCTCCTTCATCGTGTTTCTCATCTTTTTTTCCTCCTGCTTTGACTTCCTGTTCTATATTTTTTCAGCCATTGTCATTTAATGTCTTGTCTTTTGGCAGGTTGGTGCAGCTCAGAGTTATTTCCTCAGATTTCTGACATTCATCTTTTGGACTTTCTATTCTCATAGCTCCGCAGATGGGAGGTGACGGGCTGGAATGAACTGCCTCAGTTTGAGGCCCTGGAGTGATGAGGAGTAATTTACTCAAAGATACACACGTTGTGGATTTTAGAGGATAAAAATAGTGAACCACAGAGCAAGAGCAGAGAGAATGTTTGGCATTGTTAGAGTGAGATTGTCAGAAATGAAACGTATCCTAGCAACAGGGAGGACGGTGATCTTACACCTGAGATCAGGGATGCTGGTTTTATCAGTGTTGTCTTTGTTCCGTTATTGCTGCAGCTTAGGGTCTAAAAATGGCAGTTTTTTAATTTTACTGGAGCTTTTCTCTGATGAAGCTTTCCCTGCTCAGTTCCACTGTTCCCAGTTTCTGTTCCCTCTTCTCTGACTGGCTGGCTTCGCCCCTCGCTCTCAGTCCTGCTGCCATCCTCTCTCTGCTCCCTCAGTCCAAAGACTTGTAGGTTTTATGATCTGGAATGTGAATGTGTGTGTGTGTGTGTGTGTGTGTGTGTGTGTGTGTGTGTGTGTGTGTGTGTGTGTGTGTGTGTGTGTGTGTGTGTGTGTGTGTGTGTGTGCGTGTGTGTGTGTTCCAGTCACTGTGATAGCCTGCCAACCAGTACAAACTGGGATGAAATCGAGCATTCTGCCAACTCTGCTGGTAAGCAGCTGAGGAAATAGATGAAAGAAGTAAATTAAAACAATAATCTTTTATAATGCATCTTTAAGTCCTCAGAAAAATCCTAAAATTAGATTCTTGAAAACTTGAGGAGCTCATTTTTTTTTCAACAAAAAAATTAATAAAATAAAAAAAATACGTAATTTAAATGGATAAAAATATAAACTTTTATCCACATGCATTTGATGTTGTTAGGCGGGAGGAAGGCAGCTGGACCAACGCAACATTTATTACTTTTAAAAATAAAAGTAAATAAAAGTAATACCATGCAACGTTTACCTCTGTTTCAGTTATCAAAAGTTTATATTTTGGTTTTTGGATTTTTAATGTGAATATGTTTAAAACACACTAACTGAAATTTAGAAACTGAGGTGATAAATGGGTCATAATATTCTCTTAGTTTTCAACATTTTTTGATTGGAATAAAGGTTTTATTAAAATACTTAACATATTCTATGTTTCTGCAGCACTGGTGAGTCACATTGGGACATTATGTGTGTATATATGACAGGATGGCTGAATTACTCATTGAGTTGGTCATTTGCATGAAAGCCTTTAAAGCAGTGGGATGATTGAAGCGATGCACCTGACGGGATCATTTCTGCGTCTGAAGCAGAGGTCAGAGTCGCTCTGAGATCCACTCACTCAGCTGCAGCCGCCCGCTTTAGTGCTTTGCCTTCTGTTTGTGTGTCGGTGAACCAGCAGTGCATTTAAATACGAAAGCCTGTCAAAGTGCATAACATCAGGAAGACTCAGAGTGGAGCCTTAAGGGAAGAAAACACACACTCACACCCTCGTACAACCAGTCCAGAAATCGCCTGGTAGCATCTTTCTGACTCTCTCTCTCTATCTCACACACACACTTGCACACACACGCACACACACACTCACACACACACAGGTGTAAGTCACAGCCTGACTCCCTCAGCAGCCAGACTGGTGCTGCCAGCATCACATGACAGGCACATGGACCCGTCTCGCCACACCGAGCCACAACACCTCACTAAGAACAGAACCATGATTCCTTGCTTCTGTCGTCCACGGTTACCAAGGCTGTCGATCACAGATGCTGGTTTGCAAAACACTTTTATCTAAAATTCTTAAAAGACAAAAAAAAAGAAATCACCACATGCAGAGACGGTAGGAAATGTAGCTGTAATTATAGAGCTGTAAATAAAGCTGTGTTTTTTTATGATGGCTACTCTAAGAAAGAAGGATGAATGTAAAAAAAAACCAGACGGGTCGTCAGGTTCTATTTAAACCCATTCAGATTTGTTACTTTAATCTGAACTACTTGCCACTTCTGGCTGGTTCTTTAAGACGATATGAAATATCTGGCTTTATTTGAGTCAGCCATTACACCTCCCAGGGAAAAAATGACTCTTAACTTCACTGTGACAAATTCTGGCTGAAAAATGAGATGGCGTCCCACATCAGTGTGTGACCACACTAGTATGTAGCCAGTAGAGAAGATGCCATTTTTTGTGGTTTTGTACCTTTCTCCAGTGCATTTATGAGGTCTCTGTCTGCTAAGTGGATAATTTGCTATATTTCCAATGTGTTCAACCATCTGATCTAATGAACATCAAGTAAAGTTTATTGCAAAATGAATTGTTTGGCATTTGCAGAGAAAATTCAGCAAGTTTTTCATGGAGAGCAGTGATAAAGCTGGTGTGATGAAAGTCCCAAACATGCCTGTGATCGGTCATAAAGACTCCTCCATTTATGAGTCTAATAGAGGAGGTTTGTTGCAGACATCAGGGATTTGGTTCTCAGGTGCTCAGAGGCAGAAAGACAACACAAACTTCAGTCTCACGAGAGAAAGAAGAGGGAGCAATGAGAGGAGGACAGAGACATGAATTATTCTCCCTAAGGTGGAAAAATGATGAAAGGAGGGGATGGAGAGAAGAAAAGACCAAGGAGATGGTCTTCTGGGGTTAGTGTGCTGACACACAATGCTGCACCGCTACGTCCCTGTGAGCATTTGGAGAGAGAGGATCAGGTTAAGAGAGCCTGAATTCCTGTTCCTTCCCTCTGCTAAACAGCAGAATATCATCACTTTCTGCTTTGCTTTAAATAACAAATAAAGCATGATGCTGTTTCCCAATGTGTGCACACTTAATGTGCAGCAACACAAAAGCCCAGCCTTGAACCGTTTGCATGAAGTTAAGCTTCGTTCCCTGCAGACGTCCATGTAGAAAAAAAAAAAAAAAGAACATGACCAAAGCAGCAGGATTAAGTTTATCTGTTGCTGCCTCGGAGCTGCTTGCTAATAATTAGTAAATTTTGTTCACAAGCTCTTCCTGACGCCGCTGGAATCCAAATGGAAACTATTTGTCGCGTTCATCGTGGACTGATATTCCTGCATTGTTGTTGCTGTCAACCAGCCGCTGGTGAAGCTAATTAGGCCGGGCTAAAAATAGTCACCTACCTTTAAGATGCATGCAGAATTTTCGTCATGTGAAGCCTGCAGTCAGCAAAGCTTTCACGGTTTCGCTGGCGCATCATTTAGCCATGGTGGTAAAATGACCAGACTTCTGGTTCCACCACTTTTACCACAGCACACGTCTGAATGTCCATGCCAAGATGGATCGAATCACAAAGATTACAAAAACCTTTCATGAGGGAGATATCCCTCATGAACATCTGATAATGGCTTTTAAATCTGAGGACCTGTCAGTCCCTCGCCTGGTAAAAACCAGCCCATCGTGCCTTGATTGGTCGGCTGCCTGTGTGTCTTAGCAAGCAATTGAACAGATGTAACTTACTGTGAGTGCAGATGTGTTATCTTGTTCCATCCATCCATTTTCTCTACACCCTTGTCCATATTTGGGTGTGTGGGGCTGCTGGTGCATAGCGAACGAGAGGCGTGGTCGCCAGTCTGTCGCTGGGCAGTTATCTAGTTCCATAGCTAAGATATCTTACCAAATGGATTTTAAAGTGTTTTGTTGTTGCAGTTTAATGAAAGGCCTTGTCTTTCCTCCAACATTATGGATCTTCCTCTGGTTTCCACATGCAGCGCTCTGATAATCATGTGGTAATCATTGGTTTTTAAGAAAATGGCTGCTTATCAATTAATCAGTAAAATTAATCAGCTTTAGATAAACTCATTAATTGTTAACTTGCATCTGTATTTAGAAGTTCAACAGAATGAATCATTTCTTGAAGTGTGATTTAGTGATGGCGGTCCCTCTGGACGTCTGAAGGTGTCGGTTATTTCTCCTCCTCTTCCAGCCCGGATGTGACCCCTGGAGGAATCTTCTAACAAACCACAGCAGTTTTCCATCAGTTTTCCGGCGGCTGGTGCCAGCGGGATGTCTAGATGAGCCTTGATAAATGCTGAATGGTAACTCTAGTGTTCCTCTGGGCATGCTTTCAAGACAAACTACTGACAGGGATTTTTCATAACAACCCCCCCAACGCCAATCTGCAGCCATGCCAGGCCGCACATTCCCCATAACTCTGAGGGTAGGAATTCCTCCAGCTGCCAGCGCAGCGAGTGAAGGGTAGAAATTATTGAGTATTTGAGCATTTACTGTCAGATCTATGTTATCTTTAGAGTTTCAGACCCTTTCAGTGGAAGTCCTGTGTGCATTGAACTTTTCTCTGTCATGTAAATCCTTCATGCTGTTCAGACTCTCAATTATATCAACCTCAAAATAGAAACAGAGATAATTAAAGTGTCTCGCTCTGCTGTATCAAGAACCGGGCCTCTTCAAGGTCCATTCTGCTTTTCCAGTCTGGACAGCGGCATTCTGGGAAATATCTGTTTAAAATATGTTTGGATGAGTGTTGTCAGGGGTTACGTTTGGCCCTCATCCTTTATGTGTGCAGGATGATTGCAGAGAGAAAAACCCTTTAATTTCCTGAGCTTCCATTTCTATTTCTTCTCTTGCTGTAATTTTCTTGCTGGGTTATATAAACATTTCCTTGAACTCTCTCTGTGTTTTACACACGCACTCAGGCCGAGCCCTGGGATTGTTTTATTCATCTGTGGGCCTCATAGAAAGAACCTCAGACATTTGAGTCTATATTGGTGCCAGTCTCCAGCTGTCATCGGGCAGAGAGGCGGGTTGCACCCCGACATGTTGACACTCCGTCACAGCAGAAGGTTGGAGTCGTAAAGACATTACAAATAAACGAGCAAAGAAAATGCTATTCATTTGAAATGTTTCACGTTAAAAAATACAAAGAATCGCTCAAGAAATATTGTGGATAAGGACAACAAAGCCATTTCATTCACAATTAGAAGAATTCTGTTATTGGTAAATATGTTATTGATAAATAATAAATATTCCGTGTGTTTAGTTTATTTGTGTAGATTTTAATCTATTCACTTGTTTTTAATTTTGCAAAGCTGCTTTACGTACGTCAAAAACGTTTATTTTTTATTATTTTATTTTTTTTATTTCCTGTTCAAATGGAAACGTGTGTGAAACGGAAGTGAACTCATTCTGACCAGAACCCGTCCACAGAGAAACCTGAGCCCAATACTAAATTAATAAACAATTAAATAAATACATTTTAAAAATCCTGAGCTAAATAATAAATAAATCTGAGAAATTATGTTAATTATTTACTGACGGGATGTGATTAGAAATTTAATCCTTTTGACACAAAAATCTATTATGTATCAAATAAATTAGTTTTACAACTAAATCTATGAAGATGGATGATATTTAAAGGAGTTAAGCTTGTTGTGTCTTTGCTTTCATCAGATTCAGTCGCATTAAACTGCAGCTTGACTCGTCATATTCTCCAAAATCGTCTAACTGCTTCGGGTTAAAAAAAAACCCTCCAAATGACTAAACCTTACAGAAGAGGGTTTCTGCCGGGTAGTTCTATATTCAGAACCGCTCCACCTCCTTTCCGCTGCAGAACTGATGCTGCTGCTCTGCTCTCCCTGCCTGCTTGTTTTTCATCCTAATATCGAGGAAGGAATCCGTAAAAGTTTCGGGTCCTTTCATTTATTTTCTTCTCATGTGGGAAAAAGTAAAAATGAGTTTATTGAATGGATTCTGGTGCATCTGGATCAGGATGGCCACGCCCTCAGTGCGATCAAACACTTTTTTCTGCTTTTAATGAATCAACATTAATGAGTTTTTACTTTCTAGTACCACAAAAGTGTCTTTTTATTTCTGTGTCCATCAGCACTGACTCACTGCCTAACCTGGGAATATTAACACAGTCATGCACTTAGAATGAGTCACCTCAGGCAGAATTATCCAATCATCTGTGCAGCTCGTCCCGATGTAAACAACAATACCTTTTCACAACAAAAACATGGTCTGTGGATGAGTCCATCACATTGCCTGACTTATTATTTTGATTATGCTGATGTGCTTCACCGATCCTCCCTGAAGGTTGAGTGGTTCAGGGCGGCCCGTCCGCTCAGGTCAGAGCAGCCGGGTCGTCCTGGATCAACGGTAGACGAGATGATGGGCGGTGATGTCAGAACCGTTAAAAACCATCGTTTGTTGTTTCCATGAGAACCACTCCGGCGCTTTTGTTCTGCAGAGTTCTGTATTAGACGTCAGGCTTCACGTAAAAACTATACATGATAACATCTGCAGACGACGAGCGAGGCCAGCTGCACGCAGTTTACCTCGCGCTCACAAACAGCAACACGGTCAGCGCTGCTATTTCTGCTGCACAGATGGAGAGCGGCAAAGAATATCAGACTGAGAAAAAGAGGGAAAAACGAAGCCAGGATGAAGAGACAGAGTAACAAATACCTGCATAAACTCTATTTAATCCAACAGAGAAGCTCTTTGTGTTTCTTTCCTGGGAGGGAAAGAAGTTAATGAAATTAATGGGGAGCTCTACTTTCTCTTATTCCTGTTATTTTTGTTTGTCCTTTCACTGCATACCGGATGTCTGCATCACATGTACATCATTTAGATTAAACACAGAATCATCTGACTAAAAGTAACATTCCTGCTGCATGTTTAGAATGAAGAGACTTTTTAAATTCAAACTGTATTGAACCCAAAGAGTTTTGACTGGTATTTCTGAAAGACTGCCACTTTGTAAGGAGACTTTATTCAAGAGTCTGTCGCTGTGCAGCTTTTAGTTTCCTTAGATTTATAAATAAGGTTGTCTGGAATGTAATAATATTAAAGATAACTAAGCTGGCAAGGAGTTTAGAAAGTCCAGAGACCATCAGAGTGCCGGACGGCACAAAAATGTCTTTATCATCATTAAACCTTTACAGCTTGTTTACGCAATAATAGTCACATTGAATTTAACACAATTAACATAAAACTACAGTAGCATGAAAGTTACAGCAACAGCCTGGAGGGTTGAGCTAACCTGTTAGCTCATTTGATAAAGTATTCACACCTCCATGTTGGGTTGGGATAGACCGACACGTTTTAGCTCATAATGTTACATAGCTTTTAAGTTGAGCCCCTTTTACTTCTGTACCACTAAATAAAATCCAGTGTGACTTGAAAAGATCAGGTAATTAGTGAATTCATTTAAAAATACTTTGTTTATTCCACAGGGAAATGAAATGTTGTACATGAAACTAATCCACATCTAAAGTGAAAATGTTCCGACTCAGATGCTGCGAAACTGTCGTCACATTTTCTCATCATACGAGAAAAGACCGAAACAATTTACCAAACTCAAAGTCAGCATCGGTCTGGCAGACAGAGGTAAACGTTGGGTTCACCGCGGGATCTGCTGCTCCCTGGCAGCAAATGCAAATATAAATATTTCTCAGCTGTTTTCTTTAAGTTTCTGAAAGAATAAACGTTTGTCTTTTTTTTATATACTTCAGCTGACTTTTATCAGCTCTGAAAGCAGAGAGTCGAGGTCCGAAATTATCTCTATGAAAACCAACAAACTGCTGGAATCTGACCAGCCACATGACTTTGATACAGTTTAATAGCAACATGTGAATCATTAGTGTCTCACAGGCTTGAGTGTTGAGATTTTGGGTGTTAATTGGGTATTTGAAAAAGAAATTGTTTGTTTTAGTCTCTGTCAGTGGTTCTCCCGGCTGTTTGCCGTGTAATTGGATGGAAAACGTCGCTCAGCGACCTCTAGACGTCTGAAGAGAGCGCGAACATCACTTCATTAATGTCGGGACAGAAAACACTGCGGCTTTCTGCAATTCCTAAATAAAAAGCAACTTATAAAGGTTAGCTTTCAATGCGTTCAGAGAAAATTAGACATTTGGATACATTAGAATATTTACTTACTTTCTTATGACTTGGCTTTTGAAAACTCGCATCTGTTGGAGTTCAGCTCAGAAATCTAAAGGATTCTTAAAGGTAAATAAAAAACTAAATTATACAAAGTGACAGATTCACACAACTTTAATTTGTTTAGTTGGTGTAATTAAGAATGTAAAAGCCAATAAAAAATAAATAAAAAGAAACTAAAACTGACAAAAATAATAAGTTGACTGCTTTGGTCAAACATGTCAAAATAAACTGCAGCAAACCTTTCAACTGATTCAGAAAGGTCAATTTGTAATTTTAAATATAATGCAAGATAAATAATACCTGATCTGGAGTTTTTATCAATAAGAGAACCGATACAGATATTAATATCTGATTGGTGTATCTCCAATTAAATCTTTAAGCCTCTCTGAATACATTGGCAGCCTAACAACAATCAGCCTGATTCTTAGTTCAGTCCAAACCTTAACGAGGGTCAGACACCGACTTCCTCTCCTGTGTGAAGCCTGACTGTGTCTAACGCAGCTGTGGGGCTTCAGGTTTTACCGACGCTTCATCAACATTTACTCATTACCAGCATTTTACTCATCACCAGCATTTTACTCATTACCAGCATTTTACTCATCACCAATCACTATGAAATAACTTGTGGCATTATTACCCATCTGTGTGGGTGGAGGTGGTTGGGAGTGTTTGCACACTGCTTTGGCATTTGGAGGGAAATCAATGTCCTCCTGACTACCGCTGCTAATTGAAGGTTAGTTTTTCTGGGTGTCCTACATTTCATATCAACCAGCTGCTTTTTGTAAATTATTTACTTTCATACATTCACTGGAAATTCAGGAAAACAGAAGCTTGTGAGTTTTTCTCTTCTGGATTTTTTTTTGTTGCCGTCATGACTTGAATATTCCAGTTCAACCCTGACTGTTTAGATTTTCATTTTTTGTTTGGATTTTAGTATCAACAACAGATCTTGAAAGATGTGTGTGTGTGTGTGTGTGTGTGTGTGTGTGTGTGTGTGTGTGTGTGTGTGTTTCTGGAATGTAAAGCCACATAAAAGTTGCAGCAGAGAAAAACTCTGTTGCAAAAATGGTGCCGTGTCAACCTAACATTGTGTTTGCGTGTGTGTGAGTGTTTGTATCATATCTGCATGAAAACAGCGCACTCGGATGGTAGCCGATTAATTCTTAGGTCTGTTGTTGCTATGGTAACAAGGACACCTGAGAGAAGAGAGTGAAGGAGTGGGAGAGTCGAGAATGATCAGTGCTGATGTGGAAAAATAAAGATGAGGGAGGGAAGTGGGAGAGACGGACAGATGGAGGGATGAATGGATGGAGGGATGGATGGATGGATCGATGGATGGATGAGGCAGCTGACAGAAAGGAGGGCAGGAAGCCCAGTCCTCCATTTTGAGCTTGTTAGTGAAAAACATAAAGGCAGCCCCCCCTTACCCCCCCACTGCTGGTCCACCTCCTTCCACTAATTCATCTTTCTTTAATTATTAACTCCATAAAAAGCTGCATCTGGCTGAACATTAATGATTCATCTCTAAATGGGGTGTCCCCTGCGTTCGCGTTTAAGGTGCAGTTTGGGCTGGAAAACGCTGCGTACACACGAGAGACATCGATGTTGTCCCACGTATTTTACACTTTGTGTGCCATTTTCTCAAAGCCTTCCTGCTTTAGCCAGTTTCATTTCCTGTCAATCTTTTTATCCACACATTTAACAAATCCTATCAACGACTTCAACTGGTTCTGAACGAACAACGAACCTTTCAGACTGAAATGCTTTCAGATTTTTGGACATTAATTGACCAGAGAAATGTAATCAGTGTTGCAGCTCAAACATTTGTTGCTTCGTTACAAATGCCTGCAGTGGAGGTGTTAAGGTTTATTAAATAGTTTGGATCCTCAGCTGTGATTGATTTAAGTTTGCAGTTATTACTCCAAACCTCAGGAGGCTGCTGAAGTTTCTGATTCACAGCTTCTAATTTGGTACTAAATTAAAGGACTATTTTTGTGTTTTTGGCTCTATTTGACTTCATCTCATCAAAATGTTGTGTATTTAGATTGATTGGACTAACTGGATAATTCTGCCCTGAGCTCAGCATTTCCAAACTTTCTGCTTCATTTTCTCTCTTTTCTATTTGTGGCAACACAAAAAATCAGCACTTCCCTAAGGCCACTTAGATTTGGATAAAAATTTAAAACTCACTTTATTTATGAAACCTGGACTGAAATATCAAACAGTGATTATAGATGTTTTTGTGATTTATAAAACCTCTAGAGTCTAACTTTAGTTTAAACCCATTGTCCTTAACATACTAACAAAGCCGTTGTTTTAGTGCTGGACTGCAGCCCATCGGAACATCATGGCCGCCGTGGTCGTTGGGTTTGGCTTCAGGGTTTAAACCCAACAAGGAGGCGTTTGATCTGTCCTGATTTTTCCTCACAAACCTCCCTCACTCTACTGCTCCACTTCTGTCTGCGTTTCACTCTCAAGTGCTTCTTCTCTTGATAAGCTCTTGGAGAAAGACTCCAATGCGTGTGTGCGTGCATGTTTGTGTGTGTGGTGACATAACATGGGCCCCAATGTGTTTGGACTTTTAATGAAAGGCTTGTTGGAGGCTCGCTCTCCTCTTATCAAGCAAGTATCCTTCAGTTCCCTCTTTCTCAAATCTCCCTTTCACTTTCGCCTATTCTGTCTTCGCTTTGGCCCTCCTTTCATCCGTCTTTGAATCATCCCTGTCTTCTTTAAACCAGAGATTGAAAAGAGAATAAAATTTATCCTTGGAGAGTGTCTGCAAACTCAAACATATTGCATATTACGTCTGAATGAACAGGTTCTTGTTTTCAAAAGGAAAATATGCTGAAATCTGTTTCCACCTGAATAATCAAACAAATCTTTCTGTAAATTATGTGCTGCAATATTACTGTCCAAAGAAAAATAAATTAAAAAATACTTTTATGATGATGCCTTGATAAATTTTACCAGCTCATTAGAAAAACTGCAGATTGCTGCAGGACCTTCAGGTGCAACACAATCACAGAAAAGAAAAGCTTAGCAACAACTCTGCCTCCCACTACAAGAAAAACAATCAGACTTACAGAAAAGTGAATTTATGAGGTGATGCAAATATGACTAGACCTTTTTCAATGAGGTGAAGACACAGGTACCTAAATAAGGTGAATTTAGGATGGAAAACAAACCGTCAGAGATGAACTTTTTCCTAAAGTTAATGTGATAAATGAAAATATTGTTGCTTTAAGGCCACTTCCAAGTAATACAAAGGTAATGTCATAACAATGCAAAAACACATTCTTAAAGATAAACTTTAAATTCAAATCAACATTTAACACGAAAACACATTTTAAATATTCAAATTAGATAAAACAACAAATAAAATGAACTGTGAGGGTTTGACGGTCGGTTTTATGCCACCATTCACAGTGAGAAGGATGTTGATGAACATAAAAACATTTCCAGAACTCAGCAGTAGAGAGATGCAAGAAATAAAACCATACAGGAGTCAACATGTTAAACAACATGAAACAGAATCAAATTTCTATACGAAAAAGTAAAACAAACCGAGGACAGAGCCCTGAGGAACACCATCATTTACACTGCTAAGTGATGAGGATTCATCATTCACTTCTTTCAGAGAGATATGGATCACACCTGTCTAAAGTGGTACTTACATTTTTTTACATATCTGTTCAGACAGTGCAACATTTGTCTTGAATTTATATTTAAAATCCTCCCAGATTTTTTTTACCGGCTCTGTTTTATTCTCAGAGTATGAATGAGAATCTGCTGAAACAAACCGGCAGAAAATCCGACTGTAAAGCCTGAGACGGTGTTGCTGTGATGTTGCGGGTGGCACGCAGAGGAAGTGCTGCTAGGTAGAAGAAGAGAGCAGGACCTTGTGCCTGCATGTTTTGTCTTTGGATTTCACAGCTATAGTGCATCCTGTACACATGCTGTCATGCATACAGTAATATGCTCCAGCGCTGATGTTCCCTCTGACCGCGGCGCTCGGCCTGTAGCTGCTTCGCTTCACCATTCTTCATCCCTCCACCTCTGAGAGAGAGAGAACGAAGGAGCAGCTTGAGTAATGGGCAGAGTGGTGAGAAAGAAATGGGGGGAAAATGGAAATGGGAAAAAAAGATGGAAGATGTTGTGCTGTTAAAGCGTCTACTCAGTTGAGCAGCAAGTCCATCACTGCAGCTTTCTGGTTGGGGTTAGTTCAGCCCTGTAGGCTGAACTTTCTGGTTTACTGCAGAAAGTTCAGCCTACAGGGCCTGACAGGAGCACGCACGCACGCACACACACACACGCACACGCACACGCACGCACGCACGCACACACACACACACACACACACACACACACACACACACACACACACACGCACACTTTATGATGGTACAATGAGTGTTAAGAGCAGCATTTCCTTCGTTCAGATCCCAGCTGGAGTTTCCATGTTCTCCTGCAGTTCGTAGATTTTCTCCAGCTACTCATTCTTAATTTCCCTTCATATATGTTGCAAAACCTGCCACAATAAACAATTAATTTCACGCTAAATTAAAATAAGCTTGAAAATTTCCACATTGTGTTTACAAAATTACAATCCATTTTATTTATGGTTTCTTTCCATGAGATATTGGCTGTACTGCTTCTTTGGATGGAAGTGCAGACAGAACATCTGCATAATGTAGCATGAGATTTGGTAAGTTTCAGATTAGCTCATTACCATGATATTTAGGTAGCATTTACTTGCATTTCCATCTGAGTTGAAACTCTCGTGCAGCAATTTATAAAGTCAGAAATGGTGGGGCGTTAGCTTGAGCTTAGATTATAATCTACAATATCAGATGTTTCGAAATACATGGCTTTAGACAATTGATCAACAAACCATATACTCATTTGGTTTAGAAATAAATAAATACCCATGTTGTCACTAACTTAAAAATGTAATTAATTTCTCAAATGTTGGCTTAGCATCATGGAGACACTGACCTGTTTTCCTATCTGAACAAGACTCACTACATACATGTCGTTCTGGCAAAAGGCTGCTGTTTAATTATCAAAATATGGTTCATTTTGTTACACCGTCTTCCACGTTAAAGCCTGTTGTCTCATGCTGAGGTTGTAACTGTTTTCAGGGACCTACAGTTACAGTCTGACCCCATCAGATGCAAACAGTTACATAATTACAGCAAATAGCTGCTCTTCTGGCTGAAATGCCACCAGCTACGACTTCAGCTGATAAGATATCATTTAGTTCAACCAAATGACCACGTACATAAATAAATAAACACGATTGATCATTTTGTTTTCCAAAGGAAGATTTGAGATTCAGTACAACGTGTTCTCGGGATGAGTTGGCGCAAACCCAGGCATATCCAGGCAGGACTTGTCAAGCGTCCTTGTGTCCCTTGTGATTGAGCCTTTATGTGTGTGTGTGTGCGTGTGTGTGTGTGTGTGTGTGTAGATTACTATTATTTATAGTTCAATGAAGCATCAGACCTGAATGTAGTGGGATGGTCTGTGCTTCCTCTGCTCTATATGTGTTTGGCTGTGAAAATAAGATTATCTAATTTAACAGCACTTCTCTGTAATGGCTGCAGCGGCCTAAACGTTGCGCGTGCACGCACACACACACACACACACACACACACACACACACGCACGCACACACACACGCACGCACGCACACACACACACACACACACACACACACACACTCACTCACCCGCCCTCACATGCCGCCATAAGACTTGAAGTGCTTGTGCATTTTCTTGGCTGTGAGATGCGGGACGAGGCTTCTGCTCCATCTCTTTCCCTCCTCTGGGTGTTTTACCATTCACTTTCCTATAAGCCCCTCTCTGCCAGTCTCTAGGATACCAACCAGTTGCCATGGCAACCAGGCTCGCAGCCGCCTCTGTAGAGCTCTCAGCCTGGCGGTCACCTGACCAGCTAGCTCCTTTGCGATTGGACGCTGTATTTTGGCTCCGCCGTTTTGCATGCAGTTGGCCGGAACGGAGGGCCCCCAATCATTTTTCTCTCCCATCATTTTCATACCTTCAAGTGGATTTTCTGTCTTTGGTCCCATTTCTCCGTCTCTGCTGCTCCTCCACACACCTCAGCCCCCACCGGCCCGCCTGTTAGCAGACCCAGGAACTGAATTACATTAGTTTGAAGCTGCAATAGCAACATCCGTGTGTGCATTTGACAATTAGGATTTGATTGAAAGTATCTGAGGGAACTAATCTGTTACTGCAAGGAGATTAAATTAATTGGTGTTTATTATATTCACTCTGAGTCATATTTTACATGTTCCAGAGCCTGATCTGCCTTAGTCAGTGTTTCAGATAAACTGAGCTACTTTGTGCTCTATCAAAAAGAACACGGCTAATCTTAGCCCCCTTCACAACAGTCTCATGACTCCCTGGTGTTTGACTTGCAGGTTGAAATTAACTGGGTTTCTTTATGTAAAAAAGCTGCAGATCACTGCAGCTTTGATTTTTGCACAATTGCTTGCTTGTGTGAGACTGCAACTAAAAGCTGGAATAATTGTCAGTTTTCTGGATATTTACAATCAAACATTTAATCAGGTCTGGTCATACTTCTGGGTTTCCCCCTTCATTTTCAGTTAGCAAGAAAACGTCTTCAGGTGCTTCATGATGAAACTCAACAGACTTAAACTGTCTTTTAAAAGTTCACTCAGTTTTCTATATATTTGCTCACTTGAGTTTAAAATGTATTTGAGGAACATTTATAATCAGATGGATAATCAGGGATAGCATTGGACATTTTAGACTACAAGTCTAGAAGAAAGGCAGAAATAATTATTGAACTTTATAACAAGCATAAACTGGTGCATTTTATAATTTTTCCCTTTACTAGTTCTGAGAAAAGCAGCTAATAAATCATGAATCATTAGTCAGGAGGCCCTGTTTTTTTTCCACAGCAGTTGTATACTTTTGACACACCTTTGCGTATTTGTGTTGCCTTTCTATGTCTGTATCTGAATCATTAAGGAACCATCACTAATGTTATCCCACAACGGATTTATATTCTATATATTCTTACAATATTTAAAGGGAATGACTGACACAGAACCCTTTTGTGTAGGCTCACAGATAAAACAAAGAACATGCTGACTCATAATTTTTCTGTTTATCAGTTTTTTTTCTTTCATTTCATGCCGACCATTACTACATAAGAATATGCAATTGGTGTTTCTAATAACGTCGCATTAAGATGACAAACACTGCTTCAGCAGTGTATGAATATTAGGGTATAACAAGATTACATTGCTATCACAGCTCAACCTATCAGTAGCAACTGGGAAATGCAAAATGTACTGCAGATCATACGTGGTTAAAGAACAGACCGAATGTCTAAAGAGATTCAAGAATCAGAAAATAAGACTGTATTTGTTTGTTACATTTGTGGCAAATTCATATAGCAATAATGAATCTTGGCAGCAATGTCAAACTCTCGTTCTGTCTTGTGAGCTCCATATTATTTCCCATCTTTTTATGTATCATTACACCCAACAGTCCATACTGCCAGTAAAGTAGGTCAGCACATTGATGCACATTCACTCACTATTGCACCTGCAACACATGCAAATTGGCTCAAGCTCGTTCATTCACATATAGATGCACTTTTCCACAAAAGGTCATAGTTTGAGAATCTGCTTTCCCACCAAACTGACCTACTACATGAATCACTTCTACAGCCCCACATAACTATGGACAAATACTTACCACAGTGTAAGTATTTGCACTGATGAAAAGTTGCTCCAAATCGCCGTCTGTTTGCACAGTTGGCTGATATATGCACACTTTTTGTTGCTGCCATGTTGTCTGTTCATCGCACAAGTCTTAAGTCTTGATGATTTGTCTTAAATTGGTCTCATGAAAGTGAACTTCTAATTTACATGTGCATGAAATGCCACAGATTGCAACATCACTCCAGTAATAAAGGAGCAAGACAGATCCTATTCTGCAGCAATGTTTCTGTCCGAATTCATGTGAAATTGTTTTTTGTTGTTTTTTTACATTAGTGGAATATTGACAAAGTTCTGCATTCATTTATAATGGAAACAGCTGCAGAAGTAGAGAAAGTTGTCTTGAGGTGAATTATGATCTCATGTGGCATCCTAAGGTGTAGTGGACCCAGTTAAAACTGGTTATATAGGATGAGTAAAACTGATTTTTTGTCATTTTTCTCCTTTCATTGTTTTTGCTGCCGTCGCCTTGCAGTCTGTCAGTCGTCGTTTGTTGGTTTTCACATTGATGCCACATATTTTTTTCTCTTTTAGCTTGGCAAGAACAGAGTATTTTGCTTGTGTGACATTTCTTTAAATTACTTCCTCTGGTTTGGTGTAATTGACTTGTGTTGTTCTGGAAACATCAGTCAGCCAGCTGACGGTTTACCACAGATGCTCTGCAGACCAAGTGGTTAAACTAGTGAAGTTAACCAATAAAGTTTAAAAACATTAGCATTTTCAGTTGCGAGCTGTTTTCAGTGTGTGCTGGTGTCAGTGGTGGTTCCACAGCAGAAAACGTCATTCAGGGACCAGTCAGACCAGAGCCCCTTTGCCCTTTCACTCAGATGGTCTGCTTCTTACCTCGATGCTGTTGGTTCACCTCTATCTGACAGTACGATGCTAAACCAACAGCAAACCCATTCCCCTATTCACAGATGATCATCGTTATTCCATATACTGTAGATGTTTGCTTCCCAATTAACATGTTTCATATGAGACTTGATGTTTTAAGTACTTGCTGATGTAAGATGGAGCTCGGCTCAGTCACTGTGTCTGATGATGTGTTGTTGTTGGTTTGAAGCATCACTTTGGGGCAATAAATAAATCATTAGTGGAATCCTGTAAGCCTTTTTCTGTGTTTTCTGCTAAAAGCACCACCATGACTGTGGTACTTCAGGTGTCTTACTAACACACTCAGGTTTTAGGAACAGCAGTACTGAGAGTCCTGGAAATCTGAACAGGTTGCATTCCTTGAGTCCTACTTCTGGCAGGCGCAGAAAGTAGCTGTGAAAGTGGCTGTGAAGCAAAACGAAACGTTGACAATAGCAGAAGGAGCACATCTTGTGCAATTTTTGGGTGTGAAGGCCTTCTCTGTTGCTCCTGTGATTGTTCAACTCATTTCCTTGTCCTCTTTGTCCTGTTTTTCATCCTTCCTCTGCCGAACTGTGGCGACACGTACACCTGCTACTACGCCTGCAGGACTTAACACTCTGTTCACATCTGGATGCAGCCGCTCACTCGGCTCGCTAACTCGCAATTTCTGCTTTTCAACTGAGTTTCAATAGTACAGAGAGACAGTGAGATCACTGTCTGATGAGAACAGCCAGAAGGACATTATCAAACAGCAGAGATGTCTGGTTAATGTCAGCAGACTGCTCCCCTGGGAAAACCTCTCTTTTAGATGACATCCTGTCCTTTAATACAACCAGCAGGAGCTTCCCAGTGGCTGATGTTTAAAGGGAAAATATGATGCAAAATTCACTTTTTGCACATTTTTGTACTTCCATTTGGTTTTCTGCTGCTTCTAAAAACAGTCCAAGTGCTTAAAAAAACAAAAAACAGACATTTTTTGACAATAAGTTAATGTTTTACTGTGCCTGGAAAACGAGCCATTTCAAAAATTTCTAGAATGTAACATCACAAACCAGCGAAACTCATCCCATCACCAAGCAGCCAGTCCAGCACATTTGGTCAGCTGGTTTTACAGCCGTATGCGCGGTACAATGGCTGCTGGAAAAAACAAATGTTTTGTTATTGACTTACCCGCCAGAAACCACTGGCTGCATTCTTGTTGGTTGTGCTTGAGCCTCCATTTCTGGTTTGCAAAGATGTATGATTATACTAAGACCTCGTTGTCTAAGAATTATTTTGTGTCAAACGTGTAATAAACATGTTTTGTGTTGTCCATAAGTCTCATCCCTAACCCGCTGTGAGAAGACAGAGTGGTTCTCTGTATTGATCTGTAGCAAAGGTCTGAAACCTGCTGACCTGGAGCCACAAGTGGCTCCTAATAACTGGCTAAACACACAATTAATGGTTTTGAAAATTGCCACAAAGGTTTTATAGTTTTTCAGGCAGATTTTATTATTTCATTAAATGCTCACAACAGAGTGGCACTAAACATAGCAGTAATATATTTTTAAAATGTGCTCTTTGCTTTATTCTTGAAATATTTCTGACAAATAACTGCATCTTATAGATGAAAATGTATAAATAAGCTTTGTTTTTCTTTATTTTAAAACCTAAAACTCAGTTTAATGGTGATTCTTTAAAATTATAAACTTGTAGATATTCAGCAAAACTAAATTGTCTTTTTTTCAAAACATCTAAAAATTTGCTGCTTTATATTGTTTTTAATAATCTGGACTGAGGGCAGAAATGGATTATAAAGGATGCAGATTTGTGGTTTGTAGAAACCAACCTTCATTTTTCTAAAATGTATTAAACTGAGGAATATTTTCTTCTTCTCTCAGTTTTCCTTTCTCTTTTTCATCACCATAACCCAACAGCCCCTTCAACTCTGTCTCCCGGTTTCCTTCTTGACGGCGTATCAGCCTCTCATCCTATCTGCTGCTCTGTCACTCACTGTCAGTTTCCTCTCCTATTTCCTCTAAACTTAGCTCCAGCTGCCACCTTCTTCTGAAAATCACATCCGCAGGTCCACAGGAGCTGGCTTAACATGAACCCGACACGTCTGTGAGCTTTACACACTGCGCGCTTCATTTCTTCACGTGAACAGTCGATGGTCCCTGTTACACATGGTGAGGAGTCACTGAAACAGGTGGAGGGGCTTATATGTCTTACCTGAGTTAAAACCAACAGAATGGAGATTCATTCTCAGTTGGCATCTCTGGAGATGCTGATTCTGTCCATCATGGAGGAAATATGAACTGAAGGAGAAGTTGTCCTCGTTTTGGTTATTACCAGATTAAATGTTTTGTTCTTTCTTTGATCTGTTTTTGTTCACATCAAAGAAACGGTTAATAAGGTGAAGTAAATGAACCTGGCTATATAGTCTTTTACAATGCGTTGAGTTGAAATTAGTTGCAGATTTCTCTATATAACATTTTGGTAAATTTTTGCCTATTAGGGAGATTTTCATATCTGCCCTGTTAAAAAGTAAAAATGTGACTTTAGAAGCTGAAACAGCCAGAAGCTTTGCTGCTGGACTTAGTGCTGATTGGCTGAACCGCCAAGAGCAGAAAAAAGGGAGACCGTGGATGTTAGCTTCTGTGTTAGCGTTAACTGTGCGTATTAATGCGTATTAAGGTGCAGTTGGGTGACTGTGGTCCCTAATCCCAGCAGTCCACTGTGCTGAAGAATCACTTTTCCCAGACTCTTCAAGTTTGGCTTCAACTTTATTAAATAGATCTTTTTTTGTTCACCTCAGATTAGATTTGAATGTTTTTGAACTTGACAAAGAAAAGGATGTAAATATCTCTGTCTGTTGCATTAGCACTTAAATTTGCTGAAACCTTTGACCGCAGCTGAGTCGCCTAAATGCTTCCTAACGTTGCTTTAAATTGAAAATAAAAACAAACTCCCACCGATAATTGGAGCTCATTTTGTGTATTTGTGTGCATGTTTGTTTGTTGCATTTTGTTTGCATCATATTGCGAAGAAAAAAATTACCACATTTCCTACAGAAAAACCCAAAACCACTGAAAAAAACCACCTCCAGAAATATGCAGGCCGATTACTGAGATCAGCTTTTTACATGTAATAGTTCACTGAGCACAATGTCTCTCTTTCTCTCTCTCTCTCTCTCTCTCTCTCTCTCTCTCTCCAATTATTTCCCTATTTCTCTCTATTTCTATCTCTCTCTCGCTTTCCTGAGTGTTTTGCTCAGCTGCAGAATAACCGGCCAAAGATGAAGCGCCTGGAAGTGATATAATACCGCATAGCTGGAGATCTTTAATAGGAAACTATCAGGCCAGCATGAGATGGAGCAGACGGTGGTTAGAGAGACGAACGGCTCCTGTTGGACTGTTTTTTAGGAACCGTTGTTGACAAAGACGCATGAAGGTGCTGCGCTCTGTGTGTATTAATGTGTGTGTGTGTTTAAGGAGTGGATTTATTCCAGACAGCTGTCCTGAGCCAATACACTTTGTATGCAAAGCATTTTTCACTGTCACTCAGGGTGGCAGGCGAGGGGTCGTCGTCATGACGGCTGAAGGTGAACGGTTTGTTCATCGTTCTGGGATGTGACGGCGCTCATCTGGTTTGGTGGGAGTGGGTTTGATCTCAGCTTGTAGGGGAACACACACACACACAACACACACACACACACACACACACACACACACACACACACACACACACACACACACACACATACACACACACACACAATGGAAAGCAATGGACTTTCCATTGCCTTCCATTAATTTCTACGGTCTAAGCCTCGCTCCTATCCGAACCCTAACCCTTACATACCTAACCCTAATCAGAACTCAATTCACACCTTAGTCCTAAATCTGACCCCTGACCCAAAAACGGCGCTTCCCCTTGTGGGGACCAGGCTTCGGTCCCCTCAAGGAGCAATGGGGCCCCACATCGTAGTATGCGTTTAAAAAATGGTTCCCACAAGGTATTAGAAACAAACACACACTCCGATGAACTGAAAGGTTTTTCCACTGTTTCGGTTTGTTTTTACACATTTCTGATTGTTTTCATTCCATCTCATTCAAAATATCCCAGTCAAGACTGAAATGGATAATTTTACATTGACTAAAGAGATTATCAGGATCTACAAAACCAAAAAACGAGCAATTTGTTTCTTGTTTAGCATTATGGCCACCGAAGAGTTGGATAAACATAAGAGTTTTGGAGCTGAATGAAACGGCAGTGACTTAAACTGGTTTATCGTGCCGTAATAATCAGGATCAATAACTGCAATGGAGACTCACTCAGCACAAAGCTGCACTGCAACACAGATCTGCATCCCATCAATGTATCCTTGCTTTCCTCCACGCTTTGTGTGCACAACCGTAATTACATACAATGAGTCTCTCCTCTCTGCTGCTGAGTGTGAGGCTGAACAGCAGCTCTTTTTCCTCGCTGTCTTCCCCGCCCTGAGTGGATTTTAACTCTCTAATAGCACATACTGTACATTCCCTACATCCGCCGCCTCCGTGGTCGGGGATGGGTGTGGCTGCAGGGAGCTCAGCCAGGGTGGCAACAGTAAGGGACGGCACACACACTGACGGGCCCGCACGAGTCTGAGAGTAAGAGCTGCTGAGGCGAACTGCAGGAGGGCTGAACGCCGATGAAATATTTAATCGCTTTTATTATTCAGTAACTGCCTGAGAGAACGAGGGGGAGGCGGTGGGTGAGGGAGGTTGCGCGCCCGACTCCGGATGCTTCTCTGACATCTCTGTCTCAGATGTGAGTCGGACAGATTCATCCTGTCCAACTCACACAAAGGAAGAGGAGGAAGAAACAGAGGGATGGGTGGATGGAAGAGGGGGTGCAACAGAATGGATGGGAAGGATGAGAGAGAGAGAAAAGAGGAGGAAAATCAGACTAGCTCACCATCCCGGGAAAAGAGGAGGGTTACCATGGCAACTGCAGCCGAGCGCCACGTGATGCAGAGGAGGGAGGGAGAGACGGAGCAGAAGGGTGGGGCGTCTCTCTCCGACGGCGGAGGAGGAGGAGGAGGAGAGCGGGAGAGAGGGGACGGGCGTGAAAAAATGGTTTCCAGAACCAGCAGAAGACCCAAAGAGTCAAAAAACAGATTACAAAGGAGGTTTGAGTCACAGGACAAGTTGCTCCAAAGGCTGGGTTTATTTATTTTTTTGCAAAAATCCAGTTGGCTGGTGAGTCCCATGATGTTTAAAAAGCCAGTTAAACTCATTTATTCACGTTATTTTTACTGGACGTGAATGACCTGGTTCTGTTCTTAAAATGTACCAGTTACTCAGTAAAACACACCAGAGAAGGAAACATCTGAGATGTTAGAAACACAATAATAAAGTCCCAGTTATACAAAATAAAAATAAATATCTGATGACCGGACCTGCCAGGCAGTTATTAAGCAGATCTGAATCATTTTATTTTGAATCTTTTTAGGGGAATTTCGTGTTTTTTTGTTTCTGTTTTTGGAAACCCAAAAAGAGGTTTAGTAACTTTTCTGCTGCATTGATTCATTTCACTTATTTCTTTTCAACAAAGTCTAAACAGATCTGCTAATTGTTAGAATGAGTTAGAAATCAGTTTATTTATTTTACGTATATCATAAATTTACCTTTTTAAACAGTGATCAACCATTTTAAGTGTCCCAGTATATTTTCCTGAAAGTTTGGACAAACACGTAAATTTTCATTTCATCCAACAAAATCACAAAAATGCAGGTCTTTGATCTCGAGTGTTTGTTGCTTTTTGAGTATCGATTCATTCACTGCTGGGTGGCTTTTCACAAACTTAAAGAATTAAAGCAGGAAGCTTGAAAAACGAAATAACAGTTTAGAGAAACCGAGTTGCTTAAAGCAGCTTAAAGGAGTCGATTGGGTCGGGTTTCTGACAGCTGAGCTGCGCTTGTCGTCCCCGGAGACGCCAGGAATCGACTCCTGACCACAACTGGTACAGAAAGTCACGTTGTGCATCTTGTGCATCGGGTCATGACAGGAAGTACGAAGACACCAGTATGGGAGGAAAACTGAATGACCCAAAGCTTCTCAATTTACATGTTTTTCCTTGATATAAATTGAGTAGAAATAAAAACTTTCCCATAAATGAAACTCAGTGCATATTAAGATAAATCTGGTCTTTTAACTTTGGTAGTTGGAAGTGGTTTTTGGGAGGATTTCAGGTATTTACACCTGATGCATTTGGTTTGCTTTAATCAGACCAGAGTTAGTTTTGCTCGTTGATCTGGACAGAATGCACTCAATTCTGGTCCGAACCGACTTTTTTAGTGGTCTTGGTTTGCTTCCAAACAAACTCTGGTGCAGTTCTGGTGTGAATACAGACCAGCCTCGAGTCGAAGCAACTACAGGAAACAATGACTTTTGTTTTAACGCTGCTACTGCATGTAGTGATTGTACTGGAATCCAAAATTTGAAATATCATGTCGTATAACATTTCAGTTTTTACACAGCAGAAGCAGGACTTCCAGGTTTGTTTTCTTCCTGGCACTGGAAGCAAAACAGAACAAGTCTGGAATGTCTGTATAACGGAAATAAAAAACTCGTCTTGAGGTGAGTTTGTGCGTTGGTACAATATAATTAAATAAAATGAATTGAATTGAATTTCTACAGGAATTACAATTAAAAATATTTTACTTAGAAAACAGTGTGGCAAAGATTTCCCTCTGTAGAAAAAGAAAAACTTTTATGAAAACACAGCAAAGCAAGCTGATCTCGCTGAAATTACACATCTGTGTGATCAGAAAACCAGATCATGTGCCTTGAATTTTCAACTGAAAGTGGGACAAAAACAAGTGTTGGAAGATATTTCCAGAATTTCAGTTCATGGCTTAATTGGAAAATAAACAGCCATGCCTTTTTAATATGTTTGAAGAGTTTCCTGGACTTTGGCTCTGGATATTCAGTGAGTTTGTGGTGCAGTGCCCAGTTCTTTAAACTAAAGCTGGACACACACACACACACACACACACACACACACACACACACACACACACACACACACACACACACACACACAGGAAGCTCATGCTCTGTTTCATCTGGTGTCCTCCTCCATTCAAACCCCCTGAAGCACACAACTCTCAGTCCATTTCAGGCTTTGTGTGGCTCTGCTCACACAGGACAGTGGCAGGAAAACGTGGAGTTCTGGTTCCTCCAACTTGCTGAAATCCACTCAGTCTGAGTGGGATCAGTGTTCAGCAGAGGAAGACTCTGAGAAGCAGCTTCGGCTTTTAGGAGGAACTTGTCGGCACGTCCCGGTCAAAGGTCACACCACGGACTCTGGCACTTCAAACCCTGCAGTCCCTCTGGGAAAGAAAAGTCCTCACTGACAGAGCGGAGTCACATTCTGTGCTTATTCTGTGGACTGTGAATAAAACTGGATCTGATTGTATTGCAGTTGGTAAAAATGAGTCGTATTATTTTAAAATAAGCAGTGACTTGTGGTCCATCTGACAGACAGGTGAAGTGAACATGAAAAACATCATAGACATTTTGATGGTTAGATTTTTATGAAATATATTTATGAAGCTGATGCTGATCATGATGGAATGATGAGAGGAAACCCCACTGCGCTATAAATCTGGATCTGATGAAATGGTACTGTAGGGTTTTCATGCTTTTTCTGTATTTTGTCACATTTTTGTACTTTAATGCTTGAATTACATTTTTTGATCTTTTTTTCCCATTACCTTCTTGGGTTTCTGGCCAAAACAGTTGCCTGACAACAAGCTTTAGCGTTAATATTTCACAAAGACGAAGTGGAAATTTGCCTCCCACATGCGTATCAGCAGCCAGGTGATGCTGCTTTGTGAATTCTGGCACAATATGAGTCATTGGCAGCGATGTTTTTATCACTTTGGCTGATAATCACCCAAAGTCCTAAACAACACTAAAAGAAATCAATACTCAAGATGATTGCTGCAATAACTTCCTGCCGTTGCCACATTGCAGAAGCTCGATAAACCAATCATAATCAGCTAAATGACTTTAAAGGAATGCCCCAAACTGCTATTTTAAAAGATTAGAACAGCGACATTTATAAAGGCGGAAATAAATTTCTCCACACCAAAACAAACAACTTCGAGCCACAGTAGATGTTTATTTTAATGTTTCAAACACCAAATATACCTTAAAGTGCATTGACTCACACAGTGGAAACCATCTCTGTACTACACCGAAAGCTCATGACGTCCTTATTTCTGCTCTTGAGGATCCAACCAATCAGCACAAAGTTTCCTCCATTTTCTCTCAAACGGTTTGCAAAACATTTTTTGTGTCAGCAGATTTTACATTCCCTGGAAAAATCCACAAACAAGTTAATCTGCAAATACAGAACCTTATTGTTCATACGGTAAACATGATGCATAACATGATAAGCTACTTTGTGGGAAACTCTGTAAACTATTAAATCTTGTCTCAGAGAAAATGTTAAATCTTTTTGGCATAATTAGAAGTTGGCATTTTAGACATTTGGTTTTAAATACTAACATAAACTGACATGCTGCATTTGGTGACAGGTTTGAAAAATGGCTTTACACAGCAGGACAGAGTTGAGTTCATCTCTGCCATGATGGGCAGAGCAGAGCAACTGACAGGGGAGACGGGAAGGACGAGCAGGGAAGAGACAGATTTGATTGAAAGGAGAGGAGGAAGTCATCGTGAATGTGGCTGGTGTTCAAAAATAGATGCAGAGGGGAAACCGAACACAGCATGGTGAACCGGGCCAGAAGGAAGAGACGGAAAACAGCCCAGAAGTTCTGAGGAGAATCAGAGGAGGAGAAATATGATGCAGCGGGAGGAACATTAGAGAACAAAACAAACATGTCGCTGAGCTGGAATGGAAAGACAGATGAAGGACAGAGCGATGCTACAGAGGGACGAGTGCAGATGGAGGTCAGGATGGAGGGACAGAGGGACGACACGGTGGAGACTACTAATGAGGGACCAGAGGCCCGCTGGCTGCAGGGCGGAGAGGTGACATGTTTGCACATGGAGATGAAGAGGGAGAGACAGGAATGGAGGGAGGAAGAAGAGTGGCAGCTCTGGGTGGATTCTGATAAACCAGTCTACTGGCTCAACTTGGTCAACTGGTTGAACTGGGACTCATCCTGTCATTTCCGCCACAACCTTCCTTGTTTCTTCAGTTTGAACTTTTCTCCTTTGTTCATTCATCTTTCCTTACCTACTTATCTCCTTTCTTTCTTCCTTTCTGTTTCAATCCTTCAATCCCACCTTTTTCCTGTTCTTGTCCTCCCTTCATTCCTTCCTCCCTTCCTCCTCTAATCCCCCCTTTTATTCTGTTCTCCTTACCCCTTCTTTCCTTCCTTCTTTCTTCTCCTCTTTCTTCAGTCCCACCGTTTGTTCTTGTTCTGGTTCTGTTCAGGTTCAAGCTTCATCTTGATTAAATCATGCAGTTCTCATTTAAATCTGAAAACTATGCTGTCCACCATAAATAGAGGTTTTGTTTTATAAAAATTGCTGCATTGGTTTCAGCTGGTCGTTACTGAACTATGTGAGATCATGCAGAAGGTTTTGAATAAATGATGTGGGAAGTTCTGCTGATTGTGTGGAACGGTGATGTCAGCGACTTTAGATTTGAATTATTATTAATATTCATTCGATTAATTCCTCGCTCGTTGCCGACCGAGTTACGATCTGCTGATATGTAAAAGAGCTGAGACCCTGGTTCAGAGAGTGAGGCGAGTTAATATTAGACACAGCGTGGCGAACAGCCGTCCAGAACATAACTGAGAATCTTAGACGTCACTCAGCAGCATGCTGGCAGCAGATGAATGATGCGGCGCTGCATTCTGCAGACTCATCACAGTCATGCACATGTGTTGTAATCGAAGCTGAAGGTGGATCAGCTCCATGTTCAAGTGTGTAACCTTCATGTAGAGTTGTATTATCTCTAAACACTTACAGATTCAGTGACATGAAACTGTCTTCTCACTGAAATATGCAATATAATAAACTTCAGAAAACTGTTTCTCTGCAAAAACCCAAAATCATATTTTTAGTTTGGTTTCTTGTGCAAATATCTTAGCATATTTGAAAGCAAGATGTAAGAGCTTATTTTAAGCAACTATTTCCTTAATATTGATTAAAAAGTTCTAATTCCACTTATACCCAGGGAAGAATGTTATTCGTATATAATCTGCCAGTGGAGCGAAAACTATTTTATGGAATAATTAACTTAAAACAAGTTGGTGTGTCTTGATAAAAAGTGACTTGGTGACATTGGAAAGATGCTTTTTAATGAAAGGTGTCACTTTATGGAATAATCTTGACTTTTTTTTGTTTATCTTTTCTGTATATTTTAAATATATTTGCAATCGTCTTCTGAGTTAAATAGTTAATTTTATTTTTCTGTGAATAGCAGCCAAATATAAGTTTATACTTAATTCTGCTACTTTTCAATCGTGGCTTATTTTTGTTGTTACCTTTTTAGTTAGAGAATGAAATAAACAATAAATGAAACTTATGAGGTAGTTTTATCTAATTTCCAGATATTTGCATAAGAAACTAGACACAAATTCAAGGTAAGATTTTGTGTTTTTGCAGTGTTCAAAAAAATCTGGAATTGACTTGTTGAATTTTACCAAATGGGAACAAAGTTTCAGTAAAGAAGCACTTGGCGTGTTATGATGGTACAAGCCTTTGTTAATGATCTACCGGCAGCAAATGAAGTGATGCAACAGAAGAAGGTAAAAGTGCAAAGGAAAAAAGAAAACCTGCTTATTTAGCCGTTTCCAGCTTGTGGCTCTGATTTGGGGTTAAACGGGGCGATCCATGAGTTCATCAGAGCGGCTGTGTTTAAATCACCTCTGTGCTCAGTTTCAGTCACTTTGCTGGTAAATTTTCTAGAATGTCAGGCTTCACACAGACCTTGACTTCAGGTGGTGTAACACGAGCCTGAGTGCTGCACAATCTAATTATAATGTCTGGCTATAATTACATTTCAATGAAAATCGGCTCCAAATCTGACACACTATCCCGCTCCACTGGCTTCATGCTGAGTTCGATGATGTAAAGCTTAATGATGTATTGTTTTAGTGACAGCAGTTATTGGGTCTAATGTGGATTTTAATGCATTCCTTAATTGATATTTATCTCCTGTCGCTGTGTTATGTCTTTAGGGCTCCGGGTTCCCTCTTTCACGTTCACAGTAACACAGTATATCCTGCTGTACGTTCTGTTTGTTTTTCACTGTGTTGTGTAAATCTAAAGCGTCGCCGACTCGGATAACAAAAACTGTGTAAATCTGATCGCCTTCGCTGCTGACCTGCGGAAAACGGATTAATCCAGGAACGTTTATTTTCAAGGAATTTTGGACGATTCTAGACCCTTTGCATAATTTCTAACATTTTTTTAGTAAAATAATCCCAATGTTTAAGCTCTTGTTAGCACATGCATTACCATCGACATTTAAAATAAATTTTTTTTAAATATATAAAATTAGCAGAATTTTTTTAAATAAAATTGTGGTGAATTTCTTTTAAACATTTATGTGAAATAATGTCACATATAGTACCTGGAAAGTATTAGTGTTACAGGTTTAAATTATTTTAGACAAAATAACGAGTAAATGCAAAAGTGAGTTTCCAAATATTTTTTAGAAAATCGGTGCTTTAAAAGTGGAATATAATTCGTCCTCGAGCAGTTTAGGAAAGCTCTGTTGACGATAGCAAACATGTAAATACTGAATAACTCACTTCAAACAGCTTCATGGTTAAGTAAAATATCTGGACAGAAAGTGAATAAACATGCATCCAAACAGGAATAAAAAGTTTCTGAAAATGCCCAGAAGACCCGGAGAAGCTTAGAGAAGGAAAACCGATGAATTATGGGTGTTTTTAACGTTTAACCCAGTGATTTACACGCCCAGTGAAAAACTTAGCAATGAAGTTTTTTGGCTTGTTATTTCACATACAAAACAAAATAGTTTGAGAAAGGCCGACTTTAAAAAGAAAATCTGTCTATATTGTCTTTTTTTGGGATGTTTTGCTTCTTCTATCTAAACCATGAACATGAAGACAGAAACATCTGTAGGTTTCAAGTGTAGCAGATTAACACTCTGATGTCGGGTGTTTGCGATCACATGAGCGGTTTGTGATGTTGTGACTCGGTGAGAAGTGCTGCGTTGGAGCGTCTTTGTGTGAAGGAGCCCGGAGCGGATCAGCAGCCTCTGGCCCTGAAGGGAAGCGCGGCCGGATCACAGCTGCATGACAACAACCTAAAAACAAACCTCTGCCAGGCTGAGCGAGATGCCAGAGAGCTCCGTCTATTTCCAGCCCTCTGGATCTTCTATATGTGCAGCTTTTCAACAGCCACTTCAGTCTGAATGTCCACTGTAATTATTATTATTATTATTTTACGGTATGCCCACAATAAAGAGTGGTGAAAATAAATCTGGAGTGATGCCTCTGTAACAGCAGCTCTGTTAGGTGGCTTTGTTCAATAATTGCACATGTTCCACTGTTTTCAGGGCTTGTGGCATTTCTTAGAAATAGTTTGCAGCATGCTAAACAATTGTGTTCTGTTTTGTGTTCGTGTTGCAGGCGGACGCTAAGATGGTGTGTGACGTCGTCAGTCGTATGGAAGACACAGAGCCGTACTCCGCTGAGCTGCTGGGCGCCATGATGCGCCTGTGGGCCGACTCGGGCATCCAGGAATGCTTCAGCCGCGCCCGGGAGTACCAGCTCAACGACTCAGCGCAGTAGTACGTCCATGTTTCTAAACCTGTTCTTCACTTGTGAACACCTTTTGGGTCATGTTTCACTTCCTGCGTTTGCCTTCTTCCTGAAACAGTCATTTTTCATTGGTAAAACTATTGCCAGACAACATATTTAACGTTTATTTGAGATTCATTCTCCTGTAAGAACTTTGAGCAAGATGTAACTCCTCCTCTCCTGTGGTGGCGCCGTATCAACAGCTTCTAAAGAAAACGGCACAAAAACCTCTGAAGAAGTCAAGAGGTTTGAGCAAAACTTTTTGTTCATGAAGTGTAAACAAAAATAGGGTGGTGTCAGATTTTAGTTTAGGAAATCTCTTTTGTCTTTGGTAGAAGGTCACGAGCCATTTCATGGCTTTGGTTGTATTTACCCAGAATCCCTTGTGCTTTAGTCCTTTTTCTGCTTTTGGAGCGGTCTCATATTAAACATAACTTCGCTGTTTGTAGCAGAACCATTTAAAGATCTGACTGTTGAAGTAATCATTAACTCTTTTGACAAACAGTAGCATATTTTTAAATCACATATCAGATTTCCATAAAATGAATAACAAATAAATAATTAAAGCTTCAACTAGAGCAACAACAATAACCGTATCAAAGCACATCTCTCCTTGTTAACATCTTTTCTTCTTTCTATGCCTGTTTTAATTCAATTCCTGGTTTTCTGCAAATCTCAGATCATTGAGTTGATCACATGTCCTGAAGCCCAGATCATTTCATTCACAACAAGAATCAAATCAAAGCTTTCAGTACAATAAAGGAGAAGGCAGAGTACTTACTGAACAAAACAAGTAGCAGAGAAGAGGTGAAAAGCATAAATGCATTTTTGAAATTGGCATAATCTTTTTATTAAGTGGAGATTTTGTAATAGCAACATTTTGGGGTAAAAGCCATTAAAATGTGGTGAAAACATGAGACCTTTTAGTTGCAGCTTATTTATCACTTTGTTTGTGTGTTAAATGTCACATTAAAGTTTGATGCACACTTCCTATTATATTGTGGCCTGTGCAGCCGAGCACAGTGCCCAGCCAATGAAACGATAGGGCAGACATCACATGACCAGACCACACAAACAGTTGGCAAGCATGGATTTATCCATCTTTCCTGAGAAACCCCAGAAATCTGATGATATTTCAGTGAACCAGAGATCAGCTGTGTTCAAAACTTTCTGCTCTTATGACTAATGGATATGTAAGCGGTATCTCTGTGCATGGTGCAGGTTTGATAATCATACATGCATGTAATGCGTGTTTTTATTCCATAGAAAGCAGAACGCCGCTGTGTGAAAGGAGTAGGTCCTGCCTGAAGCCACCTCTGTGTGTTTGTGTGCAAAGGCCCTGAGTGTCCTGACCTATTTACCACAATGCACATACTGTACACTCCATCTGCGATTTACATTCCTGCCTTGGTGACACGGCCATAATGTAGGAAGGCGATCACACAACATGCACGTATGCACACTGAGAATGATGTAAAACTGCCACATGACGTAGCTAAATTCTCTGAGCTGGCAATATTTAACAATCCATGCAGAGGCAAGAAATCATGCAGTTTGAGTTGTTTGCAAAAGATTTTGAATTTTTGTTTTGGGGCTAAACACAGCAGAAGACCCACTTTAAATGCTGCAGCGCTTCTGAAGGTGATTATGCTGCGGCTGTAAATTGGTGTAAGAAACTTTAAAATTCTTTTTTTTTTAGAAAAACCATCGTTATGGCCCTCGTTATGGGAAGCAGCTTTGGTCTCCTTATTCTGCAGAAACCTTTCTTCTTCATGCTGCTCTGTGGTTTTATTATGTTACTTTCTGTCGCTTCTACAGAAGTCACAAGTAAATCTGTGTCAGTAAATCACAGATTTACTGAGGGTGGTATCTAACCTTCCCAACCCTGGTTACTAAGCAACAGCCATGAATTCGTTCGGCTGTGGTGACCTTCTTTTAAACAATTATGTGAAGAAACGTCACATACTTTGCCCTGTAAAAGTATTACAGATAGAGCCCTCCAGATTGTTTTTATTATTTTAGGCAGAATAACTGGAGTAAATGTGAAATGGAGTTTCCAAATGATGACTTATGCAGTGAAAGACAAATCTATCCAATCAACCTGACCGTGTGTGAAAATATTATTGCTTCCTTGTTACATCATGTCTTAACTTCCATGAGCCACATTTACTGTCAGGTCTGATCAATCACAAAATCACCTGAAACCAGGAAGTCGATACAATATCTCAAAAAGCAACCTATGACATCATGTTATAAAAAAAGCTAGTGCTGTCAATCAAATGAAAGGTTTAAAAAGCTAATATAAGGTTTCTTTAGGCAGCTCCTGTTTGGAGGTGTAGCAATACAAAACATGCCTATTTGTTTTGGGGTTTTTTTTGCACAGAATGATTCTTGGATAATGAGATTTTAGTTCTGCTCCTTTCAGAATGAACTGTTTTAGCCTCTGTCACTTTAAGTACCATTCAGCTGCTGCTGGCCACGCCCCCAGCTCAACATTTACACTTGCATGTTAAAGTGACTAAAAACAAACGCACAACTATATAACCAAGCACCTTCGAATGAAGAAAGTGGTTTCTGAACAATTAGTCAACAACAGCTATCATTATTTCCAGCAGCCATTGTACCACCTGACCAGATGACCTGGAGCTCAGTTGGGGTTGCTAGGTAACGGTGCAGTGCCTGCTGATTTGTGACGTTACATTCTGGAGGTTTCTGAAAAATTTATTTTTCCTAAACAAACATGAACTTTTCTCCAAAAAACAGTTGTGTGTTTTTGCACTGTTTTTAGAAGCAGTAGAAACCCAAATGGAAGTACAAAGATCCACAAAACGTGAGTTTTACATAATGAGTCTCCTTTCAACTCCTCTGCTTGAGGCAGAGGCAGAATCCCAGCCCAGAGGTGGTCGACTCTCATCCCGGACACTTTCCACTCACCAGTAAACTACTCCAGTTCAGACTGGAGGTGAAGCCAACATCATCTGGAACAAGCAACAATAAGACCCTACGGTTCCCAAACCAGACGGCCTCGTCTCCACGGCAACGCCTTGAGACGCCGTCCATGAATAGGATCGGTGACCTAAGAAGCCCTGGAGGAGTCAATCAAATCATATAACCAAATAAACACAGAACTGGGTCAGAGACAAAGTCAAGCTTCTCAGTTTACATGCTGTAGAGAAAAAAGAGCATCGGAGAGGAAAGAGGATTCTGGACAACCAAAATAAACTGGAATAGTTCAAATCGTTTTCTGAATGCTTCAGCCATCTGAAATTTTACAGAGCGGTTGGGATCATTCTTATACCATACATGGTTGGCTCCTCCAAGTCAGAGGGTGGGATGTGGACCGTTAATGATTACAGAAAATTAAACTTTGTTTCTCCAAATGAACATTTATTAGCTTTTGAACCAATTGGCTGCTCAGCTTGAACAGTAAAATCCTCTCTGGGCTTTAAATCCACCAGTCTTCTATAATTCTGCACATCACCAGTGAAATGAGGCGAGCGCACTCAGGGGTCTGGAGTTAATCAACTTAATGCGCCATGTTGAGAAATATCAGTCTGAGAGGAAAGACTAATGCAGCAGTTGTGCACATACTATATGTCATCCAGAAACCAGGCAGAAAACTTATCGTCCCTTTCCAGGCTGGTTTAAATGTAATTTACGTTGCTGTCTGTGTGTGAGTCCTGAGGCGGACGACGATGCTGAGCATAAAATAATGTTGACGTGAGTGTTAGTGCAAGTTCAGCGCGGCGAGAAGTGGCTGCAGGGTGAACGGCAAGCAGAAGCAGCACAGAGGGGTCAGCCGCGTGTCACAGGAAAGGTCGTGGAAGACAAATGGATAAGTCGAAACAATTACTGACCTTTGACTGACCTTTCTAACTCAATTATCAAACAACTGGAGTTGTAGAAATAGACTGATAGCCTTCATAGTTACTCTGCTCACTGCAGTAGATGGAGAGAGGAAACTTTTCTTACATCTATTGTTGTAACTGTCAGAGTTTGTCACACATTATACATCAGCCTGCAAAATTAGAAAGAACTCTTTGACTTTTTCATGTTTCAGAGTTTCATTGAGAACATTAGCAAACACACAAACAGCAGCAGACTCAAACAGGAGGCAGAAGTTACTCTGGTCACCTGAAAACAAAACAAAACTTCAAAACAAATCATGAGGATATTTTTAAAGTTTTAAAGTTCAGACCTAAGTCCTGTTGAAAGATTCTCGGTAGGATTTACTGACAGCTTTTCTCCTCAATCTAACTGAGTTTGAAATATCTGGGAGAGAGAAATGGGAAAAACGTTTCAGTCTCTAGATGTGCAAATCTAGCAGAGACGTTTCCCAAACACTTACTGTCATATTAGCAGTGAAGGCTGGTTTTAGTAAGAATGGAGTTGGGCAGGTTGAATACATGTCTGCCACTCTTAGCGGATTTACGCAAAATACCAATAATGCTACAAACGCTTTGCTCAAGACTCTATCTGTTAGTGTTTTGACACACGATAAAGGAATTTTCTTCACGTTTTTGCCACCTGAAAAGTCTCTGAAAATAAATTCTTCTGATCCGACGTCAGTTCTGGATGGATTTCACTTTAATTTATTCTTAATTCCCTTTTCAATTTAACTCCTCTTCCTTCTGTTGCATTAATGCTAAGAATGTGTGGGTTGTTTGATTGCTTTGTAATCTAATCATTGCCATTTCACTTTGTAAATTGAAACCTGTCTCAGCATCGAGTCGTCATTAATCCTGTCCACTCACACTCACTGGGAGCAAACAGAGCCCGCCTGTGTAGGATGTGGTTCGTGTCTGCGTTCATTTTCATTCCATAAAACACGCTGTGGTTGCAGATTAATGCCCAGTTGGGTCTCAGGAGGTAAAGAGTGCTTTCTGCTTCTCGTTTTCTTCATCTCCTCCTGACCAGCTCGTCATATTCTTCCTTTTCAAACCACAATCTAACCAATATTTCCCTCTAAAATCAATAGTTCTCATCAGCGAAGCCGTGTGTTTTCCGTCTACCGTTTCTTACTCTGTCAACATATCTTCTCCCTCGAGCCTTCATCTTTTTCCTTTTGATGTAACTGTGTGTCCGCGAGCCCTAAAAGAACATCACCAATCTAAAAATAAAGAAGCATTATATCCATTACGTTGGGAGGACGTTCGAGTGCGTATCGTGTTCATCTCTTCTCTCAGTCCTTACTTCAGGGTTCACCTCTGCTGATGGAGAGCATCGGTAATGTTTGGTTGTTTTGGAGAAGTCATTTGTTACGTTTGCTTCCTCAGAAATTTTTAGAAGAAAACAGTGAGGAGAATAAGAGACGAATAAAACCTGATTGGTTGCAGAAACAGTTTTTAGTAATCAATATTTTTGCTTATGTTGATCTAAACTGATTCGTCACTAGCTTTTTAAATTTGATCTTAAAGCTGCAGTTTGAAACTTGTTAAAAAATGTTTTTCTTTTCCATTTTTATTAAAACAGTCACCACGTCGTATGACACAGGTAAGCTGTGAAAAACCAAACTCTTGCTATTGTTATGGTCAGCGAAAATGCAGACCCCAAAAACAACCAATCAGAGCCAGGAGGAGGATCTTAGCGCTGTCAATCAGCCTCCTGTCTCCGCTGCTCAGTGTGCTAATAGCAGAGATACAAGGAAAACAATTTATCTGTCATCTGTGGTTATGCTAATTAGCCTTAACATTCATGGCAGGTTATGATGAGGTGAATGCCTGAAAAACAAAATAAATGTTTCAGTCCTAATAATTCATTTTCGGGAGATTAAGGTGGAAAAATGCATTAAGCCATCCATCTGCCTTAAGTATGAAGAAATAATGAGCATGAGTTGAACGACGTTAAAAGCAGTCAGACCACCCAGACTGCTGCTACTGGCCTGCAGACTGAACGATGTCTCACTGCAGGTGTTCATGACTCTGCAGACTAAACCTCTCCTGTTTTTCCTCGTCTCTTGACCAGAGACCTTCTGCAATTCCCACTAATTGAGGGTTCAAGTTTAATACAGGAAGTCTGTAGCTACCAGGAACCATGTGAGGAAACTTCTGCACTATTTAAACTCGGGGAAATAAAACCAGGCCAGAAAGTCCAGCAGAAAATGTTTTGTTGGTTTTTTGAGGGGAATCAGAAACTTGCAGTAGCGCTTCAACTACAACACAACGCCAGGCAGTTAGCATGACGAAAAGCTACTGCTGGGTATTATTACTGCAGCCGAAAGTGAGAGCAGCCTCTCTGCATGCCTCTGTTCAGGATCATTTGATTTATAGTAAAAATAAAGGTGCGCTTCCAGGGATATGCCTTTACACAAGTGAACAGGATCGTCTCATCCTCCCTGCCTTTCTTCTTCTCTTCTAAATAAGCAGCTGCTCACTTTGCTCACTGGCAAGGATGTAATTTAGACCTTCAGATAGCTCAGCACCTGCAGGAGAGGTACATATAAATAATGCTTTGCTCTTTAAATTTGAAAAACATTGCTTTTCCTTTGTGAGAAATACAATAAAGATGATGAAGCTTTTTCACGTCATCTGTTTTACTACTGAGACGATTTTCCCGGCATGTTGTAGTGAAGTTGATCTACAGCCTGCAGAACCTCTGAAAGAAGCACATTAACTGCAGTTACAGTGACAGTAATGTAGTAGGTGGGAGGGATATTATCACTGTTATGTAATGTTACCTATAAACCACCTGAGCCATAATATTCATCACCAGCATTCTGATGTCATGGAAAGTAGGTTAGGCCACCCAGAGTCGTTCTTTCTGTTTTATCGACCAGCATCTCAGGGATGCACAGAAAACATAATGAAGTCATTTTGAATATTATCTTTTCTTTTGAGAAGGTTTTGACTGGACTAAAACAATTTGTAGAAAAACAAAGAAATTCTTCAAAGAGCTTCAGAAAGTCTGCATATATTTTGATCAAGACAATGTAGAGACATTGCAGAGAACTGAGATACACAAAAGTTTATGACTTTATGTTATAACAGAATGAAAATACAGTGTAGCCATCATGTACACACTGGGCTCGGCGATGAGTTGATTTTATGGTTTTTGAAGATTTGATTTTTGGAAAATCAGAATTTTTTCACCAATGCCCTCATTGTGTCTCCACAACTCAGAGTAAAATCGTCCTCCGTCTTGTTTCACAGCTTCTATTTATTTAGATTTTGAATTCATGTCAACCCGATAGTATTTCTTTTTTAAATATGAGAATAAAGCCTTTATTACAAGAAGACAGTAATACAAGAATAAAGTCATGTGACAAAAAAATCAAAATAATGTGTTAAAGTCAGCCGATGTTGAATCTGCCTAATATTTGGGATGCGGTTTATGTAAGTTTTGTGTTCAGATTAGTTTGATCTTCTGCTGCTGTTTAACATTTCCCCTCTGTGTGTGTGTGTGTGTGTGTGTGTGTGTGTGTGTGTGTGTGTGTGTGTGTGTGTGTGTGTGTGTGTGTGTGTGTGTGTGTGTGTGTGTGTGTGTGTGTGTGTGTGTGTGCATGCAGCTACCTCGACAGCCTAGATCGGATCGGTGCGGCCGACTACCAGCCCACAGAGCAGGACATCCTCCGGACCCGAGTGAAGACCACAGGCATCGTCGAGACGCACTTCACCTTCAAAAACCTTCACTTCAGGTTGGGATGACCCAGAGCGTGTCCCCCTGCTCCCCACTCCACTCACACCGCAGAAACTCCGCTCTGTAATTAATTAGATCCGATGGTTTAAACAAGTATCTATATTTATGATTCTCTGGCTCTTTAACGAGGTCAGATTCAATTAGAGCACGAAGCGGAGGGAGCGAGAGGCCAGGCGAGAAATAGAGAGGATGAGACTTTGTCATAATTCGGCTGCATATTCTCTCATTTATGACGCAACTCAAACATTTAGAGTGGCGGGTTGGTAAACTGTTAAAGGGCCATTGTTTATCTGGATGGATGCATCATTATGTCTCTTTCTTGTTGTTTTTATCAACAAATCGAAGCTAAAGATGCACGGAGGCCGGTCACAGTAACACATCTTCTTCCATATTTACTCAAATATGGAAGAGAATTAGGGCCAATAAAATGGTATTAATGTCATTATTCTGACATGTATCCTCATAATTTGGACTTTAATCTTAAAATGTGGACTTTAAGCTCAAAATTCTGAATTTGATCTCAGACTTTTGACTTTTGATGGCAGAAAATTAAAGTCAAAATTCTTTTTTTTTTTTTTTTGTAGTGGCCCTCATCCTCTTTTGTACAGAAATGATTATGATTAAAGATAGTATTTAGATTTTCATACCATTTCAACTATTATAATAAAAATAAGGATACGTTTTAATTTCTAAAGAACATTGAACACTGCAAAACTTTTTAAATATCCAAAATAGATACAAAAACACTGAAACCACAATAAGTAAGATGGATAATGAAGTCTTTCAAACTAAAATTGCATTTCACAAAATATCATCATCATCGTCATCATCATTGGGCTTTAACAGGGAAAACAGGCAAGCAGTGCAAACTTCAAACTGGCTGTCAAATGTTTGCAGCATTTCTCACACTGTCGACTTTTCAAATATTTTGAAGGGGAGCTTTTCTAATTTGTCAAGCGATTAGTTGATTTACTACGAAAGGCTCAGAAGCATCTTTGTGCTGCTGGTTGAAGGTTTCCACTGATGCGCCGTCGCTGTGCGTCTCTGAGGTTCATCCTGCAGATTTCCAGCTGGGCTGCTATTATTGGTAGTCATGCGGGGAGTGGGAGGCTCCTCTGTTCCTGTAACGGGTGGGACCCGTCAGCCTGCCTGCCATTAGACCCGTCACACACACGGCTGGCTCCGTTTCTCTCCGGACTCAGGCCTCTCATTCCCAACACCACAAAAACACAACACAGTGAGGCTGGGTGATTTTCTGCTGGGGCAAAATGACGTAATGGATAACATCTGTTGTTTAGACATTTTCCTCTGGGTTCAAACACTTCATAGTTGGATTCACCAACCAGGTTTTGGTTTTTCCAGCTCAAAGTTGCAGGACTGCTAAGCTTTAGTCCCTTTAAAAATATGCATGTCTGTTTTACAGGTTTTACAAGAACATTTAAAATGAGGGGAAAAAGTTATAATTAAATCTTAATTGCTCTATAATTCAGTTCTTTTTGCAGAAAATAAATCATGGCAGCGATGTTGTTCAGAGCCTTGAATTTACAGGAGATTTGTTTTTCTTAACCACATACAGTCAAATATATGCATTCAGGCTCAAATATATGCATACACCTCCATTAATGGTTTGGCTTTTGAGTTTACTCTGAAGATTTTCAGCAGGATTCTTGTTTGTGCCTCTCCAGCAGCTTAATGTTTTAATGTGGAACACCTAACTGTCAGAGTATCAGATATCCTGCGCCTGACCATCAGCTTTAGATGAAGGCAGATTAGTTGGGGTTTTATGCTGGAACGCCAGTGCTGACTGAGACGAGAGCAAAGACTCCAAAAGTCTCAAAAATCTTTAAACTTAACAGAAATTTGAAGCTGTCCAGATGAACAGGTCGACTGTGTTTTATTCTATATTCTACTTGAGTTTCAGTAATTCTGTCTGCTGCATTATTCAAATTATTGAGAGCTTAACTTTGTTTGCTTAATGTTGCTTTTGGAATTGCTGTCTTTTCTCAACAATTTAGTGTTTTGTTCAACTTCTCCAGCAGTTATGTGGATTTAGTTGATGTGCAACTTGCTAATGGAGCATTAGCTCCATGTAACTGAAACACTTTATGTTCACATTGGAGCCTCTGTGTGTGTGTGTAACTATAATCCACTTTTTTCACTCCAAGCTGAGCTGGCAGACCCTTCAGGTGTTTCAGTCCATTAATGCATTTGTGTAAACAGGTTCCAGAGTGGAACTGTGTTTTTAGATGCTAAAATGGGAAGATAGACAGTGTTGCACCTACACAAGCTTTTATTTAGCTGTAAGTGTTTGTTTCTGCTGTCCTGCAGGCTGTTTGATGTGGGAGGTCAGCGGTCGGAGAGGAAGAAATGGATCCACTGTTTTGAAGATGTGACGGCCATCATTTTCTGCGTGGCTCTGAGTGGTTACGACCAGGTTCTGCATGAGGACGAAACCACGGTAAGAACACCTCCAATATTTTACATATAGATTTATGTATAGCTGCTTTATCATTTATAAATGTGGTTTGAGGTCAAATAAATCCGTTTGAACCAAACAGCTGTTTGTAACTTAGTGAGTTGTAACAGCTTCTTGTAGTTGTACCATTTCTAATAGTTGATGTTTTTATGTTAGCGACATGTAGCCTTATTGTCATCTGTGACAAACTTTAAAAATATAAATATTATTGGTAAATAAAAAGGCTTATGTGAAAATGCTCCTGTATCTGACTTATTCAGTAAGTCAGAATGAAATGAAGGATTACATAAATGTGTTTAATAAATATTATCGAACTGGGATTTTATTAACTTTACATTGTGTAATTAATTTATCTGAAAGATAAAAACTCAGATTTTCTATCCATATATATTTGTGCATCTGGTGTTTTTCAGATATTTGGGAAGAAGGGAAAGTTTCTGAAAATAGACGCCATGTGTGTTTTAAACGTAGAAAGTGTTGAGTAAGCCGACAGTAAGCAGACGGCCTGTGGAAAGGCTTCAGACAGGAAAGGATAAATGTCTGCAGAATTCAGGAATAAGCATTTCATTTAGAGAAAGCTTTGAAAAATGATCAAAGTTCATTCAGTGCTGCAACAAGCCATCAGATCAACACCGCTCAAAATCCTTTTTACCTTCATTTGGATTTGCTGAGTATCTTGAAGGTGAAATACGTCATTATTGACCTAAAGCATCATAGTCTGCATTCAGAAATAATATTTGACCAATAAATCCCAGGATCATTTCAGCCCTTTGCCAATTTGTGCCCTCATTTTTCACTAAACCAGTGATTCTCAATCCTAAATCAGGCCCCACTTCGTGTACATGTTTGCATCATTATACACTCTGATATGGTCAACTGAATCCAAAATGTTCACATATTTTTAAATCTTTTTTTATTTATGCACAACAGGAAACAATGGATGTGATTTTAGAAATGGCAACAAATACATCAAGTTTCATTAAGGTCAAACACATGTTCTTAATCGCGCCCAAAATTATTCACGCCCACAAAATCATCCAAAAGTTAAAATCATACAAACACAGGATCATATTTTATTAAACAACCTGCATACTTTGACAAAGTCAATGGGCCAATCCGCCCAGATCTCCGTTTCGTACGTCTGAAATGATGCAAAAGGCTGTGAAAAACAAAAAAATGAACTATTTATACTCCTAGCAGACAATGTGTCGGAGCTGTTATTTTTATACGACTCTCAGTATCCATTAATGGAAATACAAATAATAGTTTTTTATGTTTCTACTCATAGTTTTTGATTTATTGTTTGCATCGAGTTCAAAGTCCTTGACGTTGGAAGGCCTCTTGGCCAAAACCATAATCTTTTGCTCCATCCACAGACTCAAGCCGAGTGATTTTAATCTTTTCTGGTTTGCAGAAGCATGTTCGTTAAATTAAAGGTTAACTCTAAGTAATCTGCCAGTAGCTGCGTTTCCTTTACAAATGAGCAAAACTTTGTCAGTATTCCACTAATGTCGAAAAAAATACATTTTGCAATTGTTTCTGTTGAAACAATTGCAAAATTGTTTCAACAGTTAATCACATTTGTGATTAAAATCATATTTGAATAAGTTTGTTCATGCAATAAGTCATTTAAAAAACCAGCCAATCATCCTCCCTCTACTTCCTGTTGTTGCCTTCAGCTTTTCTGCCAATAGCAACATCCTGCTGTTGATCATGTGACTCATGAAGCACATAAAGAATTTCCTTTGCAGTTTTGCAAAAATGCAATTTTGCAATGGACTGCAAAATTGCAACGGACTGCAATTTCGATACAGCAGAGAAACTGCCTCAAGTTACTGCATTTCCATTAAACCAGTTTATTTCTGTAGACCTAATTTGCACAATTTTAAGGTGAGTGGAAATGCAGCTAATGCTGTGAATATGAGAGAAACTTCGCCTGCAGTCAGCATCACTAGAATCCCCAGGATTGGTTCATAACCACACAGGGAGAAACAATCCATCATGGAAGAAATAAATGGAGGAACTTTATTGACCCATTTAACACAGCCGTTTCTGTAATTGTTAGACATCAGTAAACTGAGGCACTTGCAGTGAAACAAAACTGTGAAGTTTTCACAGAAACCCAGGGATGCTTTGTACAGACCTGATCTTCTGTTATCCATTTTTATTATCGCTAAGCTACAAATCATGTAGGAGTTCTAATTAGCAGACAAATGTTTCTCCTCCGGGCTCCAACCTTCTCTCTGTTTTTACTACCGAAAGCCTCCAGTCCCGCAAAAATATTCCACAATTTGGAAGAAAAAGCGAAGGACCTCCCAGTAATTGGACCGAGGAAGCAACACATGACCCGATCCGGCAGCTTGTTAAACTCACTGCTCTGCTGGAGTTTTAATTAGCAAGCAACTTTTCTTATGATGTTAATCTGCCTGTAACGCCAAGAAAGCAGTGGAAAATGGATTTGAATCCATCTTCACTCCTGGCTATTATTCAGTGATTTTATGATTTTATTTTGTTATTCTGGTTTCCAACCAGACAATTCTACTGATTTGAAAATTATTTATTTTGGTTTCCTTTTTTTTGGTCTGCATTTATTTCCAGCCCAGTTCAGTCCGCTTTAATTCAACTCCAGTCTGTTTGTCTGAATAGACCAGTTCGTTTGCTGAAGTGTGAATGCTAATCGCACTCTGAAGCGCAACAAAACAGCGAACTCTGGTCCACCTAAAAACCTCGGTCTCACTTCATTTGAACTCTGCTGCGGTTTGAATACAGATGTGAACACAAAGTGAACCAGAGACCACTACAGCGCAAGGCATTCTGGGTAAACGGGACCTAAACGCACCCAAAAGTTTAATGCCAGCAAGAAAAATGGTTTGTGGTCTTTTACCAAAGACAAAAAAATAAATCCTATACCTGCTGTGATGCCTTCATGGAACAGCTGGATTTCTGATTCTGTTTGCTAGTTAAGCTGCACAGTATTTACTTTTTCAGAGTAAATGCAGCTGAATGCAAATGCAGACTTTTCAGATTTTTATTTCTAATAATATTTCTTCTCCATCAGAATTTATACATGACTTTCACCTCTTCAGCTCCCAGTAAAACCCAGTGTTTTACTGGTGTAGTTTTTGGTCGTAACGTGGCAAAATGTGAAGGAATTGATATGATATTGCAAGACGCTGAACTTTTCAGGTTAACAGTCTCTCTTTCCCAAAACAGTTTAGGATCAGCTAAAAGAGATATAATCTATAAACCATTTAAATCTTGAACCAGATTGTTAGATTTTAGCTCCAGCTCATATAACCTGCTTCATGAGCTGCAGCAGAGAAATACAGAGCCTCCTGTCTCTGTATTTCAATAATTGGACTCATAAAAGGAACATTTGCATGCAAACAGCCTGAACTTTGACAAAAGGGAGGAGTGTAGTTTTATAATGTCAAAATACCTGTGAAAGGAGCTGTGGGTAAGTAACAGAGCTGATGTGTGTCACAGCACTGGAAAGCAAGCTGAATATTAACTTAGTGGATTAGTCATCTGCTGTGCAGAGCAAAAGTATTTGCCTCCTCACTGTATTAGATGAGACTTAGACAACAGTGAATTTGGCTGCAAAATGTTGTTTCTTTGCTACCAGAGAGCAAAAGAAAAACACTAAAAGCCATAAAACTCTTAAGTTCTTGAGTGGAAAGTTTTGCTCACAAAAATGGGTAACACTTTATTTGACGGGTTGTGAATGAGACTGACATAAAACCGTCATAAACATGGCATAACACCGTCATGAACATGAGTAAGTCTTCATGAATATTTATGACTGTTGTCATAAAGTGTCATTCGGTAAATCATGACACTTTTAATACAAAGTTCACATTATTCAAAATGTCTTCGTTATGACTCGTCATTAACCAAGAAATTATGATCTGACATAAATTTGTTATAAAAGTGATTAAACTTTATAAGCTATACAGTTTTTAAAGTGTAATGTAAAGTAATACTTTCATAACAAATTCATGGTCACATCAGTATCACAAAAAAAAAAATATTTCATCTAAACTTATAAAATTCTTCATATTCATTGAAACTTATCCATTTTGTAAATTTCTTTCATGTTTCCGTTGTTGGAAGATCCTTATTTTACCATCAGATATTAAAACCTTTCGCTCCAGGAAAGTTTTGAGCTGCTTGGTTTCTGTTTTCTCTGCTGGTAAAAACAGAAAAAGCTCCTGATAGGCTCCGCCTCCCAGCTTCTGACTGGTTTCCAATCAGTGTCTGTCGGTACAAACACGCCCTGCACCACTTACTCTCTGTCACTCCCTTCCTTCTTCTTCAGATGCGCATGTACTGTGTTTGGTCGTTGCTCCTCTTCATCGTGTTCTCTGAAATGACGACTGCTGGTTGTGAACGCTGCCTTCTTGCCCTGTGAACACTCTCTCTGCAGCACCGGATGTGTGTTGGCATTAGCATGTCGGGTTGAGGAGGGGAGGGGACGCGGACGCGGGGGGCGGGTCCCTTGCGTTTTTCTGTTCCTTCTCTAAGCTCCGCCCTGCAGCATCTCTGGCTCCTTCTACTCCTCTTGTCACTGTCGCCACCGACTGTCCTCTCTAACCAATCAGCTGTCAGATGCAGATGCTCCACCCACAGCCAGGTATGAAAACCTCCAAATAGGTCGACACACTCACCTTAGCGGCTGGAAGCAGGTCCTCTCTGTGTTTGTTGTTTCCTCTGTTTTATAGCTAGAGATGCACCGATCCTTTATTAATATCGGTATCGGTCCCGATATTGAAAAACATTCTAGATCGAGTATCGGCGACAATGTTCACTATCCACGAAGGCAGATCTATTCAGCCTAATTCTATGCTTTATTATCTATTTTACATTATCTTTACAATTCCTAATTGTACTTTCTGAGCCATTTGAAAGATGATTTGCTGCAGTTTATTTTTACGTTTGACCAAGGTAGTCATTCTGTTGTTTTTCAGTTTCTGCATTATTTATTTTGCATTGGCTGTTTTACTCCTAGATGCACTGACCGAACAAACTAAAGCAGTTTTTACATTTTTGACCAAGCTTGTGCAGCTGTTGGTGTATTTAAGTGAGCTGAATTATCAAACAAATTCCTAGTTTAGTAGGTGTATGTCTGCATTTTAAAAAAGAAAAAAAAGAAATGTTTTGAGTCAATTCAGCCGTTTGGTTTTTTTATTTTATCAGGTCAGCAAACCTCAGATATTGGTCTCGGAAATGAAAAGGTGCATCTCTATTAATAGATCTCTCTTCTTTCTTTTCCTCGTTTGTGAAACTCCAACAGTCGTTTCTCGTGAATCTGGTCGATGGATCCCATCGATCTCTTTCTCCTCAAGTTAATGTTGGATCAGAACCAGAGAGAAACTGCTTTCAGCTCACAGTTTGAAGGAATCTGTCTGTTTTTATTACCTGTTATATAAATAACCACTGAAACATCTAGTTCGTTTTCTCCTTAATCCACCATTTGTTGTAATGCAATGTGAATAATTAGGTGGCATTGATTCACAGAAAACACAAATTAAGCATGAGAAATTTTGTAAAAGGAAAAATAATCAAGTATTCTGGCTTAATGTAATAAACAAGATTTGATACCTCATAACCAAAGCAGCTGCAACTTTAATTTAGCAGCTTTTACATCTGCTCTTAATGTTTCTACTTATTGCTACATTAGAACCCTGTGGAGTTATTGTTGTGATCATTTAACTACATACAGTTCTGGTTTGATGTTTTCACCCACTTATCATCACTGTCATTTTATGATGATGTTTGATTTATTAAATTGTTTCAAATTGATGTGATTAGGCAACGTATTCTGGCCCCACAAGTTGGATTTATTATAACAGAAGATTAAAATTACAAAATTATAAAGTTGCACTGTTTTTATAGTCAAGAAGGGATTTTCCATCTCTTTCATTTTTAATTGCAGCTTTTCAAAATAATCCAAAAGCATTAACCTTCCTAAAGGTTCAAGCTTTGGGAAGACATTTCCAGAAGCTGGGAATTCACCTTCTTACTTCCAGTAACTAGTTTTGATTTGAACAAAGTTTAAAAAGTTTTTATTGTTTAAAGCCCTTCACTAATTACTGGGCTGATTCATCTTGCTCAGTAGCGCCCCTACAGGTGAAAAACTTCACAGGGTTCGTTTTAACATGATGCCGTTAGAGCAGACTCTAACACACAGCTAACATCTCAACATGCATGGCTTCATTGAGCTCACTGCCAGTGAGTCTTACTAATCATTTCTGAGTGTTGCATGTTTATATAAAATGTTAACACACAAACTCGGATCACAAACTGTGGTTTTACGAGGAACTCCCCCAAACCCCTGTTCTGCTTTTTGGATTTAGTTTTCGTTGCAGTTCCTCCTTTAGCTCAGATTATGTGTCCTTTGCACACGTCATCATATTCTGCAGTTTGGAGCTTTTTCTCGTTGAGTTTTGTCCCGTTTGACATGTTCTGATCTCTCTCCTGCAGAACCGCATGCACGAGTCGCTGAAGCTCTTCGACTCAATTTGTAACAACAAGTGGTTTAACGACACTTCCATCATCCTCTTCCTTAACAAGAAGGACCTGTTTGAAAACAAGATCATCAAGTCTCCGCTGACCATCTGCTTCCCAGAATACACCGGTACATCCTTCACAGTGACGGTTCCCTTTATGCTGGATTCTGGTTAAAACATTAGAAAATCACCAACTTGTCTAACCTCTAGGGGAAAAAAAAGTTTCTTTTGGGGATATTTTTTGAGCCATCTTAGCATCTGTTGGTTTACGAGCTCAAATAAGGAATCTGACTTCCGTTTCACACGCTCAGCGAACAGATATGAATCAAAAATTGATGAGGGATAAAGATAAAAGATAAAAGGAACAACATATACGTAATATTGCTTTGTTATAAAGACAAACAAAATATGTTAATCAGGTGAATTATTTCTTTTTTTATTGACATTAGTTCCCCATTATTAAAAAAAATCTTAACCTTACTCTGAAATCCAATTTTTTTTTAAGAAATGAGCTTTTAAGTTGCCTGCAGTTTTCAGTTTGAACCACTAGATGGCTCTCCATCCTGGAAACAAGACCTTTATTTCTTTATGGATTTTAATTTAATATTTCAGTTAACTTTAAAAGTTTACCCACAGTTTATTTGTAGATTTTTTTTTGTGTGTTTTTGGATGCTTAAATATTTTTTCTTGATTACATGCATACATTTACAGTAACATTAGTCCTAATAAATTAAAACTTGAAGTAAAAAGAGCCCAAATGAAAAACAATCTACTTGAGCAGGGTGTTCTGAGAAGTAACATTTCGCTAAATAATATACATAAATATAATTTTTTCTGAAAACAAAACCTTTATATATTGAAATTAAATTAAAATTCTCTTTTTTTCTTACTTTTCTACAACTAGTAAGAGTAGAGGAATCACAGTGGCCATTTCACAAAAAAGGAGGAAATATTCTGCTACATTTTAGACAACAGAGCTGCAGGTTCATGTTAAACAGATCAACTGGGGACTATGAATCCTACCAGGGATGAGCTACAAGAGTAAAAAAAGGAAAACAGCAGAAGAGGATGAAATCGGGGCTCCCAGGGTCCAAACTGCCAGGGCCTGAGTGTGTGAGACAAGAGAAAACACGAGACAAAACAACTAAACATGAAATCGCCTGAGAGTGGGAGGAAAATTAGGAAGAAAAAAAACTGTGGGAAAAAAGGGTCCAGAAAGACAAAAAGCAGCAGGACTGTGAGAAAGAAGGGATTAGGATTCCAAAGCTGTCCCTTCGCCTCTCCATCCCTTCCCACTCGCCGGTCTCCGACCAGCTTCCTGCCGGAGCAGACAGGCAGCGCCTGCTGATGGCCCGGAGCCACCGAGACGTCGGCGACGCTTGGACCAAAAATGACTCCAATCGCTGAGATCAGACTCGCCTTAAAAGCATGAGAACAAAGCAAAGCAAGCCAAGAGCTGGCAGAAGGCGGCGCTCGCCCCAACAGCTAATTATGAACTGGACCTGAAGGGAGCCACCGTGGATTTGGCTCCGGCGTCAAACTTATCACCACACTCACTGTACAAATAATGACTCCAGTGTTTTTAGCTTCAGGTTGTCAGAACTGCCAGAGTTTGGTCCTGTAGCTGCTGGTTTATCATAGAAATCCAGGAGAAAGCGGCGCACTGCGGCAACAATAACGGGGCGTATTAATGTCCATCACTTTCCATTTATTGGAGCAAACTCACAGCTGCAGTTTGTCTCAGAAAGTTGTCCAGGCATCACGTTTATTAAAGCGCGCTGGCAGTGAGCTCAGCACACCTCAGCACAATGTTTGCTGAGCTCAAGAGTCAAAGGTTCGGTTTCCAGAAAGAAAATCACAAAATAGCGCTGATGGAGGAAAAAACGGGGATAATGGGAAGTAGGAGGCAGTTCACAGATGCTTCAGATGAAAAATGCATCAAAAGCTCCATCGTAACCACGGTATCAAAAACAAACTAAATAATGAAATCTGAAACATTTTCATTAACAGAAGTAAAGAAAAACAGTAATTAAAAGGGGAAACTAGCTGGAAGTATATTCTGCATATATTATGAAAATATGCTGAAATTGGAATTATAATACCTTTTGCTTTTTGTTTATGAATTTATTTATTAGTCGTTCAAAGTGATTTTTTTCCCCGTACAAGTAGTTTATGTTAATTGTCAGGAAATTACAACATTCGTCGTCTTGCTGGCGGCGATTACATCAGTTCACAAAATGACGGCTGGTCTGAAACATGGCCACAGCAAAAGTTGGGATAAAACGGCATTAAACTACATTTTATGAAAACAGTATCTTCTGTTGCGTACCTATTGCCTTATCGATGTACCACAACATAATACTGCACCTGAAAATTAACCAAAGTAGAAAATAACTAAAAACTAAACTAAAACCAAACTAATAAAAACTAGAAACTAACTGAACTACTTCAGTTTGTTTCAATTAAAACTAACTGAATTAGACAAACAAAAAGTAAAAACAAAATAAAACTGAACACATTAAAATCTGTGAACCTGGTCGTAACTCCTCCTTCTTGTCCTCTGGGTCTCATCTCCAGGTCCAGATAATTACGAAGACGGGATTGCTTACATCAAGTCTCAGTACGAAGGCAAGAACAAGTCGCCCAACAAGGAGGTGTATTCTCACGTGACCTGCGCCACGGACACCAACAACATCCAGTTCGTCTTTGATTCTGTCACAGACGTCATCATAGGCACCAACCTGCGGGGCTGCGGCTTGTACTGACCGGATGCTTTTCCTTCTGTGGTACCTTGTTATGTCACGTGTTTTGGGCCAATTCGATTGGTCGTCCTGTGAGAGTCGGTCAAATGCTGTCCTCCTTTACTACAGAGCAGACTGTTGGTCCAGCTTGATTTAACTCGGTTGGTTGGTTGGCTGAAATTTCTGCTTGTTTAGTCCTGAACCAGTCCCGCTGTGTACTGCTGTTTTTCTGACCTTACCTGACCCCAGTTCCCTGTCCCAGCCCCTCTGTCTCAGGCCTTTATACCACGCAATGGTGTCTTGGTTCATTCTGTAAAGGGGCAATCGTGAGAAAAGCTTAACAAGTTTGTTAGATAAGCCATTAATGCATACATAGTGTTGTAAGAAATTTCCATTGCTTAATGCTTCACTCTGTTTGGCCAAATATCACGAGATTCCTCACCAACCTCGTTCAGAATCCAACATGGCCGCTGCATGTGTATTCGTAGCTCCTATAATTACCTGATTTTTTTTGCATTACTGAGTTTGCATTTCATTGAATCAATCACACACACACACACACACACACAGAGAGAGTACTCTGCTATCTTTGTTATGGTGACTGAACACAGCAGCAACCAGACGTTTGGGTTGTTCTGCTCTCTGAAGACAAACGTAATGTCTGCGGTTATAACTGAACGCTCCTGCATTAGCTATGTCTTTATATTTATATATTTTTTGTGGAACGTGACTCCAAATTATTCAAAACAAAATGTAGCTTGAGAAGCTAAAATACCTAAACGTGAAGCTCATTGACATCGTTTGCAAAGCAGCCGGTCCTATTTTTCCTAGATTAGCTGCAACTCCTGAGAGCAGAAATGAGAAAAACATCTGATATTCTGCGGTCGTGTAAAGACTGTAATAATATATATTATGGTATATTTGGTGTTTGAACTAATAAAGTAGGGCGTTATAAACATTTTAGGGGACGTTTTAGCTGTTGGTTGTCGGTTGTGCTCCATGTTTGATATGAGACATAGGACCTTGCAAGAGATCTGAGAATCAACCCTCTTTTAAACAAAGAACATTATTATTTAAAATCTCCCCTTTTTAACCAAAAGTAAATACTTTCAACTCTAATATTCCTTATTACATATTTATCAATTGTGTGTTTTTGTTTTTTATTTGTGAACAATTAGGATGTATGTGGAGGAAAACAGGATCTGAGCTGGGAGGAGGTTGCATCATTGCCTCATGTTGCAGTTTGAACGACTCCATTATGAAACCTCTTAAAACAAAGGGCTAGAAAAGCTGACTCAGCCCGGCAGCTACAGATGGTGGCTGGATGGATGCATCGATTTCTCCCCGCCCTGAGACTACAGCCATTATCTGAGGCTGCTCTCTGTAACATTCCTACTGTCTGCCGAAAAAACCCAGAGCTGAGCTTTGGAAGGCTGAAACCTGGAGCGAGTAGATGGCTGGGATTTGGGTTCAGACTGAAGATTATTACATGTTAATGTAAGGTAGGAGTGGCTGTTTATCATGTCATTTATTGCGATAAAGTTCCAATTGATGTCTATTTACCTGCGTTTTTCTTCGACCAAACAAGATGTCAAAATTAAATTGTTTTAATAAAAACGCCACTTCTGCAAAAACTCAACTTTCAATGAAAGGATTTGTCTCTATGAGGCGGAGATTTTTGGTAGCATCAAAACGGGTTTATTTTTCCAAACTGTAATGGGAAGATTTTTTATGCATCATGACCAACAATCAGATGTTGCCACCGGCACAAAGAAGATGACAGGAAGTAGTTGGAGGATAATTGGGCAGCCATGTTTTTAATAACTTATCACATGAACAAACTTATTCACGTGATTTTAATTGTTTTTTTAATGAAAACTCTGCAGTAGCGAAATGCGAGTGGATTTACTGCCGTGTTTCGTGCTTCATCACTCCCATCCTCTGCCTCACTTTTAACCAGGTAGATGACATCATCAGCTCATCTTTCCACATCTGCGCCAAATTTCCTAATTAGCGACGGAGCGCCCCCCGAGGCTGTTGATCGGCCTGCTGTGCATGATTCTGCTTGTGGATTTTCTGTGTCTGTGTGTGTTTGCAGATTGCGTACAGTTAATGGTGTGTGTGTCATTTAGCAGAAAAGGAAAGGTCAGCTCGCAAACGTGTGTGTACGTGTTGTGTTGGGAGACAGCATTAGCTCAGGGGTGCAATGGTGGAGTCAGTATCTGTGGATTAATTACCCGCAAGGCACCTGTCTACCCTTTACGCTAACACAAACACACACAGCAGCACAGGCACTGAACGCACGGAACGGCCCTGGGGTTTTTAAAATGTCGCCACACCTTCCTTTGCCAAAATGTTCCCATCGTTCGTAGCTAAAAGCATCAGATGGATTCTGGTTGATTTGGCAAACAGAAAATCTGCTGTTTGTGTAAGAGTGATGATGCAATGTGTCCTTAAAATCTCTTGGTAGGATAGGTAGTGCAACAATAATTAGATTCTTGTTCTTTATTATTTTTTGTTGTTTATTCTGTGGATTCAAATTACCTAATTTTAATGCACAATTAAGTAATTAAAATGACTTAATTCTGTGCGTTAAAATGATTTAGTAATAAAGTTCTCCTTCCTTTTCTATGGAAGGTATTTTTCTAAATCCGCAGGAGAAGTTGCTTTTTTTTTTGTTTGTTTTTTTTTAATGGAAACTAAATTGTTAGGATGCAGCTTATTGGCAACATTTTTCATCAACAAACATTGATCTTGTTAAATTTTGCCTTAATTTTTTGTTGCTGTTTAATCTCACTGAATTAAGCCAGAAAAGGCTTTAAGATAGGATAGTAGCAAATGAGTGCAGTTTATTAGTTTTGTTAGTTTTTTGTTTTAATGCCTAACAGAAAGATCTGTCACCAGTTGGAGGAAGACATCCTGCTGAATTTTCCATTTATGTGACATTCTATAAATGTTCGCAGTGATAAAATAAAAGTCTTCATTTTTATTTGCCTCACAGCAGAAAGTGACAACATCCTGTTTGAGCTCCAGCTCCTTGATTCTGGCAGCACTGAATGACATAAAGGTGTTTTTTCAGCTGTTTTTGATCAGTATTATTAATTTACCCCCAGTTTGCTTCACAGCATAAATATAATTCGAACCTAAATGATCTAATATGTATTTTGTACATCCAAATCGATTAGTGTAAGAGTTTGTGAGTTGCAGCTTTTAAGCATTTTGCATGTTTTTGGTTAAACTTGTTTTCCAGAACTGAAATGTCTTTGCAGATGTCTTAGTCTCTGGTTTATTGCAAACATTACGAAGTGACATGTGGTAAAGTAATTGTAGTTTACCTGATGTCATCCATGCACCTCTCAACATGGCTCCTATTGATTCTATTGATCTTAAAAGTTTTTAAAAGCTTTTGATAAATGGTTTTAAAGTCAGGATGCATAGAAGGATTCTGCAGGAATATCTCAGAATCAGAGGCTGGTCATCAGTCTCTCACAGGAAACCAAACATTGAACTCGTTAAAAAAAAATCCTACATTTTCATTACTTTTTTATTGTTATTTCCTATATTTGCATTACATTGCAGGGAAACATGACTTTTATGCTGCACACCAGTTGCTAGTTCTGGAAATCTGGAAATAATGTAACAATCAAATTAAACTTGTTTGAGAAATTTCTAAATGTTGTTGACTAACTTGCTTAAGTATTACTATTAGTCCAAATTTTTCGCACAATGTTTGTACGAATGTTTCCTGTCTTGCGATGTCGGTTGGGCCTTCCTGGGGCTAAACACGAGGAAACGAAGCAGAATTTCATGTGACTTTTGATGTTTTGTGTCCACTGGGATCAGTGGTGTGGGATTCACGTCGTTCTGCCTCGTCATGACCGGGTCCGTTACTTTTCTATGATGTTTTGCTTTATTTTTTGGTTCCTTTTTCAAATAAATAAGAAAGTCACCTGACTATCTGATAACTAAATTTTAGTGCCATATCTAATCTAATTATTAGTCAAATAAATAAAAAGTAGATAAACTCAAGTTCCACTTTTAGCTTCAAGCATCAGGCATGCTAAGGTGAGTGAAGCACCTGGGCTGTTTGGTGGGAAATTACTAACTTTTCTTCCTGAATCATTATTGCTGTGTTTGAGTCAGAGTTGTTGATTCTGTAGCAACAGCCCAGCTGTGTGTAAACATGGTGTTTATGAGCTTCATCGGCCATGTGGCTCATTTTCTGGCGTGGCTGTAAATCCTAGCTGAGCTGGAGGTCAGATTATGTTTAGTTAAATGGGAGCAGATTAAGTCAAACAGTCTGTTCCTGTCAGGATTCACAAAAGTTCTTATATTTTCATTGTTAGTCTTGCCTCTTCAACCAAGTTCAGTAATTATTATGACTATTTCTAATCGGAAAAAAGCCTCCCCATTGTTGTCATAGGGAAAAAAATGACATGTGAAAATGAGACCTGAAAGACAAGTCAAGACCTGATGCCTTTTACTGTCTTTAGCAATAACAGCTTAAACAATTTAAGATTTACCAAAACCCACATTACATGAGGAAATGGACCAAAACATCCCAAAGTTTCCAATTAAAAATGTATTAGTGAAACCTTTGGGGAGTCTCGTCTTACAGTTTATTCAGTCATAACTTAAAAGTATGTCTGTATAAGAAATACAAGCCTTGAGTTTTGCTCATCTATCCTTTACTGAACACGTAGAAAGTTTTTTCTAGAATAAGCAGTGAAGAACCAACATTTCTTTGCAGTGTTTGTATTGATTAAACGATGTGATCTGCTCATTCAGCTTGACCTTCCAGAACATCCAATTGTTTCTTGGACATAAAGTGCCGCATTGTAGCACTAAAGCAGTTAGGGGTTAGTAGGATGGAAACAGTGCTGAGAGAAGAACAATGAGCCAATCAGTGTGTCGGTGTGTAGATGTGTGTATTGGGGCCAAGACCAAAAAACAAAACGTGATCTTTGTTAGTACTTATCTAATCTGTGTTGGCTACCTAAAATAGGGATTTGCGGGTGATGTAGTTTATCTGTCATTTCTCTGTGTAGATCTTAAATTCAGATAAAAAATGCTGCATGGCTGCAGCACGGAGAATTGGTTGCATTTGTGCCGCGTTTCATTGTTTGTTTTTGCTCTACAACAGCAGCATAACAAGCTGCTGATGTGCCTCAGTGCTGCAGATGAAGAACTAAACCAAAGTGCCAAATATTTTCCTTATTGGCCCTAGAGCAGCTCCCACCGTGACCTTGCTTGCATGTCCTTACAGTATGAGCGACCTTCTGATTTTCAGTCCCTCTTTGCCGTAATGAGCACTTGAGCCGAGGAGTCGCTCGCTCTCCTGCAGGAAGCCTCCCGGCTGCAGATTGAACTCCGGAGCATCAACTGCACCTTTTCTCATCACACCCATAACCCAGCTCTCCTGTTACCATAAGTTAACTCTGTCTCCATGCCAACCAACACTGTAAACACTGTCCAGGTACTGCAAACCTGCACAAACTGTAGATGGATGTGTATATACTGTATGTGTGCAAGTGCTAAACTGTTTGTGCTGTAACTCCCTCTCTGTTGATAATTTATTGAACATTGTATTTATACATGAGACAGTGATAATAAAGCACCACATGAGCAACCGGAGATGTGTGATTATTTTCCCTCCTAAAATGTTTTTCCTGGATATCAAGAAGTTTATTAGTGTTGCTCTCGTTCTTCGCTTCTCTTCCTCCGATTTCTTTTTCTGGGTTTGTCTCTTTTTCCACAGCTGTAATTATTTATTAACAAAGGATTTCTGTAAACAAGTAAAACAGCCGCTCGTTTGAGTGCGAGTCAAATGCGAGCAGCATAAAGGCTTAGGAAAACGTTGAAGCATTAATTCTAGAGAAAAGTTTCCCTCTTTGTTCTCTCATCACTCTTTCGCTCAACTTTTAATAGTAACATGTTATTGTGTAAATCTTCACTTTTGTTGAGTTGCTGTTAACTTTAAAAATTTCCTCTTGTTTCTCATCTTGCTGTCATCCGTCCTCATCATCCCGTTCTCCTGTTTGCTCCCGCTCCTCTCACCGTTTCCCCGCTCCTTTTCTTCCTCGTCTGCAGAATCGCATGCACGAGTCTTTGATGCTGTTTGACTCCATCTGCAACAACAAGTTCTTCATCGACACCTCCATCATCCTCTTCCTCAACAAGAAGGATCTGTTTGCAGAGAAGATTAAGAAGTCTCCACTCAGCATCTGTTTCCCAGAGTACACAGGTGAGCGATTTCGTTCACTTAAAGACGCAGCATCACATTATTATGATGTTATTCCCTCATCAAAAACATACATGGAGTGTTACCTTGATTCTTTCATGCATTTTTCAGAAATGCTTTAATCACCATTGCAGTTATCAAACCTATTATTTTTTCAATCACAGCTCCATTTTCTCATTATAAAAAACAAAATCAAGGTTTTTTTGTTGTTTTTTTTTCTTGAGGCAGCAGCTTTACTATCCTATTAATCCGCTGAAAAAATGAGACCTCAAGCTTTCTTTGATGAGAAACTCATTTCATGATCTCCTGATCTGGAGACGTCAAAGCTTGAATTGTTCAAACAATATCTTTATTTGAAGCATAAATTTCTGCTGCCAGCAGTTTTTAAGCTGCAAACATTAAAGTTTCTCATTCACAGGTTTTCCCTGATCTCCTGTTGGGGACCTTAAGCAGGAACCTTTTTGGATACTTTGCACCTTAATCACCACTTTTACCTTCCCAAATGATCAAGTCTTTGATTCTAAAATTGGTCTCATCAAAATTATAAGTAGCTGTTTTTTTTTTCCTGTCATATGTCTGTTATGTGGTCAGGACTTTTTCTGAGCATTTGTTTGAAGTGATTCGAGTGTTGGTCCAGTAGAACTTCTCAAAATTCGATTCTGATTCAGACTTTCTTTCAAATGTATCTATAACTGCTTAAAACTGCTAAATAAATTGCAGTTTCATTTGCAATTGAAAACTGCGATGAACACAAACTTTGAGTTGTTCATCGCCTTTGGTCAGAGCTGCTTTTATGTTTCAGCTGTTCTGACTGCCAGCGATGGTTTCATATTTCTTGTTGGGACAGAAAATCAATTTTCTCCAACAGCTTTTGGCAAAAATGCAAACAAGCTCATTCAACTAGACGTACTCTGGAGATCAAACTGTGGACCTGAAGCCTTAACCTTAAGATTGTTCGGTCAGAGAGCCGGGTGGTCGTCCTGATTCCATTTAAAACTGGATACGAAAGCAAGAATGATTGATCTTTACTGTCTGAGGGAGATTTCCTGGAAATTAAAAACCTCAGGTCTGTCCTCTGATTAACAGCTGCCTGATTGAGGGCATTAGTTGTGCATGAGACCTTCAGATGCGGATTTACTGTCTCTGCATTATAAACAGTCTGAAAAATGTGCCACTTTAAATCTTGCGGTATGATTACAGCTGCAAGTTAGTCTGCAGCAGAGAGAGGGAGATCGAAATGTTTGGAGGAACATAAAACCTCGCTTCAAGAGGAGATTTACTTTACTGCATTTCCACAAGTGGAGAAATGATAGCGAGTGCAGGGAGGAGAGGAAAGTTGTTGACAGTGAGAGTCTGCAGAAACAGCAGAGGGAAGCAGAAAGACTTCTTGACGTGGAAGTGGGAGCTAGATGTAGCGGTGACGGATAAAAGCACTGTGAGTAATAGACGCGCGTGGTGCGCTATGATAAGCCTCTTCACACACTCACCCGTCTCTCACGCTGCTCTGATAGTCACACTCAGCCGTTCTGACAGGTTCCACCTTTTCCTTTTGCTGCGTCAGGTTCTCCCTCTCTGTCCAGCCGAATGTCTGAACACTCCTCATTCTGATCCCTGGAAATGCATTGTCTGATTTCATTTAATATGACAGAAATGCTTGGGTGGATTAGGAGGGTTTTGCAGCTTTGCATCCTTAAAGGAAAAGTATTATGGAAAATTCACATATTGCACGCTTTTGTACTTTCTTTTGGGTTTCTGCTGCTTCTAAAAACAAACCAATCTGGAAATAAGTTGATGCTTTTTGGTGTCTGGTTTCAAAAAAACCCCAGAATGAAACATCACAAATCAGCAGGAACTGCTCTGCACCCAGCAACCCGAGCAGAGCTCCACCGCATTCATTGAGCTGGTTTTACTGCTGTGCGTTGTACAATGGCTGCTGGAAAAGACAACATGTTTTGTTGACTTATCATCCAGAAAGCCACTTGCTGCATTCATGTTGATTATGCAGGAGGCTCCACTTCTGCTTCTCAAAGATGTACAGCGTGGCCAGCAGCAGCTTATTTGGATTTAAAGTGACAAGAGGCCGTAAATGAGCTCAAAATGAGTAGAACTGAGCAGACTAAAATCTTATTATCTAAGAATAGTTTTAAGCAGACAAGTTTAAAGATGATGTTTTGTAAAGACCATAGATTTATCCTAACCTGCTCTGTTTTCTGCTCGTTCAGGACCCAACACCTACGAAGACGCGGCAGCTTACATCCAAGCACAGTTCGAGAGCAAGAACCGCTCTCCAAATAAGGAAATCTACTGTCACATGACCTGCGCCACGGATACGGGGAACATCCAGGTCGTGTTTGACGCTGTGACCGATATCATCATCGCCAACAACCTCCGAGGGTGTGGCTTGTACTGAGCGCGCCCACACACACCCTGGACCCCCCTCCCTCCACCCACCATCACCCTTCCTCCACTTTTCTCCCATCCTTCCTGTCCTCCTCCTCTTCCTCCTGATCCTCTGTCTTGTTCCTTTGGCACTGCTGTGGAAATGATGATGGCGATGATGATGATGATGATGATGATTCTCTAAAGAAAAACAAAAAAAAAATCCAACTAGGTACATATTAATAATGAGGATGATTTAAAAAAAATAGGCATACATGCATATAAATATAAATATATATATAAATCTATCTAATGTTTTTGGTTCTTGTGTCCTCTCTGCTCTGATTCCCCCCTGATGTTTTTTTTTTTTGGGTTTGTTGCCAAGCAAACAAAATTAGTTTTAGTAGAAAAAAAAACCCCAAACCTGCAGCCTTGAAACATCTTGAACAAAGTTGAGGAAAGCCTTCGTTCCCGCTCTCAGTGGTCGACTGTGTGATTTTTTTTTTTTTTGTTAACAAAACCGAAGCCTGTACTTTTTTTCTTGCATACTTTTTTATGTTGTTACTTTGACGATGATGATGCTGTTTTATTTCTTTGATGATCGTGTGTATATTTATTGAGTCTGTACACTGATTTTTCTCACCTCTCACCTGCACTTCATGTTTAATCCTGGTTGTTTTGGGCTGTTTTACGGATTATTAATACTTTTTTTATTTACAGAAATATGTGTATATGTGAGCAGCACTAAAATGCACCTGACAAGTTGGATAAGAACGTTAAAAAAAATTCTGCTAAAACTGACTTGATTATTTTTGTTGTTTACATTTGAGAAGACATTTTAAGATGTTCCTTTTTTTTTTTGAGTAATTTTTAACATCTTCACATTCAAAACCCAGTTTCCACCCAGGATCCCCGGTTTCCTGTTCCCATAATCTGGTCTTTGTCATTGGCCAGCCGCCGACCAGTCGGGCTCGAGAGCCAACAGGAAACTTGCTTACTGACTGAATCAGTGCCGTGTAACAGAGGCACTGCGCTGTAGATAGCTGCGCTTTTAGAAGCAGGTAAAACTCTACCTTCCTCCCCATAATAACCTAATAACATTCTCCATTTAAGAAAACTAATTAATTTATTAATTTATTTATTGACCAATCGCCCGCCATCCTCTCTTTCCTCGCTGTCGACTCTTGCATGGCGCCCAGGCGTCAAGATTTGACCCTTCCCCCCTCCTGTCCTTTTCATTCTCTTCTTTTCCATTCCCAACACAAATAGCATGAGTTACTCAACTTTGTATAAAAAAAGACCAGTTAATTGTTAAAACTTATAAAGCTGCTTATGAGGGAAAAAACACTTCATAAAAAGTGAAAATTAAATGAAAAAACAATAAAAAAAAAAAAAAATGTGGAAGCAGCAACTGAAGGGGAAAGCTGATTGGTTTCTGAATGGGGGGGTGAGGGATGAATTATGAGAATATGTCAGATAAATGTGAGTTGAAGTTTCCGAGCAGGAACAGCTCACATGTGAAGCTTCGAAGTGAAGAAAAGTTTAGATTTTTTTCTGCAGCGACACAAAGGGCAAAAATCTCCCAGAGAAAAACCGCCTTCACCACAACACTGACCGGCATCATGACAATTTCTCGTGATTTGTAGCTACGGAACGTTTTCTTTCTTCATTTCACATGAGCCGACGTTCGGTGGACGGTTCCGGTCGGACGGTTCCGGTCGGACGGTGAGCTGACGAGGAACCACGGAGAACCCGGTGTTGCTGTAACGCTCCGATATGTGCCCCGCCCCCAAACCCCGCCCCCAGGCCCAAGCTCCGCCTCCTCTGCCTGTTTCCCTGCATTAGAACCGTCTCCTCACTTTAGCCTGACTCAGAACGATTAAATATAATATTATAACAATATCTATTTTTTATTATTTCTGGGGGGATAAAAGAAAAACACTCTTTTTGTGGGGGAGAGCACGTTTCTGGCTGCATCCGCTAGTTAGGGATGCCGCATGTTAACACATCGGCGCTGTATAAAGTCATGCTCCTTCTTCTTCTTCTTCTCTATCTCTTTTCAGTTTAGTGCACACCTTCCAGGTCTATAATGAAAAGCACAGTTCTCACCTCACACATACACACTCGCTCACACTCACACAGACACACAATGAGTAGATTTGGAAATTTGTTATTTATTCATACCTGATCTATGTTTCCCCCTCATCAATCTATCTATAGAAACCTCTCTTTCTTGCCTTCTTGATTTCTAGTTTTTAAAAAAGAAAAAGCTGTGTATAATGACACAATGAAGCTGTTTTTTTTGCATTCTGTTCCTGTTATCCTCATGATTTATTTTTTTCTTACCTACGTTCTGTTCTTTACCCAGTGAATGCTTTTTTTCTGTGCAGCTTTTTCTCTCTTTCTCTCCCTCTACTCTTCTTTAGTGAATGGTTGTTATTTCATGTGGGATGTCCGTGCTGGAAAAACCAATCGAATGTAGTGTTTACATTAAAAAGCCACTGTTTTCATGACTACAGAAAAAATACATTCTTGTCTCTGATTTTCTGACTTTCGGCTGCAAGAAGCGTAACACATCGCTGTTTGTTTTCTATTCAACCTTCAAGTGACTAAAAAATTCAACATGTACAGATGTGATCAAAAGTTTCCATCATGAGCATTTAATACTTAAACCTTCTTTTTTCAGGGTGGATAATTATAGAAGGTATGGTAGCAACACTTTTAAAAGACTATTTTTTTTCATTTCTTCTCAAAGAAGAGAACAAAACAAGATCATTCTGGACAAATATTTGCTCTTTTATTTGTTATACTTCTGTTAAATTAAAGTGAACCCCTGAGACTTTCTGTAAACATGTATAACTGTCTAGCTTAAAAGTTCAAGAACAAAATATATCTCAATTAATATGCAGCCGTGCACCATGTGTAAGGATCTGGAGTTTTCTTTTGTTTTTGATCAAATATAAAACAAAAAAATATGAAAGGACTAAATGCATTTAAATAGCACCAGAATAACAAACCAGAACCAATTTCACAAGTCAAAAGTATTTTCAGTTTGATTTTCTAAAATCCCAAAATGTGATTTCTTCACCTTATTAGTAATAACTATAATATTTAAAAAGAAGTTATATTTTTGTTTAGGAAAATTATTATAGATCAGTTAATATTTGCCTTGTTTAAAAAAAAAAAAAAAGACATCCAGTTTGAAAAAGCTCTGATGGGGAAAAAAATGTCGTCAGCAAGAACAATATATGAGTCATCAAAATCTGATTCAGAATGAAAATTACTGAACCGACGAGGTCCAGTTTTCCATCAGGTTAAAGCAGCTGGTGTTAGGACCAGGAAATGGTTTCTGGATGGTAAGTCAACAACAAAACACTTGTCTTTCCAGCAGCCATTGTGCAGTGCATTCAGCAGTAAAACCAGCTGACCAAACGTGTTGGAGCTCTGCCTGGGTTGCTAGGTTACGGGTTGGGCTTCATTGGGGTTGCTTGGTGATGGGTTGGGCTTCATTGGGGTTGCTAGGTAACGGGCTGGGCTTCATTGGGGTTGCTAGGTAACAAGCTTCACTGGGGTTGCTTGGTGATGGGCATTCAGGAGGTTTTTACAAGCAATTCATTTTGTAGACAACAGAAAACATTAAATTATTGTCAAAAACAAAACTGTCGTTTTCTTGGTCCTTGGTCTGTTTTTAGAGACAGTAGGAACCCAAATCGAAGTACAAAAGTGTTCAAAATTTTAATTTAGAACACCTTTAACAGCAACGCATTGTGGTCCTGTGATGTTTTCTAAAAATATCTTAATAGATAAAATTTAATTGAAACCATGAGGTACAAAAACGTTTCACACCCTGGACCTTCTCCCGTCTGTGAAGACAGTAATCACATTTCCTTTTAATAGTGAGAAACGGCAAGGAGACGTTTTATGATGGAGCGAACGGCAGGAGAACGCTGGATGACAGCTACCCTGCAGCGAGCAGCACCGTCACTCTCAGCATTTATTGCCCTTCACGAAATTAAATCAGCGCTGTTGCTGGAAACTTCCTCTGCAGAGACAGAGATGCATCCCTCTAATTTACTGCAGCGCTTCCTAAATGCTCCACATGGCTTTTTGCAGCTCAGGGTTGGAAACTTTAGATTTAAATGCTTTATCTGAACTATTTGGAACAAATGTTAAAAGTTACAGGTTTTATTGGGATGTTAATTTTGTCCTGAGGTTGAAGAGTCAAAAATGTATTTTTACCTTCAACTAAGTTTTAGAGTAGATTTCAGTCACATGGCTTATAATTAAATTTAAGGGTTTGAAGTTTATGATGTGATATCAAGCTATGTTGAATATTGTTATTGTTCATGAAAAAATAAAACCAATTCAAGTTCTTTATCTTTATCTCGTATATTTCTAGATATGTTTTATTTATTTAGAATCAACATAAAGATTTTTTAATTTCTTCACTAGTGATGCAAGAAAACTTTTGAATCTCTAAAGTTTCCAATTTCTATAGAATCTGGGAGATTATTCTCAAAATTTCAGAGATTTTTTTTGTCAAAACTTTCTCAGCTAAGAGTGGAAAAACAAGGTAAAGGGTAAATAAAGCTGCAATTTATAACGAGCCTTGATTGTTTTACTGTCAGAACCAGAACAGTCAGAAACGAACTGAAAGAGCTCCTGACTTTGGTTAAGGTCACTCACAGCGTCGTGGCATCCCATGTCTTTCCTCTGTCCTTCCAGCACAGAAACTGAGCAGTTTGGGGATAAAGAGGTGAAATTTCACTTGCTTTATAGTTGGGACTGACTTTGAAACATTTGACTCGTTTAACGGTTGGTTTCCTGCCATTAACTTAGTAATTGTATCCTTACATCTTCTGGCCTTCTCCACACAAATTCCCAAAGTGCTTCTTGTTCTGCACACTCTTACACTCAACAGGAAATTGGATTCACTTTCTCCTCCTCTGTTGGTGCATTTACAGGAATGTCCTACCAAATACACTTAACCTCTTCCAGTGGGATTTATTACATGTACACGGATATCTATCTGTAATTCTGCAACATGAATACACATTTCGATAACTGGATTTGCTCAGATATAGCGCAGAGAAAAAGTCCTACACATCCAGTGCTTATCCTGACATGAACCATAATACAAAGCATCCTTGTCACTGTAGATGGGAAAGTCGATGTAAGTGGAGCTTTGAGGCAGAGAGCAACTGCTTTCATCCTCTCTGCTGCTGCAAGGACCAGCCTGGTTCATCGAGTTCACACATAATAACAGAGAAGAGCAGGACACAGAGCCTCAAACGGCTGCAAGAAATGTGCAGTTCTTTGCTTTGCTTTACTTTGTTTTTTATGTCTTTCCCACTGCTTTATGAAATATACATCGCCTATATTTTTTCAGGGCAAAGATGTTTGCATTTAGTGTAGATGTGTTTGCAGCCTGCAGGACGTTGCAGCCACAACTGAGAATTTTGTAGTTTTTCATCAGATCAAGAACAAAATAAAAAAAGAAACATTGGAGTGATAAATTAATTAATCTCTTTGCAGATTTACTCTTTTCCTATCAAAGTTCATTGGATTTTATTCACTTCATCAACTGACAGTTTAAGGTGATATTTTCCCAGCAGGAGGTTTATTAAGGTTATTCTGATTTGATCAGAATAAACTGGGCTCACACCCAAAATAAATGAAAAAAGGATTCAATGTAATATATTCAGTGAATTACTAAATCTCAATTGAGTTTAAGAGTTATTTGTAAAATGTCCAGAATTTGTGAAAACACTTTACTACAAAGAAAAGTGTAGTGAAATTGTTTCATATGAGTCTGAAGTTTCAGTATAAAGTTTATTTACAGGAACCAAATAGAAATAGGAAGTGATGAAATGGCAGTGAATAGGCATGAACTGTGGCGTGCATTGGTGAGGGGACAAATTTACCACTAACCGTGGCAGTGACTCTGCACTTTTCACTTACATAAATTCTGCAGCGTGTCAACGACATCAAGGTGTTGAAACAAATGGAGTCAGTTTCATGTGTGTCCATCTCCAGCTTTCAGTCATCCAGAGGAAGGAGCTGAAATCAGCTAAAAGTGTTGTCAATGTTTACATTCAAACTATGGCCTGAAGTGAATCAAATCCAATTTGAAAAACAATAAAAAATAAAACATTGTGGAAGCAGCAACTGAAGGGGAAAGCTGATTGGTTTCTGAATCACATGGCCTAGTTAAAACATAAACAGTTTCACAGAAATGCTGCTGTTGAGCAAAATTTATGCTGCTAAACATTTTTTTAGAATTTGATCGAGGAATTTATCTCGTCTTGATCTCTTTTTAAAACAATAAACTTTTTTTTTTTTTTAATAATCACTGTACAGTGTTGACTTAAGCCAAAAAAATCCCCACTGACAACTAGATAAGAATTTGTTTTCTCTCTCTGCTGATATTTAATAGCAGATATTACAAAGCAATAGTTTCATATTCAGCCTCCAAGTCATTATAATCAATGACAACAGGCTGGACTTAAAAGGAAAAACTCTGTCGGATTTAATTCAGTTGTTTTGTGAGGATTTAAAAATCTTTTTCTCTCTGGATGTGTCAAGCTTTCCCTGCTTATCTGAAAACCTTTTCTCATTAAATCTGACAACACAAAGAAAAGGAAGTTAAAAATGTATCACGTTGTTGCTGTCGAGTTAGCCACGTTTAACTGAGGAACTGGACAATATTCCACTGTTTTCAATAACTGCACAGTATTCATGTTGAAAAATGTTCCTTACTTTACAACAGGTTGTTTTTTATTCTGTTTTTATAGATTTTATAATCTTTTTGTGAATCTCTTTGCTTTTATTGCATCACTTTGCTGCTGTTGCACGAGAATTTATCCGCTCTGCCACAACAAGGGATATTTCTATTTTTACCTATAATAATAATTTAGAACAGAGATGTGTTGAGGAAAAATAGGTATAAGCATTTTCATGCTCTCTCTGAGCACAATCATTGTTTTTATGTTAAATCTCTTATAAAATCAACACTTTCAAGATCACTTTTTAATGTTTGTCATATAAATCCTGTGCTTTTTAAAAGAAAAATATCATTTCTTTATTGATATAAGGAATATTTATATCAATAAAGGCTGACAGTGACTGAAAGGTGCAAAGAAAGCCCCAATCATCAGCCCTCCACCTCCACACTTTCTATTTGTGTTCATTTTCCATCTTTGCTTGATTTAGTTTTTTTTTTTTTTTGTTCTATTAAGTTTATTTGGTTTCATTCTGTCTGAGATATTATCTACGCTGCGAATTTGTTTCAAAATCTGTATTTTTGCAGATACAAAGCAGAAAACAGTTTTTACGTGTCTTTTGTGCAGCCGCATTTCTTCCCTCCTATAAGTAAATATGAGCAGTCAAGGTTTCAGATAAGTCGTCTGGATTAAAGCAGTCAGTTTGCTTTAGGAAAATGTGTTGCATTTGGAGGTTGATATAAATTACAGTACAGACCCTCCAGCCATTTCTCCATCTTATATTCATTATGCTGGTGTGGAGCCACAGACCTCAAACTAAAACCCATCAGTATCCTGTTACTTCGTTGTTGTGCTGAATGTTTGCTTTGTGTTGTCGTAAATCCGCCCGACAGGTCTCACACTCCCGTTTTAATGGAGCTGGAGCGTTCTGGTCCTTATGGTTCTCAGAGGACGAATTCCCTCACTGCGGCGCTGCATCATTAAGTAACAGACCCGGCTCAGTGCTTTTCATGAAAAAAGGCTGACGAGCAGCAAAAAGAAACCTGCATCTGTTTTAAGTCGCTTCAGTTCAAAGATATAAACTTTACTATTGGTGTTAGATTTCAGAAACAAGATATTCTGGATACAATGTAAATATAATAATACTATAAATGAAGATCCATAACACACAAGTTTTAATTGATCTCTGGAAAATGTTTTTCAAATATTTTTTAAAAAAGGCCAAATGTGGATTTGAGGATTTTGGTACCCTTTTGATTTTAAAGCTGCAGTAAATAACTATTGTTAAAAAAAAAAAAAAAAAAAAAGGACTATTTGTTAAAGCTATCACCATGTCATGACAGGTAATCTGTGAAAACATCGTTCTCCTCTAACTCCTCTCTGAGCTACTATTGGTGTCTGAAGAAAACACCAAAAACAGCCAATCAGAGTCAGGAGGAAGGGTTTAACGCTGTCAATCAATCTTATGTACTTGCTGCTAAATATGCTAATGGCAGAGAAAGGACTCACCGTTACAGGAAAACTGTTTATCGGCCGACATCGGTGGCTATGCTAACTAATGCTAGTCTTAGCATTTATGACAGGCTGTGTTAACTGCAGAAAGTGGAGGTATGAGCAGCACCACACAGAGAGGTGATTGACAGTGCTAGTTAGCATACTGTCATGACTTAGTGATAATTTCAACAAACATGTAGAAAAAACATTTTGTTTTAAAGTTGCATACAGCAGCTTTAATGAGTTAGCAAGAAACTATCACAATGTTCTGCATCAGTAACCTGGAGGAAATATATTTTAGAACCAGAAAAAAACTAAATAGTCTTTATCAGTTGGGACTGTGGGTCTCAAGAACAAAACGGCTCTTCCTTTAATGTTACTATGAACCTCACAGAACAACGTATGTTGAAAGTATGGTTGAAGTAACGCTTTTACTTCACGTTGATGGTAACTAAGGCCAAACATGGAGGGATTTATAGAGTTTGAGTGATGTAAATAAAAGTATTTCATTAGTAATGTTTTGGCAGCTGCATCCCATTAGAGTCTTGTGTTCTGATTATGTGTGAAGTGAGACTTTTTGCTGCTTCTATCCAATGTCCATGTTTTACACGACCGCTGCAGTTATTCATCTGATGTCTGCTTACAGACATTCACATTTATCACTGTATTTGACTTGCTGCAGAGGGCTTTTAAATCCTGGGATAGAGTGTCGGTTTGTAAGATCTTCAACTGGCCTCAAACATCATTTTTCCAGACTTGCTCTTATTCTCTGCTCAAATGTCATACAGATTATCGGCTTTTGATCTCGCATTTGAGATGGAGATCATTTAATTTCAAACTTTATAAGTGAGAGAGGTTAAAGTTATCCCGAGGTTAGGATTATATAAACTGTTCGTTCTACCTGTCAGTGTTTAACCCTCTGTCTCTCTCCGAAGCATGATCATTGGCTGAATTAATATTTTAACACATATTTCAGATATACAAAATAAAAAAGAGCTTAGCTGCCCATTTGCTCAAAATTAGAAAAGGAAATGTTTTTAAAAAATGTCACAGTCTCTGAAGCAAGTAAGCTTTGTGTTGTTTTTATTTCTCTCGAATCCAAAATAACACATCACTGAGAAACACATCAGTGACAAGATGCTGCTTCAGAAGTTATAGTCTGAGTTCCAGCATCTTATGTGGATTTGACTGAAAGTTTAAAGAGGTTTGTGAGAAAAGGAAGAAGCAGAAAGAAGCTTTAAGGGTGGAGAGTGCTCACCAAGATCAAGCAGAATAAATAATCATTATTCACCTTGAGATGTTTAGTCGGAGGACTGCTGATTTAATGAGCCCGACCCACTGCCAGTGTTAATCTACTGAAAGACCTGCGACGCAGTCTGGATTCAAGAAGCAGCAACTCTGACTGAAGATTCATAGCAGCAACTTTTAATTGGTGTCTGGAAAATGTGAGTGCAGCTTCTGCAGACATTGTTTCAGGCGCTTTAAAAGTTAAAATAAAAAAATTCTCTCGGGATCTAAACAGTCTTGGTTTTGGTGTAATTTTTCCTGGAGTCAAAATCTCTTTTTCAGACCTTGTCATATGTTATCATTACAGAAAAAACATGTTTTTTGATTGTTGCCAAAGACTCGAAGCAATTTAATTACTAAGCAAATCAAAGTAGACTTGAGTAAGTAAACTCCTTTTCAGCTGAATCAAATGTCCATGATGAAAAATTACTTTGGACAAACGTACAGAAAACGGTGAAATGAAATGACTTGTCATGAATGAGTTTGCAGCAATTATGTGTTTGTAGCTCGTTTCGACCTTTGCAGTTGCACCTGTTGACCAATGCAAAAAAAAAAGTTGTGATTATCAGTTATTAATTAGTTATTGCTATTGTCATACATTTCTTAGCCTTATGAGTGTTGTATGTATCAGGCTATGAAAGGTTCAGCCTTTCAGGACACAAACCAAATCAGCTGTTTTTTCTCCTCAGGTTTGACCTTCAGACTGGAGCCAGAAACCAGCAGGATCTTGTCAGATTCATAGTGAATAACTTTCTTTGCTGCAGTGCAGACATTAGGATGCAGCCCTGACTAAATGAAATTAAAATGTCTGCAAAGAAAACAGTGATTCAAACTTCTGATGAGGTTATTGTGCTAGCACAGATGTCCAGACTGCTATGACACCAGCATTATACTAATCATAATCTCCCTCTCTTGCTTCCACTGAGTGTGAGCACCTGGATGTCATCATCTATCACTGAGCATCTGTCTGCCTCCACGGTTCAACACACAAACTCCTCCTCCACCATCACCCTCTGCTCCAGCCTGTGGTTTTTATGCGAGCTTGTTGAATTTATATTCCGCCCTAGAAGTTGTTCTCAGCCAGCCTCCACCTTGTGCACATCACCTGACTGCCCTTCTGACCCTCTGTGTGCCTGTGCACATGATCCCCACCAGCTCCGCAACGCTTCAGCTCATGTGGTTTGTTTTCAGATCTGAAAAATGGGTAAAATGTTTGGCTTACTTACTGGAATCTAAGCTGCACACATTGACTACCCTTTCATAGCAACTGCTTGGAAAAAACACAGTTACACACAAACGTATTCCTATGAGTGTACATTTAGCCTTCATGAGTATTCTAAGAAAATCCTTGGCAAAACTAAACCCTCTCAATTAACTGGCTTTTGTAGAAGAAAACATTTAATTGATTGAATAACTGCCAAGTCCTGCAGTCTGGTAAGTAACTCAGTGTTTGATTTAAAACAGGAAAAGCTTTCCTAGTAAGCTCTTTATATTTACAGCATCTCTTTGATTTGGAATGTGTGCTTCACAAAAGAAAAGAAAGAAATGATTTTAAAATGCTGCTTTGCTACGAAAATATTGATTTCTTTCCAGTTTCACACAAAACCTCCATGAATGAAGCTAAGCTGAAATTCAATTAAAGAAATGTGGCACATAATAAAGCTTTCTGAATTGTAACAGGAAGTAGTAGGATAAACAAAGTTGAAAACATGATGTGACATAAAATTCATTGAAGACATAGAAATTAGTATCATTTTATGGCAATAAATAAATAATTAGATGGAGCAATACTTCCTATTTTAAAGAGACAAACTTTTTCTGCTTAAAGTTTCCATGCACCATTTGCAAACTGTCAGGATGTCAGAAGAGGAAGTACAGACGCTCAGTTTTGCTCAATCCCTGGAGGTTTCTGTGGGTGAGAACATTACACAACATAAGAAATATTCAAGGCTTTAGCTGTACTTATTTTCCACAGTGGCAGCACAGAGACAGAGAAATCCCCTGAAGATCTTCTCTTTGGATGAAATACTGGAAAGTTCCTCTTATTTTCTGTATTTGAAGTGGAACTGGTGAGCCACCTAGTGGTGGGATGGAGTCACTGCACCACCACACCCTGGATGGATGGATGGATGGATGGATGGATGGATGGATGGATGGATGGATGGATAGATAGATAGATAGATAGATAGATAGATAGATAGATAGATAGATAGATAGATAGATAGATAGATAGATAGATAGATAGACAGACAGACAGACAGACAGACAGACAGACAGACAGACAGACAGACAGACAGACAGACAGACAGACAGACAGACAGACAGACAGACAGATAGATAGATAGATAGATAGATAGATAGATAGATAGATAGATAGTCATGGTGTGTTTTGCACTTCGTTTCAGAAAACAATAACAATTTAGCATCATGTAACAATAATTTCAGCCGACCTGCATATGCAGATCAGTTCCTGCATATTCAGCAGGAACTGATCTGCGATTTATCATTTATTGCTGACGTGTCTTTTTTTTCATCTTTATTTACAGACAAAAAGTAGTGCATATAATTTAACAATAACAAAAAATAAATCATTAAGTGAAAAAGACAAACGGAGCATCACAAAAAACACAGAACTGACTTTTTTCATCTCCATTGGATCATTTCTTATTTGTTCACAAACTCCATTCAAAATGTTAAATATTGTCAAATACAACATAAATATAAGAATAACATTTATACAAATAAATGAGCTAACTATTTTCTATGAAAGCAATTTATTTGAAAAATGTCCAGAATAAAGAGCTTGATTTAAATGAAAGTGCTGCAAATAAAAGATATTTTTTGTTGATAAAAGAGGTAAAGTCCATAAAAGCACAAAAGAACAGAAAGTCTCGTAAAAAGGAAAGTGAGTCTGTTTCTGTGGATCCATTTCAAGGAAAATTAAAAACCAGCATTTTCTGTGCTGTTCCACTAGAGGGCACCAAAACAATTTGTTCTTTAATCTCTTTCTATATAATTTATGCCTCTTCTAAATAAGAGTGAAAATCATCCCCTACAGTCCGGAGTGAAGACAGATAAACCTGTTAATCATCCCAGCTACTCATGGCACCATGTTTGTTATTTTCTGCTGAGGAGGAGACGTCTGCAGGCCCTGCAGACGTCTCTTCTGCAGACAGACAAACAGTCAGTCAGATAGACAGACTGGCTGACCGTAACTCTATAACTCTATACTGGACCCTGTGCCGTTCCAAATTTGTCCTTCAGCCACGGGATCCCGTCGTCTGACCAGGAATAAACACACACACATGCATGCAGAAGCGTCTGCACGCTTCCATACTGTACATCAGAGTGTGTAGGTGTGTGTCTGTAAAGAGGGTCCCAGTAACCATGATGGGAGGTTCAGGCTGATTCTCAGTCACTGATGTAAGCAGACAGTCGGAGCAGCGTCTCAGTGAACACAGTGTGCAGGTCATTTCATTAAAAGAAGCAGCTGGCTTCATGATGGGATCATCAGAGTCCCACCCTAAATAAAATAAATCACAAGGAGATGAGAACAAAAAACTCAAACAGAATGCATTTGCTACTTTTCTCGTTCAGTTTCCAGACTCGGTGTCTTTTACAGAGAAGCTGACAGTTCAGAAAGTTGCAAACGGCTCATTTCTGTGACAGAATTTTGTTAAAATGGAGGCGACGCCATCCAGCAGCAGGTCGGATGAGGAGGAACTTTGTTCTTCTCAAACATCAAGCAGATGGCAAACACTGGAGTCAGCTTTGTGTCGCTGTGGCATCACAAGCTTCTCTCTGCTTCTGCCTTATTGCTGCATTTTAAATATTTATTAGGCTGCAGCAGCATCTTCTCACCCAGCGAACAAAGAAGGTTTTTTTCTGTTAGGATGCTTGAATAACAATGAGAAACAAGAAAAGAAACAAAACAAGGTGATGTGAAGGATTGCAGTTATTATCATTTTGTTTTTACCTAAACATTAGTTTTCATGGATACATTTAATTTATTCAGTTATGACTAATGGTCTGAATCAGGCTGGTGGGGCAGTTAGGGGCAAATCTCAGTCTTTCTTTATGGAGCTGCCGTTTTCTCCGGTTTGTTCATCCCAAAAAACAAACCTGGATTTCTGGATTACTGTTGCAACGTTACATTATCAGTGGGGTAAAACTGTCTCACGATGGTCCAGCTCAGGTTCCCCATTAGTGGGGAACCTAATTTCATCTGCTTCACAATGAAAGGAAGAGCCGACATCAAAGGATCAAAAACCCAACGCTTGCCGCCTCAAGCCAGTTATCCCGGCGGTAACTTTTCTGACACCTCCTGTTTAAAACCCAAAAAGTCAGAAGGATGGAGAGGCCCTGCTTTCAGTCTGCATTCATACTGAAAATCAAGATCAAGCGAGTTTTTGCCCTTCTGCTTTTTATTTCAGATTTTAAAAACCCAGCTGTATAAAATGATCTGATGCAATAACAGTTCCTGACTATAGGGTAGATATGATTTGATCAGTGCAACAAGACAAACAGAAAATATACCAAGCAACTGATCCTATAAATGTAATGAACTTAAAGGGGACATATTCAGCAAAATTCATTCATTTTGCATGTTTTGCGATTCCTTTTGGGTTTCTACTGCTTCTAAAAACAGGCCTCGCATTTAAAAAAGAAAAAACACCCAGCCAGTTTTTGGCAGTTAATTAGTGTGTTTTGTGTTCCCAGCAGTGAAGCCCAGCCCATTACCTAGCAACCCAAGCAGAACTGTTCTCACCGCTGTACGCGCTGCGCAATGGCTGCTGGAAAACACAAATGTTTTGCTGTTGACCTACCATCTAGATATCTCTCCCTGCATTCTTGTTAGTTGTGCAGGAGGCCCTACTTCTGCTTTTCAAAGATGTACAGCTGCATAATTTCACATTTGAGACCTTAATACATCTCAATCAAAATAGGCAGAATGAGCAGATTAAAATCTCATCATGTTAAAGTGATTTTGTGCAAAAATGTAATGAACATATTTTGCATAGACTATAGACCTGTCCTAACCTGTTCATTTATTCCTATACAAATGTGAATCTTTCATTGTTACCAGGAATTAATTTTAGGGTATTTCTACAATTACGGTGAATCATGGTATGAATTTTGCAGTCTGTAGCAAAGAAACGTGCTAAAACTGAGTCAAAAATATATTTTCTCTAAACCAGCTGGAGCTTAAAGCTGGATGTCCATCACAGATAGTCGCGCAGTCGGAATGTTTCACTCAGAGGAGACGACGATCCGACACTCTTACCGTGAAGTCATTCTTTATTAATGTCATTTCACTGAAATCAACTCTGACGCTCCGCCTCCGCGGACGAGGCATTCACTATTCGGTTACAGTAAATTTAGAACAACAGAAAAAGTTAACAGACCATCAAAATTGAGAACCTTAGTTAGCAAATTAATTTTAAGATATGAGATCAGCTGGCAGGAAGAAAATAAAGAAAGTTTCAACACTTGTTTTAATACAAATAGGAATCAGTATGAGACAAATATGATTTTCTTTGTAATTAAAATAAGATGCAGACCTGATTTGAATTATCAACACTGAAATGCTTCATATAACAGTATGAACACCATATGAGACGTGTTTTAAGGTTTGAAGAGATTTTTATGCAATAAATCAGAACATTTTCCAACCTAAACAGAAAAACATGGCAACGTGTTACACTGTTGTACCAGAATAGCCTGCTTAATGTTATGTATAAAAAAACAGCAAAAAGTGAATGGAAGAAGCTAAAAGTCTCACTTTTCTACAGTTAATCAGATTAAATTTTAGTCATGGCACAACAGTCCAATTCAATAAATTATGATATTATTGAAAAGCGCATTTATTTTACAAACTTTATCACAAAGTGAAACACATTTAATAGATTAATTGCACACACAGGTTGATGTTTAACAGCTAATTATGACGATTTTCCACTTTCAGATAATGAAAATATAAAGTTTAAAATTAGAGCGTTACATCAGACCTATTACATTATTTTAAAAGAAAAAGAAATGTGAGCTTAATGAAAAGTATGTAAGTTTTTTTTTGCCATTCAGCTTTATAAGTTTAATTTGACTGTTTTAGTAATAGCTGAAATGTTTGCAGTTCAATAAAATTAATATAGTTTAATATTGCGTCTGTTGTACTACAATGAAACAAAGTACAGAAGTCTCAAAGCAGTCTGACGGATAAACCAAAGTGAACTGAGTTTTGCTTTGCTCAACTAAACACAGAACATGAAGGAGAAAACTTTCCAGGCCGAGTCCACTGTCCTGTAATGATTGGACCAGACTGCATGTCAGAACTGTTTTCCATGGCAACCACAGACTTTCTGATTAATTAATGAAACCTTTTACAACATCAGCTACCGTTTTTAATCACCCCTGACTCTCCAACCAGAACACACACACACACACACACACACACGCACACACACACACACACACACACACACACACCCACACACACACACACACACACACACACACACACACACATACGGCAGTAGAAAAGCGAGCTCTGTGTGAGGGAGGGAGTATTCTCCAGGCTATCTGAATGGCTGAGCTTTGGTAGAAATCAATGACACGGGCGTCATAAAAGGAGCGTTTCTTTCCATAAAAAGGTTTGAGAGCATATGCTGCTGCCTGAGGCCTTGTTTCTGAGCGTGAAAAGTCAGCACTAAAACATTCAGCACAGACGCACCACAACTAGGCCAAAAGTTTTAGAGCCCCGCTAATTCTGCCGCAGTTAAAATTAGAAGAAACCCTCAAACTCTCAAACCTCCACGCAGTTAGAGCTTCATCAGAAGTTTCCTCTTTGATCCGAACGCACGTCTCTCTGATCTCCCAGCACACTGAGGCAGACAGCCTGACAAACACCTTCAAAACAAACAACACAACATGTCACGACAAAGAAACGCAGCACCAGAATGTGAACACACACTTTGAAAGCCTGCTGGCTCATGTTCATGGTTTAATAAAGATTTCTGAGAGAGATTAAGAAACAAAAAAATGTCTGGGAGTCTCACAGTCACTTTTACTCTGAGTGACGGAAACATGTTTTTATCTGTCTGCTCACTGCAGGATCAAACAGTCATTCCTCACTGCACCACATCAGCAGACTGGAAAATATAACATGCATGCAGGAATGTTTAGACTTAAATATTGATCATATTTTACCAAATCAGCATTTTGTGGTGTAAAAATATTGAGTTTATTCAGCAGAAAAATCTGGATCCCCTTTGAGCCCCAGTTTGGAACTTTGTGCCTCTGAATTAAACTGTCTGGTCTGCTGCATCTTACCGTTCAGTAAAGTTGATACGATTTAATAATGTGACCAGATTATTTAAAACTTTTAAAGCAATTTTAAAAAGTCAAGAACGGATCTGGAAATGAACCACAGCTGGAAGTTGAAGTCGTCTGTTTAGAGTTTTAATGCTAGATAAAATATGCTTTCTGAACCCATTAGTCCATTTTGTCCAGAACTACTTCCACATTGTCCCTCAGCCACTGTCGGCTCGCTTCTCCTGAAAGTAAATCTGTTTATGGAATTTATAAAATTATTTATGAAATTGTTCAAAATCAGAATTTTATCATTTTCTTTTTTGTTTGTTTGTTTGTTTGGGTTGTTTTTCTTTTCTTTTTTTTTCTTTTTTTTTGCAGATTTTATATTTCTCGCTATTTCCAGTAATTGTTCTTCTAGATTTTTTGTGTCCATACAATCTCCAGTCTTTCTCAAACTGTGGTTCACAGACCGCTGTTGGCCCGCGGGCGCCCCCTACAGGCCTGCAGGGGCGCGTGAGCTCAAAGTGCGCCGGTGCAGTTAGCTTGCAAAAGAATTGTGTTAAAAATAATAACGGATAAGTAGATTAAAACCAGAAACTCAAAAGCTTAAGACACCGGCGGAAAGCAAACAACAGATCCACATGGACTCCTTGTTGACGTGGCAACGTGACGATGCCGCCTCCATATTTGACCTGCTTGCATTCAGTTTTCTTCCAGGTGGAGCCTTGGCCAGGCCTCAAAAACTTCAAGCGTTTATGTGCAACTTTTAATTTGTGTTCTTAGATTACTGGTAGAATGATGGCGTCTTGCTTCCTTTCTGATACAGAACTCATTTCCTGGTGGATGATGACACTCTGGCCTTTTCCATGATGTTGCATCTATTTGAGGTGTTGCCTTGCAATTCATCCACAGGTGTGCCTCTGTTTACCTTCAAGGCTAGGAACTAATCAGAAGATTACAAAGGAATTACATAATCATCTGGGTTATCCTCATTTGTCTAAAGGAATAATAATCTTGGATAAAGTACTTTGAACAAAAACAAAACCCCAGAGATTCGTTATGAATCTTTACTTTTTGGTTGCCTGTTGTTATGAATTTTCTTTCAGTCTTCAGAGAAAAGTCCATTTCAATTTGATCCAAAGGTCACTATGATCTAAAAAGTTCATTTTGAGTTTGTAAAGTGATTGATTTTTTTACAGGAAATCTGGATCTTTGTGATTACATCTCAGTTTGTCATCACAAAGTTTGAAAACTCATTTAAGACCCACAGCGACAACAAGACATAAAAAAAGACATTTTGTGAATTTTCCATAAGATTTCAGGATTATGACGGGATTTTTAAAATGTTTTAATTGAAACTCAGTCTGTCTGCTTCCTCCTCTCTGTTTCACTTCACACATACGGTTCCCATAAAGTTCCTGCGGTCTGGTCGGAAGCGCGCATGCGCAGTGGCTGCAGCGTGTGGTTGTGATAGTATTGTGAATGACGAGGGGTGGAGGTGGGGTGGGGGCGGTATTTTGGGTGTACAGTCACAAGAGCGACTCGGCGGAGCCAGGAAGTAGACTGTTGACGCCTTCAAGCTCCGGCAAAAGTGTCGTAATTTTCGACACTGACAGCTGCGGAGAAGGTGCCACAAAGGAAACAGGCAGAGGAACTTTGTGGCTCAGGCTGATAACAAAGAAGAAATGCTCCTGTTCTTGTTGCTCTCAGTCTTGTGCAACATAAATTATTCATTTTATTTATTTATCTTCAATAAAGTATTTTAAAGAATTGCTACTGTGATACAGGACGAATAAATGTTTAACTTTTGTTTTTCTCTTCCACGATAACCTGAAACATCTTTCAGGCATAAAATTTATTACTTTAATTGAGGTTGACCGTTAATCCTTAATGAGTCGTTTATTCGTGCGTAAAAACCATTTTTACGCGCGAATCCAAACGAGAAGAGAATCACCCGGAAAGCTGCAGGTAGACCTGAGAGAGAGCGCTCGTTTGCGGCTCAAGATCAGGCGCTCGTCAGAGACAAGAGGAAAGGAGGGAGGAGGAGGTGGAGGGGGAGCCTAAAGGCCAAAGTGAGCTTTATGTACCGCAGCGGGTCACTTTCTGCGAGCCATTTGGAGCCAGAGGCGACCCGGAGCGCGCAGGAGCCGCATCAAACTGAGGCAGACCATCAGTCCCAATCACTGAGGCCAGCAGCAGGGAGCACATTGCTCCACACTGGGAAGAGAGAGAGGGGAAAAAAACAGACAAACAGACACGGAAGAGAAGTGAGAGAAAGAGAGAGAGACTGAGTGCGGGACGGTCGGCAAAAAAAAAAAAAAAAAAAAAACGCACTGTGGAAGTTTAAAGTGTGCGGGATCAGGAGGAAACAGGCTCGAGTGGCCGCGCAGGGTCGGAGAAGATGCCGCGGGTTGTCCCGGACCAGAGGAGCAAGTTTGAGAATGAGGAGTTTTTCCGCAAGTTAAGCAGAGAGTGTGAGGTGAGTGAGACGGCGGAAATAAAGAGAAGAAAGGCTGAAAGCGGCGGGCAGAGCTCCGCTTCATCTCATCTGCCTTTATTTCATCTCTGCACAGGCTGATTAAAGTCAGGGCAGGTATTAACTCACAGATGCTTCACAAACGGTGGCTGGATTTATGATCTCTAAGTTAAAGATTACATTTTTCTCCTTTCTTCACTCATAAGTTCTTTTTTAATTCAATTTTCAGGTTCAGTATTTTATTTTTTGTGCAGCTTGAACTTTTTTGTTTTACAATTTTCGCTGAACATAAAAGATGTTTCCACATTTTTACATTACATTGTTCATTTCTCCCCCCATAAATGAGGATTTGTGAGTTAAATTTTGCATGTTTGGGGATGAATGTGTTGTTTGTTGTGCAGATTAAATACACTGGCTTCAGGGACCGGCCCCACGAGGAGAGGCAAGCCCGCTTCCAGAACGCCTGCAGGGACGGACGGTCAGAAGTCGTGAGTCCAAAACTACATTCATTTAATTCAGTGCAATCAAGTAAAAACGGAGCTGGATGGTTCTGGTGACGGAGCGCCATTTATGACAGCCAGCAAAGAGGAAGGAACTCTGCATGTTTGGATTTGGAGCCTGCAGAGGCGGTGCTAGACACAAAGTACTGGGGGCCAATCAAGTCCAGGGTCTCATTTACTTGCAGTCAATAAGTTACAGTATTATTAAAAAGTGGATGTGTTCCAGCAACTCAATCACAAAGTGAAACATTTTATAGATATCAGTGGCATTTTCAAGCCTTTATTTATGTTAAATATAATTTTCTGACTACAGCCACTAAAAACTAACATTTAAGATTCAGATATACACGTAATCTGCCTTTCTAATGAATTTACTGCCTTTATGAACATAATCTTTTTTGAGTTTTAATGCACTTGAATTGAATTCCGAGACGGGAATACAGCGTTCTGATAAAGCCTGAGCCAAACAGCAGATGGAAAACTGATGGAAAACTGACTGAACATCACAGATATTCCACATAATTCAGAACTTTTACAAGACAACTGTTCATATTCTGCTCTTTAAAAAATTAGTATGAACTGGGATTGCTTTAGCTGTAGACTGAAAATATGGCATAATCCAGTTGACTGTGGAATGAAATCTGAATTTTAAGTTTAAAAAGATATTGCCTCAAAACTGTACCTTTTCTGGATAAACAGGACAGAGTATAATTCTTTAGTTCTTGTTTATCCACACACCTGACCTAATAATAATCTTAATAATAAAATGTGGATGCTTTTTGTTCAAATTTGAAGTTTCCTGTAAAATGGTTCTGAGATCACAGCATAACCTGTTAGAATGAAACTGATTGCTTTCATTTTGTGTAGATTTTAATCAGTATGTCTGAGTAAAACATCAGTTTAACCACTAAAAGACACCAAACTAAATTAGCTAACCTCAACAGATTGTGAAGATAATTTTGCTTATCTTAAACTAAGAACTGCTGCAGTGAAAAGCTGCAGTGAAACCTTTAAAATGTTCCAACACGGTGGCGAGTGCCTGTTTTTTCCCTGGCAACCACGGATGCCATCCATCCATCGACAAAGACTGCCAGAGGGCTAAAGAAGGCAAAGTTTGTTTTATACTGTTGCTAAACAAGTTGAAGCTGGAGACAAACTTGAGATGTTGCTCCAGCACTGAAATATTCTCAACCACAACTCTGACAGCTATTAGCTTTTATTAAACTTATATTATTTATAGTACAACTCATTCCTGCGCTGGGAGGATGACAGCTGGCTCAACCGACACCTTCGGTAAAATTTTAACAAAATTATTCCGGCAGCGTTTTGAGCATCCGTCCACAAACTCATGTATTAGATTAGAAATTCAATTAATTTAATGGCTTGAAGGTAAAATCTTTTTCATATCGCTTTGAGAAGAAGCAAATACTTTGTTTTATTTAAATTAGACAAACTTCTGTCAGAACCTTGAACCAGGAAGGGGGAGGGATTCCCTCCGGCTTTAACTTCTCATCTTCATCTTCTCCTGCGGCGCTCATCATCATCATCATCATCGTCATCATCTTAATGCAGTTGGTGGATCATGTAAACATGTGTGATCACACACAAACATGTTTTATTTTAAAGCTAATGTGGCTTTACCCCATCATCTTTATCTATCAAGCACTTTCTCTGCTTTATGTGACCATTTCTGGAAATGTAACTTCGTAAATGTTGCATATATCGGAGGCGAATCCAGTTCTTTTGTTTGAGGGAGCTTCACCAGAATATTGTTGTGGTGCTTTTTATTTTCTCTTTGCAGCCAGCAGATAGCTGCTGTCGTTGCAGAGAAATGTTTAGTGGCAGGAGAGACACATCTGGGCTGAATCTGCCTCCACCATTTAAAAACCACAGTTCTCTCTGGTTTCACATGAAGCCGATACGAAGAGATGGATGCTCTGCTCGGTCTGAACGTTCGGCACCAGGAGAAATATTTCCCTAACGGAGCGCCCGCCATCACTGTTTAAGTGAATCAGATGAGAATAATGTCTGTTTTCAGCTGACTGCAGGTTCTAGCAGAGCAGGTAGCCTGGCTAACTAACCAGCTAATATCAAACCTTAGTTTCCTTAGCATCTGTATAGCAATATGCTAAAAGCTAAAAGAGAAATTTCATAGGGTTGTTCTGAATGTTTGCTGAAGTTTGTGTTAAAAATCAAAGTGATTAAATGTTAGATTTGACTTTATGTGTAACAAATAATTATTAACCCATTTTCACTCAATTTAAGAAATAGTTTCTGTCATAAAATTCATCCAAACTCTGAACAATTATATATATTTTTAGTGCAACATCAATACATATCAAGTGCAATATTTTAAAGTAAGGATCCGCTTTTTTCACTGCTGATACCGTTTAGTATCAGCCGATACCTGCAAACAAAAACATTCTTGATTTAAACTGGTTTTTTTAAAACACACATATAAATATATTAAATTACAAATTTACAGATGCACATAAATTCACAGAAATTTACAGATATTAATGTCAGATCTGTGCATCTTTACTTCCAATATAAATGGAAATAATTTATATTTAATTAAGAAATTAACCGTTTCTTATGGTTAATGGTTAATTTAATTTCTTTTCACCGTGTTTTTTTCCTCTATAGCTGCTATTTTTAAAATTTCATTGTGCTTTCTTGTGCAATAATGATAAAAGAATTATAATTCTCTAATTCTAATCATTGCCTTTCTGCTTTCAATTTAATTCATATGATGCATTTTTGATTTAAAGTTTGAAATAGTTAGAATTTTTGTTGCTAGAACTTCACGTACTGAGAGAATGTCATAGTTTATAAAACAAACAGAGAGTCGAGTGGAGAGCCACCGACATGCTGCAGGACGGGTCAGCGGGGCGTTTAAGGTGGAGCGGGGGGGCTTGCACCATTTTTTACAGGGACATGATGCGTCTGCTTGTCTGTATTTATAAACCTCCAGCTGTGACATCATGCTGCAGATTTATCTGTGAAGTAAACACGGTCAATATGAATTATAGTCAGACAAAAAGTCTGAGAAGGATCAATTTATCTGGACAATATCTGGCCTTTATTTACTGATTTCAAAACAAATGTGGTGAAAATTTCAAAATCACAATAATTTTTTTTTTTCATTTATTTTGACCCAATTGCACCAGCAGTTCTGCCTGAAACTTTTGATGATCATATTTAGTCAAGATGAAAAATGTATTTGATTTAAACTGTTGGTTTTATCAGTTATTTGTTTGTTCAAGTGTTTTGTTAATTAGGATTCATTTCTGTTATTTATGTACACAAAATATTAGGTTTGTAACAAATTCTAGTTATTATTTACACTGTCACCTATAAACTAACTTGATGCTGTTAAATTACTAGGATGTGTCTTTGATTATTATCATCATTATTTGACAGCAGCAGCAGCAGCTCTATAATTTACCCTTTAAAGAGGTTTTCTAAGGTCAGCAAGTCAAGACAAAGTAAACAAATTTTGCATTATGCAAACAAAAATGTTCTAATAAAATTCACCCAAACATATGTTTTACTGGAATCTTTTAGATTTTTTTTTTTTTTTTTATCCTTGTCTGAGTTTTTAAATCCTACAGAGACATCAACTCAACTTCAACAAATCACTAAGCTTATAAATCCAATATCTCAACATCATGGATTTCTCAGCAGTTTATAACGGAATAAATGAGAAAACTTGAGTCAAAGTAAAGTAAGTTTGGACGACAGCGACTGCAGCAGTCGAGTCATAATGACTAACGTTCCCACTTAATGTTCAGGTACAGTAACAGCTACAGTAACGTGCAGATCTGCTCCTCTGCAATATCCATCGCTCCATTCAAAGATATAGAGCAACAATAACAATGATAATAACAATAAACGTCCAGAACAGAAAACAAAATAAAGATCAATGACTAAGCTCTGCGTCTCAAACTCAAATTCTTTCCAGCAGCTTTTAGATGTTTTTTACTTCAACTCGTCCGACTCAAACTGTTAGCTTGTTAGCTGAGGAGGCAAATTAGCTGTTTGAATGAAAATGCTGCTGTACATCGTTAATAAAATACTTGAATAAAAATACAGAAGTGATTCATAATTTAAAATGAAAACATTCGAATCACATAGATTAAATATACAGTTGTTGTTAAATATTGTAAAAATATCAGATAGTAAAATGTAAAACAGCATCAGTTTAACAGCTGTATAAATAAGCAGTGACATATTTAGTGGCAGTTTTTACTGGCTAATTTCTCCCAGTGAAATATTTGGAGCAGTTAAACAGTAAAGAGCAAAGAAAACATTGTGGAAATGTGGGATCCATAAAGTTACAAAATTATCCGCTGCAGATTTAGGCTTGAAGTCAATTTTAATTTTCCAAACATTTTTTTTTCTGATTGGACGAAACATTGATGTTGACTTGGATGTGAAAGAAAATGAGAAATATTTTCCTCTGGTTTAATGAAAATCTTTAAATAGAATAAAATATTTTTTCAAAACTGATTGTCTTTTTACGTGATCAATTTCATCTTTAGGTGGAAAGAGAAGCCGAGTCGTACAGAACTAGTCACTGTTAGCGTAAATCAGCTCTTTCAAAAATAGCATAATTATTACTTATTGATTCTGCTTCCATCCCAATGATATCAAGATTCACTGAGGTTTTATACGTTGATATGATGAGAAGTTTTACAGAAGTTTTAATATTTTAACAAAGGCTTAAAAACAGAAATCAGGTTGAAGGTAAACAAAATGTTGACATCAAAATTGTTTATTACACGTTCATAATTACATGGGAAAAACCGCAGGTATCTATAAATATATAACTCTCCAAATGGTACAGCTTAAATATAAACACGATTGATTTTAGTTATAACAGATAATTGGATTATGGGTTGAAATTGCATGCAAGTAAAATTTCCAGCTATATTAAAGAATTTCAATATTAAACATACTTTTCATTGAGCCCACGTTTCTGCATTAAAATGTATTTTTTTATCTGTTATAATCTCAGAAATATAAAGTTTGAAACCTGTGTCACACTGTGTAACGTGTTTCAGTTTGTTAAGGAGTTACTGAAATAAATCATTCTAATATGAAAATATGACTGGATGGAAGTAAAATAAAATCAGGCTTTTTAAATGTGAAATTGGTTTGCTGTTTCTGCAGGTTTGTGTTTTAAACCGTTTTTCTGCTACAGAGGAAGAGTTGAGTGTCGGGACTCGCAGCCTGGCTCTAAGCGTTCAGGATTGATTTGATAAATTGAACAATAATTTGAACTAAATTATCTTCAGCTCAGCTCATTAGAGATGAGTCGCTTTCTAAACTATTATTGATTGCCATGATTCTGTGCTCACTCGCTCCTGCTGCCCTTCTTTTATTTCATTTCCTTTCCTCTCTTCGTCTTTTTCTTTCCATTTCCTCTTTCTGTTCCTATTCACCCTTCCTCGGATCCAACTCGCTTTATTTTCCAACCTTCGTCCTGCTTCATTTCATCCCCTTTATTTTTATTCCCTTCATTTTCCCTCCATCTCTCCTCTCTCTTTCCTGGCTCTCTGCTGCGTCTCATTCTTGCCAGCAGTAGTAGGCAGCAAATTAGAATCAGATGGTTGTAATCCAATACTTCAAATCCAGCAGAAATGATGACTCGGCCGTTCTTTGAATTCGAACCCTTTAATTTCTTCTCATCTGTTCAGTGTTGTTCTGTCCTTCCTCTGTTTTATTCACTTTTTCCTTCTCATCCTCTCAGTCTTCCACATTTGACAGGGTGCATAATTCATATGCTTCCATCTTCAGTCCCATCTCTAATGCCCTTAGTATCGATCCGTCTCAGCAACATATATCACACGCAAAGACAAAAGACATACAGACACAGCGAGACCAAGAAAAACTCAGATTCTCTAATTGGATTTGCTGCTTCTCTGTAATTTATTGCTTCTTGACTGGCGGACAGACATGCTTTGTGTTGCCTTTCTGCATTCTGCTCTGAGCATCTGGAGAGAGATGCATCTCATCGTGGCACAAAGCCATCGTAAAGAAATGAAAGGAATGGCGAAAGCTGCTGCATGATTGGATTATATGTTTGTATGCGTGAGTGTTGTTGAGGAACGAAAGCAACAGTTTCATTTTGTGAGCAGTCAGAACCACGACTGGACACGTTGCTTTTTTTCTCAACAACGCTTTGCCTTTCAAAACCAGTCACACTAATTTTAATTTGAAGATTAAAGTCAGAATATTTTATTCTCTTCCTTATTATTATGAGAACAATTAAAAAGATGATAAAGACGTTTAACGGATAGAGTGGCTGCGACTGGATGGCTCAGTAATCACAATTATTATATTTGATTTATTGAACAATAAATCAAAATTCTTGCCAAGTTTTCAAAATAACTGATAAACAATACCAGATCAGGCATGAGTTATTATTTCTGGAGGAATCCCAGATGTGAGGAATCATTCTGGTGGGAAACGTCTAAAATATCCTTTCACTCTTTCGCCCACAACTTAAACTTCCTAAAAATCCCACAGAATTTCAGATTTCAGATTTTTGGGTCCATCCTGATATCGTCTCTCTCTGTCTGCAGGCCTTCGTGGCGACAGGAACAAACCTCTCCCTGCAGTTTTTCCCAGCCAATCTCCATGGCGACCAGAGGCAGGTGCCATCGCGGGAATACGTCGACTTCGAAAGAGAGACAGGAAAGGTAGGACGAGTGAAACGCCAACAACTCTCTCAGCTCGGTTCAGATCGACGTCAAACTTTCTCACACTGGAATATTTTGAAGTTGCTAAGACAAAAAGCATTATTTTCTATTTGCAACTTTGCTTTCACTTCCTGTTTTCAAAGACCATTTCAAGAAATGAAAATGTCGCAAACTGTCCGAACATAGAGTACTTTGTAAACGTTTCAGACCATCTCCTAACCTCTGTGATGTTTAGTTTCTAAGGTGCCAAATTTTCTTGGCGTTTTAATAGTTTTCAGAAGTTCTTCAGCCTTTCTGACACCCGGTCAGTGTTTGTAAGTCCAGACATGGACCTGGCAGTGACAGCAGGGTTCTGGGTTGGTTCGTAGCTCCAGCAGCTACTGGGTGAAAGGTTGTGCATGTCTTGGAGAAACCGTCAGTCCAGCACAGACGCAACGCAAGAAACACACAATCGTTCACATCAAAAAGCAATGCAGAACTCGCAACCCACCGAGCAAGCATGTTTTTGAATGTTGAGGGCAAAACTGGAGAAAACTTGCAAGATTTCAAAGCTTGTTGTAAGTCAATAATTACTTAATATTGATTAAAACGTATTAATTCCACTTATTGCTTCAGTATTAAGGAATTATTCATGTGAACCTAACTCCTATATTTTGCTGAAAAGTTAGTTTTGTCTTAATTCAAATGGACCAAGACATTTACAGTAGAAACTCGACCAAAAATGCATAATAAGGTTTTATGTTTTTGCAGTGAGTCACAAAAAAAGAAGTGTCAGCTTAAAGCACTTTCTCCAACAGATAAACAGAATCTGAAATTCATTTAGTGAAGGAATAGAAATAAATCTAGGACAGGACTTGATGCATCAATCTTCTTCTGATGAGCTGCGCTGTGCCAAGTTTCCAGCTAGCGGCGCTTTGGGAATCACCTTTTTGGCACTGCCGTCGTATTTCCTGTCAGACTGCGTTGCAACGGAGATTTTTAATAGTTTCAAATCAAATTAGGAAGAAGAGCTCTCAAAATTAATTTAAAAGATTACAAAGAAGTCCAGTTTAACTGGAAACAAAACATGAAGATGACTGAAGATTCACTGCACATCCTTTCTGTCACGTTCAATGAGAACGGTTCAGGCTCTTTGTGGTCTGCATCGTGTTTCGGACACATGAGACTTTATGGGGGGATTTCTGTGGTTCCTCCTGATTTTAGACCCGGATCACAAACACAAAGCCTCACTGCAAAAACACAAAGCCTCACTGCAAAAACACAAAGCCTCACTGCAAAAACACAAAGCCTCACTGCAAAAACACAAAGCCTCACTGCAAAAACACAAACTCTGTCCAACTATTTTTGGCCACTTTTCTAGTGCCACATATTAATAGCCTTAAAATAAGACAAAACTTACAAACAACTTTTCAGCAAGATTGCAGGTGCAGTTTGTAAGTTTTATTAAAAGAATATATGTTTTTTACATCCATCCATTTTCTTTGACCCTAATGGGGTTAGGAGGGATGCATAAACTTCAGGCGAGAGGCAAGGTCATCCTAGTTTTTTACATATTTGTCAGCAGCGTACACAAGATTGATTGGCAGCGTTAAGACCCTCCTCCTAACTCTGATTGGTTGTTTTTGACTGGAAGCTGTGCATTTCTTCAGACACCAAAAGTAGCGCAAGCCCCTACATCTTTCTGAAAAGTCCTTGTAAGGTGGTCTTATATTTTTTTAGGTGTTCTAAGATATTTGCACTAGAAATCAAAGTAAAAATACTTTGTAAGATTTTGTTTCTGGAGCTGCACTCACAAAAGCTTGAGCAACGTAAAGGTTCATCAGGGTGACGCCCACCGTTCAGTAGATCAGTGATGTTGCATTCATTTGCATGGTAATTGTCTCCCCCAGTGTGTGTGTGTGTGTGTGTGTGAGTGTGTGAATGCGCCACGTCCACGGACACTGGCCAGCTGAAATGAATGCCGACTGGCGGCTCATTAAAAATGCATTCTGAGGAATCGATGGACCTCCATGGCCCGAGGCTGACTGACTAATCTCAAACTGTTAATTATTTAATACCAGTGTGTGTGTGTGTGTGTGTGTGTGTGTGTGTGTGTGTGTGTGTGTGTGTGTGTGTGTGTGTGTGTGTGTGTGTGTGTGTGTGAGTGTGTATGAATGTGTGCTGGGCATTGCTGGTGTTTACCTGTGTCAGACAAAACGCAGAAAGAATGCATGTGTTTGAAGGCGGTTTGTTTTCGCTGCTCACAGATGCATAAAGTTTTAATGAGGCCAGGAGACGTCAATACCACGACGTTTACGACTCCTGTTGAAGTCGACTAAAAGTTTCTGCTTCTGTTCCTTGCACTAACTTCCACCTTTCATAAATGTACTCAGAGTTGCATCCATTTCTATCTCTTTTACTACTATTGTTCATATTCCACTTCACAAAAGCGACAATGTGGATTCCTGAAAGCAAAGATCTGCTGGGTCGGTGGAGTTGGGCGATACTGTTTAGAAGAGCCTTTAATTGTGTAGATTTTCTGCAGCGCTGCTCTATCGGGATCTGGTTTCACACACACTGATCATGATCCCTGCGGACCTCCTGCAGGAAGCTGCTGTCAGGCCCAGGAACAGATACTGTGTTCGTCTGCAGCTTCTTCGCTTAATTAACGTCACAACTTTAACTCGTTAACTGATGCTCACACCTCGGATGCTGGACATTACTTACTTTACAAGTTGCACTTAAATAACTTTGTGCTGTGTGTATATCAATGGAGTTCTGCTTTAATCCATTAGAAATACAATTAATGTCTCATCAGGAGGCAGTGCGTTTCATGTGATTCCATGAAATTCATCAACATGTGTAACTCCGTTTATTTAGACTGTGTTGGAGTAAAGTTTCAGACCAGCAAATGTTTCGTAGTGTAACTATCTGATTTCAGTTCGATCCAACATGTATATTATTGAGCAGCATGTTCTGCAGAGGAAGCTTGGAAATGTGCAGAGAACAAAAAGTTTTTTGTGTTTTTATGAATCTCAGTTGGAGAAAGAGTTTATATTTGACTCGGGGGCAGATATTATAACTTTATACTTCTTTCTGTTCTTCTTTTCATACAAACTAAAATGAAGTGAGCTTCATTTTTGCATCGTTTTCATTTTTCTTTTATTTTGTTTTAAAATTAGAATACTTTCTACAACATATTTTGCATAAACACACTGCAAAAAACACAAAATCTTTAGTATTTTTGGTCTAGTTTCTAGTGCAAATATGTTAGTACACTTAAAATAAGACAAAACTAACTTACAAGTATCTCTTCAGTGAGATATAGGAACTTATGTCAGTCAATAATTCCTTAATATTTATGAAAAAAGTGCTAAATTAATTCAAGACATTTTTCACATGTTATAAGTGAAATAATCTTCTAGTGGAACCAGAATTTTTTTTATAAATATTAAGGAATTATTGACCTAAAACAAACCCCTATATCTTGTTCAAGAGATTCTTGTAAGTTAGTTTTGTCTTAATTAAGTTTACAAAGATATTTCCACTAGAAACTAGACGATGAACAGTTTGTAAGATTTTGTGACTTTGCATAAACATCCACGCCTCGTGTGTGTTTGCTCTTCCCGTCTTTCTCCTGCGATCTTTTCTCTGATTTGTTCCCGTTCCCGCCGTACATCCCCCACTCCCTCTTTCTCTCAGTCATCCCTCCATCCCTCCATCCGCTCCCCCTCTCCCCGCCTGCATTTCCAAACACAGATGGTGCCAAACCAGACGGGCAACCCAGCCAGGTTAGACTTGGCGACTGAATATAAAGTGTGTGTGCGTGCGTGTGTGTGTGTGTGTGTGTGAGCTCTGGCTCCTTGTGTTGTTGCAGCTAATGGGAGCCAGCTGTGGTTCACTCAGAGCTCGCTGCTAACGGGCAACGCAACCTTACATCTGCGGAGGACATGAACTGAGGCACCAGAAGCTGACCTGCAGCGTTTCGCTCATCTTTAGAGATTCACAGAGACTTTACGGAATCAAACCGACGCACTAATAACGACTCTCTTTTTGAGTTTAAAAAAAAGACACAATAGCATCCCAGTGGGAAATCAGTGAATTGACTTTGTTTGGCTTAATAATGATGTACACAAATAAAATCAAGCAATTTTTCTCAGAAAACAATAAAGGCTTGTAACTAATATCTTCCATTAAGACAGAGATTTATTAATCTGTCCTAAAATCACTCCATTAAATAGTCCAACTTGTTATTTTGCTTATGATTCCTGTGGTTTTTAATGTTTTCCGAGGAAAAATGTTTTTCATTCCTAAAAGAAAATAAGAGCCGGGGAAAAGGGAATGTGATGATGGCGGCTGTTTGTCTCTGAGACACAAGATCTGCTTCTGCTGCATTTGATGGACGACGGTGGAAACCATAGGAAGTAAAACATGATCAATTTAAATGTTTACATGTTTTCAGCTTCTTTTAATGGCTTTTTAAAAATCCGTTTCTGGCATCATTTTGGTTTTTCTTTGAGTGGATTAAGGTTGGATTCATGTGAAGCTGCACCGAATGCATCCCCAAAGGTTTTTAATGTCATAATTCAATTTACCAACCTTTTTAAAACAAGGTGTTAAATAGTGGAGCATGTAAAGCTGATTGCTCATCAACCACCAAGAATCTCAAACTTTGATTCAAATTTCATTTGGGTACATGCACTGGAAACTTTGGTATCAATTATTTCCAAGGTAAATAAAATGAAATGCTCTGGGATGCGTCTCTAATGACCACCAGGAGCCAATAGATGAACTATTTATGATTGCTTCATGTTCTAGTTCCAGAATTTAAACTAATATCAACAACACAATCTAATAAAAATGCATTAATCTGCATGTTGCACTTTCAAACCATGCAGCTGAATGTTCACTAAATGCTAAAAACATTTAAAAAGTATTAAAAAGTGCATGGAAGATGTAATAAAACACATGATCTGTAGCGTACATGGAAGGCAGCCATATTGGATTTTTACAAGGTTGGGAATAAAACTCTGACTTTCCTATCAGAATTCGAACTTCTAGGAACATTTTTGTTATTTTTCTACTGTAAAACTGAAAGTTTCGGCCTCTGAGTGACAAATGGAGTGCTTCGTCAAACTAATATTACCGAACCAACAACGTTGTGAGAGCAAGAAGTGAATGTTTCACGGTGCATCCAGTTCAGCTGGGTTTTCTGGAAAAAGCAACTCCATTTAATTGTTAAACTTTTCTTACACAAATCAAAAAAAAGAAAAAAAAATACAAATTAGAAAAAACATACAAAAGAAAAGTAAACAAAGAATATTTAAATTCTTGTCGATGACAAGAACACAAAGTGTAGAACTAAAAAAGTCAAGATTTATATACTTTCACAAGCACTTTTTTTTGATGAGCGTGTTTTAAATATTTTAAATAAAATTTAGGAAGCTGAAATATAAAGTTCAACACTGTAGCTGTTAGCTTCTGTTGTAGCACCAAGATGGCCTCCACCGGATGCGTTAATGCATATTGAGGTTTATTTGATGTTTGAACTATTAAAATGGGCAGTTATATGTGTTTTAGTGGGAGTCTCAAGTATTTGTGGATTTCAGCTATTAGCGTCTGGTTGTGGTTCTGAACTCCCACACATGCTGGGGGTCCACCGTACTCCTTCTGCTGCTGTTTTTTATGTGACATAGCACAACAAACTATAAAGTTACAGACTGTGTGCAGTAATGTGTATCAAGCCGGATCTACCGGATCTATTTGGTATTTATTGAGGTGGTACCGGTTGTAAAAAGAGAACGACTGATTCTGCATTTTCACTGAAGCATCGAGACAAAGAGGCTTTAATAGACCATCTGTTGCAAATAAAGTCTAAGGCAGATTCAGAGCAAGAAGTCTGATTTGAGTGTGTGTGCACGGTGTGTCTGCAGTGTGACACAAACGGCAGAATAAACCTGAAGCAGAGGCTGAAGGGAGGTGTAAAGACAGATTTGTGGTTAGAGTTTAGTGGGTGATGGAGGGGCAGACCGAAAATGAGAAGCTCAACATTGTTTATCAACGTCTCATTAAATTTGAGAAACTTTCTAAAGTTTAAGCTGTGAGCGACTACTGAGAGTTGTTCACTTTGCCCTGATAATAAAACCAGAGGAAATCACTTTCACATAATTTTCTGGCTTGTTATAATTGTAGGAGTTTGGTTTTAAATTTGTTTTAAACCAAATATAAGATTATGAGATATGAATGTTGCATAGAAATGATGGATTTATGCTTAAGCAAATTTCCAAAAGCCTGATTTATTTTATTGTTTTAATGAACATGAGAAGCTCCTTTCAGTTTCCTTTTTCTTCTTGTAAAATCACAGAAGAGGCTGAAGCAACCGATGGACACACAAACCACTTTTTACCACTCGTTTCTCCTACTACTCTCCATTACTTTTGACATTTTAGGGTTAGGGTTATCAATTTTCCTTCTTACCAGGGAAGGAAAATTGAACTCAGTTCTTCTTTATTTGACTACAGCTATATTTTAGATAACTTAACATTATAAAAATAATTTGGTAAAAATGGAAACATTTTAGAAAAACTAGTTTTTCTATAAAGTTTTGCCACCTGGATGAGTTTTTTTTTTTTACTGTCAAAATTGTTTTATTTTATGAAAATGCATTGGAAGTAGTTAGAGGATTGTGTTTTTGATGTCTTATCATGTGAACAAACTTATTCACATTATTTTAATTCAATGTCTTATTTAATGGACGCACTGCAAACGCAAATTGTGTTTTATTTTGACAATAGCAGGATATTGGCAAAGTTTTAAACATGTTTATAATGGAAATGCAGCTCATGTGTCGATTCTGGACAAAGGAGAAACTTATTAACTTCATACAGTATTTGTTAAATTTATTTATTTTGGAAAGTACTCCTGGTTCAATGCGTTTCTTGGTCTCCCATCTGTCCTCTCAACACCCAGGAGGTCAGCCTGGTTCTGGTTCTGGTTCTGGTTCTGGTTCTGGTTCTGGTTCTGGTTCCTCTCTACTGGTTGCTAAGGATCAGAGATTGATGGTTTAGATCAAAAGCAGATATATGTGTCAGAATGGCCTAGTCAAAGTCAAGATCTAAGAGACAATCTGTTGGAAAACGTGAAACTTGCTCTCCTCTCAATCTCCATGGCAACCATCCACCTGTGCAAAAGGCCTGGTTGGACCTAGCTCCGCCTTCCAGGCTCAGCTCCTCCTCAAGCTTTAGATCTTCCGTCACTTCTTCCCCTCAACTCCCTCACTCTGCTCCTTCAGACTAGCCAGCAGGAATTAGCAAACACCTGATGGGACGGAGCTACTGCTCAGGTTATTATAGGAGCTAGTTGTCAGTGTAACGCTGGTAAAGCGTTGTTAAAGGGTTAATGGAGGAGCCATGTTGTGATGACTTCCTGAAGGTGGAGTTTCAGACAGAGCAGGAGTTTTTAAAGAGACAGAGACCAAATTTCAGTGTTAAATTACAAAGTTAAATTTCCTTTAAGTCACTTTTTATCTCAGTGGAACATTGATCACTGATATATAATTGGATATATATTGATGATTTTCATGATAGTATGAGACAAAATGTAATGTTTGTTGCTTGTTTCATAGTTGAAACAAGCATGTTTTCCTGACGTTAAGCCCACTGAACTGAGCTGTTGCTGAAATTTGCTACACAGATAAACATGACAGAATTAGCAGAGGGGATTCTTTGGTTCACATGCTCAGAAACTCTGAGGTGAGGCTGTAAATAACGATAAAATTAGTGGATGTGGAAAATTGCGTTATTTATTCCTCCTTCTATCCCATCGGCCAAATCAAGAAAATGAGATCGAATTACGGCTCATTCAGCTTGTTTTGTCAGATTTATTGCGTCCTTGCAGTTGGCAGTGATCTGAGTCGCTCTCAGAAACCCCCTAAAATCACGTTTCAGGTTACACCTCTGCAGCCCTCTAATTTATTCATCAGCTCCAGGCCTGAAGGACTCTCCTGTCACAGCAACATCAAGCCTGTGTGTGTTTGTGGGCGAGGGTGCAGGATCACGTTTCCCTCTGAGCGGAAGTGACATCATCAAAGCCAGACCACTAATTGGTTCCCTCTGCGACTGCTGCTCTCCGTCTGCACGTTTTCTCATTCTGTGAATGAGTGTGATGTGAGGCCTGCGTCCACAGCAGGGGGCGGCGGGTGTTTACTGGGTTTTAATGAGTCTTGTTTCGCTTAAATCCGTTAAAGTGAGTCTTACCTACGAGTCACCCAGACATCAATGTACCTAAACAATCTTTTCTCCACACCCAAACACTCACACACACTCGCACACACACACTCCTCCTCCTCCCACGGCGTATCAGATTGCCTCCTTCAGGCCTTAAATCGATGACCACACCCTCTCCCACAATGCCCGGTCCCATCTGCTGGTCCCTGTTCCTGATCTCTTTGTGTGACTCGCTGTCTTTGTGTTTGAGTAAATTTCGTGCACACATGATTGGAGGTGCTGAAAGTCAGACAGAAAACTGATTTCATCCCGGTGTGAAATCCAACGCTTGTGTGTCAGTTCTTGAGCTCCAGTAACTGTCTGAAAACTCGACTCACCTGGACCTGAAAGTGTGTGTTCCTGTTTCTGTGGAGAAGAACTGATGAAGTACAGAGAAAGTACTTGAACATTTGTGCATTCTGATCCTCTGTCAGCAGTTACGTTACAATTTGAATAAAGAATAAAGGGAAGGTCAGGGATGTTGGACCCCAACATCTGGAGCAAGATAATTGCTGTGTTTTCAGATCATTTTTCATGCAGCTTCTGTGCTGGTAGGTGACGTAAAGGAAACTTTTTATTTGAAACTTTTACACTCGTGTTACATTTGAGCTCATAAATAAGTTATAATTTTGCTTATTTTGATCAGCCCAGCAGAAGTTGTACTTACTAATTGAATGAATGAAATTGAAACAATTTTAAAATACTTTGTGACTCAAAAAAACCTTAAATCATGATTGGATTAGAAAAGGAATTTATATCATTCTTATTACTCACAAAAACTTTATTTTTCCCACACACTCTCTTAAATGTCATTTATCCCTTAACTAATTTGTTAATCATTGTCACGGCCTGTTGACTTATTTGTTTCAGTTTAACCATCTTCCCTTGCCTGGACTTTTTGTTCAGTAACTCTTCCTCCGCCATGTGTCAGGATTTGCATATTATTTCCATGCACATGTAAAACCGAAGGGACTTTCACTTGTTGCATGACTCGTCCTGTAAATGCTTCAAGCCAGAAGCTAAAAACTCAGACAGACCTGCGATGAATTCACTCAGCTCACAAATATCTGACTGATTGTATTAAATCAATTAATACAATAAGCAATAAATCAATTAATCGCATGATAAATTAAAACACACTCATTGATTTCCATTTGCATGATTTATCATTTTTCTCTTTCTACCAGAAGTTCTGGTGTTTTGGTCTCAACTTTTTGTTCTGGAGAGTAATTACTTTTACAGACTTAAGTCTTAACCCTAACCCTAAACAACAAACAAAATGAATCATGAAGCTTCATGATTCATTTTATTTGTTTTGGTGATAAACCTGCTAACAAAGGGAACTTTAATCATCATCAGACACCAGAACAAAAATAACTTGAGAAAGTCTTTTCTCTGAACGTAAACACAAGTCGACTTGAACAAAATGTGTCCAATAAGATGCTCCTCTTTGTTCTCTTCATGTTCTTGCACGGTCAGATTTAAAGACGTCTTGTGATGTGATGTTTGTGCCTTTTTTCTTCTTCCTTCAGATGCAGCAACAACATTTTAGTCATCATCTCAGATGACCCAGGAGTCGCTGTGTGTCATGTGACGCTGCGTGG